>CM067088.1:31513745-31861245 GCA_034008185.1 Gorsachius magnificus | reverse complement strand
CCTCCACCCTATATTTTGCTTTGAACAGTTTTAATGAAAAACGCAAAAGTAAGATTCAGCTGCAACCAACAGTTTTTATCTAAGGTTGGTCAAAATCAAAATAAATTTGATTTCTGTGTGCATAACATTGGAGGGGGAATATATTTCTCCTTAGAAAAGACTCTATTTTGAGTTATCTTTGGAAAAGAAGGCAGCCGGGAGACCTATAATTCTCTCACACATATGCAAATCATGTAGGCAAGCAAAACACTGACATGGTAGAGGATGGGGTGAATAGGTAAGTGCATTATCCAACTTGTAGTACTGGGCAGCAGACAAGTCAAGTCTGTCCACTTTACTACTTCCAGAGGAACAGTTAGTCACTCCTCCCACCTACTTGCAGAAGCAAAATGAGAAAATGCTGCTCTTCAGCTTGAATAGTCACTTATTTTATTCAGAGACTCCAAAGATGCCTCTAGAAGAGCTGCAATGCCCCAATCATTACAGCTTTGCCTCTTACCACGATGTATTTTGGAAAATCTCGAGCCCCAGAACATGACAAGTGGAAGGAGAAGGTAAATCACAGAGTGCTTCTTATTCTGACACGTGGTAGGAAGAAGGAGAGAGAAAATCCACTTGAGGATTGTGAAGGGGAATACAGGATAAGCAGGACAGCCAGCCCCCCTTTGACAAGCGTGCAAGCAAGTTGGCTGCCTGCCCTTCCAGGATCTCCAAACACATCAAAGGCAACAGGCCACTAAGGCTTCTTCCACTCAGAAGACCACTGATGTTAAAGGGAAGGTTCCCTGCCTCCCAAAACCCCAAAATATCTTGCTAACACACACCAGCAACATTTACTTCCAAGTTTTCTGTTCCCTGTAAAACCAGAGGATATATACTTAGCTTTCCTCTTCTGCAGACTACACTGAAAACGTCAGAAAACAGGACAAGCTAGCTTATAAATAATTGCAAAGCCCCTCCTGAAAAAGGCTGGGAGGGAGGTGGGATGAAAGCTCCCAGCCAGGAAAGCTGGGACTGCTAAGGAGCAGAACAGAACAAGGGCAAGGACGATGTGTGATATCCCAGCTCCATCTGTATGCAGAAATGAAAGGCATTGAGGAAAATATCAGTGCGGGTTATGGCAGGCATTCCCAGGTGTGGGGAAATCCTCAGGGGAAGAGCACCATCAACAGAAAGTACAGCAGACCTTATAAGAGACAGCTGACGTGGCAGATCCTACAAAAGCTTGTCTGCAGTATCTGAACATCTTTTGTTCTCTAGCCCCATTCTTTCACCTGGCAGCTCGCAGATGAAAAGACCCGAGAGATGTTCCTGTCACAGGAGACTTTTCCTCAAAAGGCTCCTGAAAGGAGGAGGGACCAGGGTAATGTGGGGTCCACTACAGGGGATGCGTGGCAGAGGAAGCTTTACCCTTCTGGTAACAACTCTCCTACATTTCTGGAAATTCTCCCTAACCCTATCCCCTCGCTACCTGCAGAGCGATAACAAAGCCAACATTGTCCATCAAGTCTCAATCTGAAGTGACTCATTTATTCTCAGGAGCTTTGTGTTCATTTTTTTTCAGCCTGGCATCCTAAGAAAACAAGGTTTATGGGATCATATTGCCTGTCATATGTCTTAACTGTTTGTCCCTTCCTATTAACTTTTGAATCACACTGGACTGGGGATAGAGGGCTCGGAGAGAAATTGAGTTTCTCTTATAGAAATTGAGTTCCTGTAAGATTGGCAAACCTGCCTTTGATTGGGTAGGGCAGAGCCCCCAGTTCATGTCTCTGCTGAGAGAAAGGCTAAGAACAGAGTCAGCACTTATCCCTGATCTTGGGCCTGTCCCAGGCAATCAGCACGCATCTGCCACCTGGCCGACCAGCACAGCTCGTGCTGCTTTGCTTCTTGTCCTGCTTGTAGGCAGAGGACAGGGAAAGGAGGTGAGAGTACTCTATGGGGAATGCGGTCGGGTGGGGGGCTGAGCTGGACTACTACGATGGAGAAATGCAACAGCATAGCAAGTCCGGCCTCATACATAAGAAAACTTTTTTTTTTTCCTGCCAAATTGCCTGTAACTTCATGAGACATCATCAGGGACAAATGCCAATATTTCTCAAGCACTCACCAAATCCAGTATGCAGCCACACACAAAACAGCAACAACTCGAAGAGTTCATCCACCAGATTTGTTGCTACGACTTCGTCTTCCCTTTTGCCTAAGTATGGCAAGCAATAGGAAAGTCACAGTGAAGTCACTCTAATGTCGCCACTTTCTAGGTCTGCGCATTTAATGCAGGGTTTCTTCAAACAAGTAGAAAGCATGTGATGAATCAAACGTGAGTGCTCTGGAAACAGTGCTCCCGCAAGACGGCGGGGGTTGGCTCTCAAGTGAGTTTGTGACATTGGTAAAAAGCAGCTCTCCGCCCCAAGCATGCTCTGCAGGGGCGGTTTCCTGAATCTACTGACCAAACCATCGATTTTTAAGGAAAAGTAAAGGAACAAAAAAAAAGTCCCTTTTTCCTGTAGCACCACATGATAAATCTCATTCGCCCCATCCTAACTGCTTCTAGTGACAGTACAGCATTTGTCTGAATTTTTAACAGATGTTTCTAAGTACTCTTGACCACTTTTCTCTCCTGAGGATTTCTGCAGTGGGATAGCTCTAGATAGTAATACAAACAAAGCCTGTAAAGGGCTCTTGGGGATAAATCTGTAGACACTGCATCTTCGATGGGTGTGGGTATGGGTCCAAGCCTTATGAAACTTTGTAAATATCCCCTGAAGACTAGCAAGCTGGACTGACCCTGCCTGCAGATGTTTTTGAGCTTACCAGCCCCACAGTGAAAAGCAAGACAGCTTACAGATAACTGCAACACTCCTGAAATAGCCCAAGAGCGGGATTTAAACCGAAAGTTATAAAAGCAGGAACATACTGGAGCAGAACAGAATAATGCAAAGGATGATGTGTGATGGTGTAACTCCATTTCAATTCAAAATACCAAAGACGCTGCAAAGGGGATCAGTCTGGGCTGAGACAGAATTTCCCAGATGTCAGGTTACCCTTGGGAACAAACACACTGGATTCAACTGACAGGTGTGAAGGTACTCATGCAGTCAGAACAAAATTGCTTTAAAAAAATAAAATCTCTGCTTTCATTTTAAAAGCAAATGAGTACCTTGTGCTAATGCCTGGCAGGGAGGCAGTGACATCTGCCTGAGTTTGTACACGGCCTGAAAGGATCATCTAAAACATGAACTGCTGCTGCCACACTTATGGCTGCTAGTTTACATTACCAAAATGTAACTGTAGCTATTTCGTATCAAAACGAAATCTGCTAAAGCTATTGTCAGCGTTTCACAGCAGCTGAAATTGTTTTTTTAAAAGGTCAGACTACTAGCTGGCAAGTGAAAACAAGCAAGGCGGCTGTGCCAGCCCTTAGGATGTGGCTGCATCCTGCAGTCTAGTTTTGCATTCCCTTAAATGTCGGGCAAGAAGCAGCAGCGAGGTCCCGGCGCGGCCCGGCTGCCCTGCCAGCCGCGGGGGGACGGAGGGGCGGCTCTGCTCCTGTGGGGGGGCAGAGAAGGGGGCAGCGGGACGCCATGGGGCGAGCCCGCGCGGGGCCCCACCACAGCACGCTGCACCTACTTCTTGCCGGGGCAGAGAAAGGGATGGCTGTAGAGGACATCGCTTTTTTCAACCCCATTCAGCTTTGTGGCGGCTGTGTCATTCGCAACAATACCGCAGCCCTCCCCCGCCCCCAGAAAAACCCATAAAAAACCCCAACCTGAGAACCGCTTCCCCACAAATAGCACAGCACAGCTCCAAACACCCCCACCGTCAGCACAGAGCAAGCATTTGCTGTCATCTTCCCTATTAGCATTTCTGTTAACCCTTTTGTAAAATCATTTGACTCGGTTTCAAAATTCCTCATTCTGAAAAACACTTGTTAAATATTGGCCCTGACTGCCACACAAAGTGATAGCTTGGTAGTCATAACCCACAAGATATATTTAACTTCACAAACTCATCATCAATGGATCTTGAAAGCATTGTAGCCAACAGACTGGAAACCACATGCAATACAAACACATAATAGAACTTTTAATGTGCAAAGAGACTAAACAAAAAGATCCTTGACCTTCTTGCTTTCCCTTGCATACCATTATCCCCAGCGAGACAGCGTGGAGAGCAACAGCCACCATCAAGCAACTTTGGAAGCCAATTTCTACAGTAGTTAAGCAGTTAATGGCGTTAATCAGAATGATAACTTATTAAATCCTACATTTATGCAAATAACATTTTGGCATATCACATGGAGACCTGAGTAGCAGAGCTCGCCAGGAAAAGGTCCCACCATCTTTTACATTTGCTGGTTTGTTCTGGGTTTGTTGGTTTTTTTAAATCGTGTAAAATAGTGTCCGTGATGGTTGGTGCATCAGACAAACAACACTTAAATAAAAAGCTGTAGTCGCAAATTAATCTCCATCATCCCAAATAGATTAATGAACAAATTGTTTAATTCTTAACCTTTACAAAGCAGGGATTAGTCTCTACAGCTAAATCCAATCTCTGCCTTTATCTTTTTAAAAAGAAGTTGACATTTCTTACAGACCTTCCTAAAACAGGCAACATTTACTGAACAAAGGGAATAGCAGATATCCCTAACTCTCTCCATGCTACGGTGGCTGGGGTATCTATAGCACAAAAATATAAAGCAACAAAGTTGTTTATGACCATGATATGAAAAGACATTATCTGCGTGCAATGAGATGAATCAGGAAAACTGCAGTTTAGGGTAGGCAGAACTAACAGCAATCTTAGTTTTGTAAAGCCTGTATGGAAAACTTACTGTTTTCCAAAAGAAGTATCTGGCAACTTTTTGACTCTGGGCTGTATTTAAATTCAACAAGGATGGAAGAAGCAGGGGATTGGATGAACAGTTATGAACTGCACTTTTAATTGCTTTCAAGATATAAAAGAGTATCAAGATGTGCTTACGCACACCGTTTTCCTCTTTCTTGGTGCTGCTGCTCAATAGAATTAAATTCTGCACAGAAGTTTCCCCATTCATTTAGTTCATACTCTGTCTTCAGGAAAATGAGGTGGAAGCCGCTTGCTGCAGGATGTTGTGCAAAATGAGTAGTTCACCAATTGAAATTGTACCTCTATTTTGAAAATCAATAATACTGCTTATACACAAGCTCTAACTGTTGGTTTATTGATGTATATGTAAATATACGTGTATCTGGGTGCCTTCTCTTTGTTTGTGCAAAGCCTGCAACACGGAATGCTAAAATGTCTCTGGAAAAAATAATTGGCCTTTTTTCTCCCCTTTGGGTACAAATTTCTGTTTTCAAATGAATGTGCAGGTTTCCTGTTGCTGCATGAAACCTTCATTTCAAAATACCGTCACTGGCTAATTCTAGGTTTAATTAAAACAAATGTTTTCTATAAAACTTTTTTTTTTTTTTTTTTTTTTTTTTACAGCATATATCTTCTTTGCCCTAACGTGATTGCTGGCTATTAAGAGGACTTCTTTCTTTTTTAATTTAATGAAATAATTCAAAGTTTTACAGCAATTCTCTTTTGGAGTCAACTTATGCAAGCACCGAAGCCTTTCCAGAGAAAACAGGATTCTCCCCACCTCCCTCTGGCTTTTCTCCCTTCTGAATGCCATGGCCTGCACTCAACCAAAGGAAATGAAAGACAGACTGAGACAACAGCATCACGTGGGTGAAGGTCAGATTGATTTTCAGCTGCGTGGTGCTGTTTTATCACCCTCAGGACAAAAGTTAAGCCCTTCATTTTTTTCATGTCTGCTTTAACAGAGCAACTTGTTTTTTCCTGAAATTTTGGTTAGACTCCATACCACCAGAATTATCGAGGATAGCCTAATTTAAAACATTTGTGGAAACCTTCTTCCTCAGAGTAAAATCCAGAGCAGCCCCCACACCACAACATTTCTATCCATGAGTTTCCTCTATTCCCTACGTACAAATAGCAGCTCCTTGAAACTACTGAGGTTTCTGCAGTGACACTCTCTGACAGCAAAAGAAGAGTGGGATGCAGCTGCCGGCTGTTCAGCAATGATCCTGGGCACGGGGAGAAGAGCATTTGCTATCTCAAAAGGGGCAGGTTCACAGGCTGTTTTCTCTCCCCATCCTCCGTCCCTCCCCTCCCTCCTGCTTGGGGCAGCCAAGCTCGCCCAGAGCTGAGCCTCCCACCTGCCACTGGGTGATCTGGATGTGCACAGCCAATTACGGTGGCAGCCACTGGAAAAGCAGACAGTTTTGCTGACTTAGATTACACTTTTCCCAACTCCAGTAAGTACCACTTGCAAAATCACGCCCCCCAACTCGCTGTAAGGACTGGCTCTCTTCATTTCTCTTTTAATTAAGACTGATGCTCCCCCAAAGTAATGATGTTATTTTCAATACAGCCAATTTTAGCTAGTCAGGTCTTCAAAACTGAGCCGATGAACATAAAATAAAGCATTTTGTATATCACAGATATGTATGTGCAAACCTAGTTATCAGGAGAAAGAGCATCTTCCCTCCTGATGTTTGCATTTCCAGAGTTAAAACTGGCAGCCAGAAAACTCTGTATTCTCTCATTTAAGCTACGAGACACGAACATCCTACTCACTTTCAGTTTCTTTTGTTTTAAATTTTGGGTTAAATTTGTCTTGTTTGTGTGAGGAGTGCAACAGCGTTGTGACTGCCTCCTAAAGATGACAGTTTATCCTCCATAAAAAGCAAGGAATACTATCTGCTTTATTTATGTGTCAGAGGCGCTGGTCAAAATCAAACCCAGTTACATGGGATACCATTGAAACACCTAATGGAAAACAAATCCTACATGGAACAGCTCTTGTAAAACGAACCACGGCAAGTGGCTGCAAGAGAGTAAGGAGTAGAGAAGGGCTGTAAGGTGAGATCAAGCAGCTATCCAGGCTGGATCCGGATGCGGTCTGAATGCAAATTAAAGAATTTGCTAGGTTTTGTGAACAAAGATGTGACTAACGCTCATCTTTAGCCCGTCTGAGCCTAGCTGAGGATGCCTCCGAAACAGTGTGTGGAAGAGTCATTTCTCACAGCACCTTGAGGAGATCTGCAGATGCTCATTCCCATGGGACGGTTCAAGGAAGGCTCTGCACATGTATGGAGCCCCAAGGAAGAGCCAGCTCTGGGACAACAGACAAAAGAGCAACTGCAGCTGAAAGTAAAGGAGAACATGGTAACACAGTAAGGTGTAACTTAAATGTATAAACTGTGAAATTTATATGCAGGGCCAGGAAAGGGCAAATGCCAGCACAGCATCAGGGAGAAGACTGCCGTGAGCAAGATGTGAAATGGTGGCAGTCCAGAAAGAAGCAAGCAAGGAAACAGCCTTCAAGGAGGGAGCCCACAGGGACGCCAGCACAGACAACAGGGAGAGGGAAGGGAAGACAGCGGTCACCCCGAGGAGACAACCAGAAGAATTCACAAAAGCAAAATCCCATACGATGCAGAGACAGACCACAAGCTGAGTATCATTGTAAATGTTAAAAAACTGTCCTAGAGGCCTGTTGATTTTTTGGCTGGTTTTGGCTTGGTTGGTTGCTATGGTTTGCTGATGCAGATTGAACAATGTAATTCACATCTGCTTAGGCTACTCCTGACATCCAGCAAATGACCTGCATTTGGTTTTGCTCAGAGAAAATGAACACAGGTGTATATATTTAATTTATGTAAAAGGGAATTTTTTGTCTTTTCAAATTTTCTAATGAATAATTAGTAGATTTATATTTCCAAAATGACCATTTAATATAAATTATATCAGATCTCATTTAATTTAGGAGATATCATTAAGTACAAAGTCTGCACGAGTGAACTGAGTTCACTGTAGAGGAAATGACTGGGAATTACATTCAAAAATCTATTCAAATGTTTAATGTGACAGATTCCCTGGAGAAGAGAAAAGCAATGGGCTTCTTCAGCCTTTCCTTATGTCTTCCTCAGCAAGACTAACAGTAATTGAGTAGCAACATAAGGAGGAGCCGAAAAGTCTTTCACTAGTATGCAGAGAAAGATATTCAAGAAGAGATGGACCCACATGCCAAAAAAATGGTGCCTTCAAGAAGAATCTTGCCCCCATGGTTACAAGGTTGTCACCAGCAACAAAACCCACATGGATTAAAGACCTTGGCTCTTCCACCAATTTCATGCATGTCATTAGGCAAATAGGTGAAACCACAGTTACAGTCATTTTCATCCAAAATAACTCTGGCTGTTAAGGAGGAAGGTCTTGAATTCTCCCCCAAACCCCAACCTCTTGTCCCCCCTTATGTTGACATAAGGCTTGTGCAGCTCAATAGAGCACCAAATCTGGGAGCTGCTCAGACTAAAAATTAATCCTTGTAATTGTCATCAGTGTCGGCTCCCAAAGCCAACATAAACCTTGTTCCAGCATAAGGTAGTAGATGGAAGGAAGGAGTAACTCTTCCAGTAACAGTTAAAACCAAATTAAAGTGGCGACTTAATTCCATGATGATAAAAATAAGAATACTTCCTTATGTCGGAAAGGAATTGCTAGTCTAAATGTTTAAAGACTACAAAGTGCTCAAATGCCCTAGGAAGATTTAATATGAACAGACCAACTGCCTTGAAAACCCCAAATCAATTTTTTCGTTAGTTAAGACAATGACAGCTGGTTGTAGTAAGCATGAAGTTTGAAAAACATTACCTATATTCAATACATATTACTTAAGTTTCTACTCAATATATTTTCAAAAATTTTTAATTTAATATAAAATTATTAAATCTACTTTGAAAATTCAGCTTACTAGTAAAAACACCTACTGAAATTACTTAAATGAAACAGCAATCAAAAGGTACATACTTGTTGCCAAAGCTTTGAAGAATGTCAGAAGCTGCTCAGACCTCTTCTGGAGGTCTTCTGATGTGCAAACCCAGCTTGGAGAGCAACAGCCTCTCCAGCAGGTGCAGGGATAATATTTCCCTTATTCAGTTTATTTCACTGGTTCAGTCCAATAACGAGTTTGTTCAGAACAGAGAAACTATTTGGCAGACGATGGCTAATTTGCTTCTTGCCAGCTCGCAGTAAAGAAAGGCGTGAGACCCCTACAGAGAATGCAGCAACCCTGTTGAGGTTGTCCACGGGAGACCACATACCTTGGTGGATCCATCCTGCTCACAAGGGACTGCTGTGCTGCAGGGGTGCAAGTTGCCAGCCAGCACGGAGGACACCAAGCTGCCCTCTGTCAAGTCGGCACTTGGGGCAGGCTGAGCCCTGGGCTCCCAGACCCAGAGGCCATGCGGAGATGCTCCAGCGAGCGCTCCCAAAGCCAGCCAGCTGAAGAGGACCAACCCATGCTGGCACGTTTCCCTAAAGCCAGCCGGCACCGGGGGGTGGAGGCTGCTTTCTGGCTTCCCCAAGCCTGGAGCACAGTTAATAACATGCCAGCTGTATCTGCAGACAAGCCAAGTTTAATGAGGCTACAACAAAAGCATTCAAATATGCACTACAGAACTTCTGTGGGGATTTTTTTTCTAGAGCTTGTTTTAAAAAAATGAAAGATAGGAATTCTTGACAATGTTTGTACACACACTTCCTTTATTTTTAATCGATTTTTTAAAAAACCCATTTATATTCTACAAATTCAGACATCAACATTAGAAAGACTTTTTTAATCCCACTATTTCCAACAGCAAAATTATGTTGTGTGATGAGTGCTTGCAATGCACTGCTGGTTGCTTTTTTCTTAATAAACACTGAAGTCTTAATTGTTTTTCCCCTACGTGGCCAGACACCATCTTTCTGTCTGCCAGGTCTTCACACCAGGACAAGTACTGTCCCTCGCCTCCTGCTCGGGAACCAGGACAGACACGCAAACATGACCACATCCCTAGCACTAGTGATGAAGGAGATACCTTACCCACTCGCTGTCCTATCAGCCATGCTTCACCATGTGCCTCAGTCTCTTACTTTGCGTCAAGATACAGTAGAGGCATCAGTTAGAGGACTGCAAATATGGATTTGGAGACGGAGAAGGGGGTAGCAAAAGAGGTCTGCTCAGACATGAATGGGTGGAGAGGGTGGAAAAGGGGCAATTGATCACTGTCTCCTCCACCAGAAGAACTGGAGGGTATCAAATGAAAGTGGGTGACAAAGCTGAAGTGAACAAAAGGGGATATTTTTTCCCAATGCGTAATTGAACTCTGGGTCCCCACCACGAGAAATGCTAAATGCATACCTTGCTTCAGTAAGAAACGTCAAAATGGAAAGTCATGGAAGATTATCTGAGGAATTTAAATAAAATGCACCAGGAAGTTCCCAGATAAGTTTGCTGACAGCTAGGATAATATTCTGGGGAAATGGCGCTACGGGACAATCAGGCTGGCTCAGTACAGCCATCCTTACATGAAGACTGCTTACTCAATGGTCTGCTAAGGGACAGGGGAAGAAATCAGGGGGAAAAGCAGACTTTCAGCGCACCTCTTGTTCACTGCTCACATCTGCAGTCTGAAGATCTTGACGGCTCTGAATCCACCAAGGCTGTTGATATGGCCAACATGGGTTTGTCCCTCAACAACAGGAAGGTAATGTGTGCCCTTCAGCAGTGCCTGAGCCACAATCTACACTCTTGTCCGTCTGAGACAGGACAACCCCAGCACATCCTCCACCGAACTCTCAAAGGCATTATTAAAGGCCACTTCATAACAAGCATGCATCTGTTGTAGTCTCCAGGCTATCCTCACTGCGTTTCTGAATTGAGTTTCACATACTGGGTTTTGTCTACAACCCCCTAAATGCTGGGACCTGCTTAGGGCAGCAGTGATCCTTGCTGTGGCTGCCCTCGCAGCACTTGGAAGGTTCCAGCCCTGGAAGGAGCCTTTCCACTCCCTCCTCTTTTTCAAAAAACGTTTGTTATTTACGTAGATTCCTATAATGCCGAGAAACAAACCTGCCCTACACAGACCCAACACAATACTCCCTCTGCTGTAACATGGCGATGGATTATCCTTTGCAAGCAGAAATCTGAACTGGGGGGAAAAGGGGAGGTGGAGCTTGGGCATCTCAGAAGGGTTGCATGAGCCCTGGGGTGGTGCAGGGGGCAGCCGGACGGGCTCCAGTTCCCAAATGTAGGTCCTGCCACACGCAGGAGCTCTCGTGGCTGGCACCTGGCAGCTAGCTCTTGCTTCACAGCATTTGGGGTGCTTCGGTCTCTGTTCATCTCCCCATTTCTTATGCAGGAACGTACCAGGAGGCGAGAGTGGCTTTTCAGACAGCCAAGTGCCAAACTGTTCAAGACTTCAAAAGGACACATGCTTTCTTTAAGAGGACTCGTTTAAAACACACACCCACTTTCTCTTCTATCCATTTTCACGTATACCTGCACTAACTTTGCAGACTATGTTTTGAACTAGATAAAAGTAGATAAAAGAACTCAGTTAAAGTAGCAAGAATGAAACAGTCCCTTGCACGCTAACGTGTCATACTCAGCTCCTCACTGGGCCATATGTTTAAAAATGACAGGGAAAACATTCTTCCTGTGTGAAAAACATATGCTGCTTGAGGAAAGACATCATCATTGCTAAGAAATATTTGTGCAGCCTCAGAATGCATAGTCAGGCCATCCACAATGACTGCTGGCTATGTGGAGGCTGAGAAAGGGGTAGGGATAGCTCATTACCTCCCCTCCTACCAGGGGTTTTGGTTATATGCAACCAAACCGCCCGCAGCCATGCTGGCAGCGCTCCTATCTGCACGCGCAGTGCCTGGTGCTGCCTCCCTTGCCACTGTCCCCGGAGGGACCCGGCACAAAGGTGGCAGTGGTGATTTGCAGGGGGTGGCGCCTGGCGCACTGGCACGCTCTTATCGGCGAGCACACTGCCCGGCTCCTTGCGCGCGGCTGGGGATCTGCCGTGGGCTCGCCGCCGTGCCCCCGCTGAGGCCGCAAAGCAAAGCCTGAGCTGGGTGTTTATGGCGAGCAAGCATTGTTTTAAATTCGCATGTCCCATCCTCCCTGCAAACCCTTACAGACACCAGCATGTCTGCAGAATTCAAGAGACAGACAAACAATTGCTGAGGATCAAGCCCCCACTAACACCTCCCCCTGCCAAAGGGCTGAGCGCAGGGTCACGTGCCCCGCCAGAGAGGAGCAGCCGGGGGGTCTCACCTACCTTTGCCTGCCGGACGACCCTCCAATCTGCCGGATAAGCAATGCTGTTAGGGAGCATAACACTTTGCACAACTTTCACAAACATATGAAATACATTAAAGGCTACACTAAAAGCACCTTCACAAGGCAGCCCCCACTCGTGCCAAACACCCTGCTTGGGTGCAGAGCCAGCGCTGGAGGCTGGCGTGCCAGGCAGCACCGCAGCTCTTGCTGGCTCGTGGCAAGCAGCAGCTCAGGAAACACATCACACAGGATGTGCTGCGAAACCACCGTATCGGCATAGGTTACTGTATGCCTTGTCACTAAATTTGCAACTGTGCTTCTGTTTGACTTCAGATCCAAATTCAGATATGGGAATATGCTTTATGTTCTACACAATAAAAACATTATTCACCGAGCACCTGCGTAGAAAGCCAGGCAGCCCAGCACCTTATCAACACCCTAATTTTCTGGTATGTATAGGCAGAAATCCTGGAAAGAGCCTCCTCACAGGCTGGGTGGGAGTCTCCAGGTAAACTCAAAAGTCACATGCGTGACAGCAGTCAGGGGAGCTGGACTCCTGACCATCCAGCCAAGCATACCCCTGCAATAAATTATCTGGGGTTTCAGAGCTCTCAGCACTGATGGGCACAAATATTGGCTACAGGGAGACATGTGAAGTGCCTGGGCACTGTGGGAACCCTGCTGCCCCTGCACCCGGAGGGGGGATGCCTGGGACAAACTGAGGACAGGAGCCCGACGCTCCGAGCCCTCCAAGTGATTGACAATAAAAACACTGCCCTGGTGCCCATTTTCAGATCTAAACAGCGAGAACTGAGGACTCCAGGGAAAATCCATGTTTTACAGTACTGAGCTTTTCTGGTGCCAATTTTAAAACACTGCTACGACCTCTAGAAAAAAGGAAAACTGCATTTCAGCAAGACAATGTAGAAAAGAACAAAAAAAGGAAACTTGTTATTTTTTTTTAGCTTGAAACACTAGTCAGGTTAAGAGAAAGGAGCAGAATTCTGGCAAGGACAAGAGCAGTCAGACTGAGCCACAACACAGTAATTAGGGCCAGTAGGTCATTAGAGCCACAGCTGTATAAACTAGGTGTATAATTAAGTTTCCACACTGCTTTTTCACAACTGTATTTCAGTTTCTTTTGTGGAGGATGATCAGTAATTTATTAATTTGAAGAAGCAACAACAGCAGCAGCAAAAAGACAGAAAATCTCTGACTTGCCAATCAGGTGCAACAAAAGATTACAATTTTGGGGAGGACTAATTTGGGAAATACATGAAGAATAAGAAGTCTCTCTTTGTCAGTGGGAAGTACAAAGTGCCACCTGACAAAAACATTCATGAGACATCACTTGTTGACAAGCTGCCATGTATGGTTTTCTGGATAAGCATCCCGCTTATACAGTTGCATGGCAATTATAATTCTCATAGCAGGTGAAATACAAGAAAATGCAAAATTATACACTAGCATGAAACAGTTATAATACCTCATTTCAAACGTAAGCCTAGTGTACAAGTTACAGGGCATTTAAAAGGAGCAACTGCAAGACTTTAATTATAAACTAGTTCCTACCGTACAGTAGTTTAGAAAAATCAGCCGCTTCCAAGCTGGCAATATCCATATATAGCTCTGCTGCTGTTTGAAACAGACAACCTGTAAAGTTATCAACAACAGAAGAGGACCTCATGAAATGCTCAGAGACCCCACCGTAACCTACTTCTGTCCACTTCATTGATGCACTAGTTTGCTTTAAAACACTCTACATTCGTTTGAGACACTGAAGAAAAAAGCTTACGGGAAGATATTCTGACCCATGGAAGGAAAGGGGTGATAGGGGTGGAGGAAGCAAAAATAACAGAATGGAATACTGGAGCTAAGCCCAGGCTAATGCCAGTGGATTAAAACACACACACAAAATGGCAAATCTCATGGCTTTTTAGTCACTCTTCATCAGACAGCAAACACCTCAGCATCAGCCACCAGACAATGATATGTTGCAGAGTAGTTGCTTGATGTATGCAGCCTCTGGTGCTGGCTGGAGGACACAGCAATTTGTAAATCCACGTGCAATTCTTTACTCTTGTCACTAATGCTACAAGGTAGTACCATGTTATAACACCTACACTGCAACAGCAGTGTGCAAAAAAGTATAAAAAAGGCTGCACATGATGCAGATAGCAATTACTTAGTCTTCTCTAGTTACAGGGACATGGGATATCAGTGAGTTTTAAATTAATTTTAAAAGCTTAACACATCTGGCATATACACTAGGTGTGTTTGTTTATTCTCAGAGTATGTTTCAAGATGCTCGCTAGTTGTTTAAGGCAGTATTTCCAGGACTGCTGCAAGAGAGCTCATTTGTGGGGGCAAGCTGGGAGACAAGGGAAGACATGAGCCAGTAAGGAAATGTGATGTTCTTTCAGCACAAGCTGCCCCCATTTAGACCCTTTTCAGATCCCCGTAGACACTGGAAACCTACAACCTGCAATCACAGACATCAGTCATGAGCAAAAGGTATAAAAGGCACCTAATTCTGTCAAAAGGAGAACATCTCTACTACACTGACATCAAAAGGAATGCCACGCACTTATACTACCAGAGATGTCTAGATTTCAGCAGTGTTTTGTCCTCAAAGAAACAAGCCTGAAATACATGAAAAAGCAAGGGGGGAAATGGCTGTTTGTTACCTCCTTACATGTCAAAGCAGCTGCGTTCAAACTGTATTATAACTTCAGCGCGCTGTAATGAATTTCTAAGGGATTCCAGTGAAATAGATAGTTTATCCTATTCTTTGGAGTGATCTCTTGCAATCCTGCAACACTCCTGAGCTACAATACCTTCCTAACTTCAGTATCCCAAAGGAAGTAATTAGTTATGTTGTATTATCAGCCTGGCAATATTATCACTACAGATATTACCCGTATTGATCTGGAGCCATGTAGACACGACTGAAAACCCTGCTTCAGATTAAGACATGAAAACCTAACTTGCCAAGAGGTCAGGCACTGCATTACAGCCTCCGATGAGTCAGGCAGGCAGTACAGGCAAAAGGAGTGCAGGGTAACTAAGGACACAGTCAAATAGCTTATTTTGTGGGGTAGTATCTTTAAAAATACCACACTTCCTAATGCAGTCTTAAGATTTTCACCCTGGTGGTGCGAGTCTTTTCAAGATGAGGTAACAAAAGATGGGCATTTTGCAGTCTTTGAACAAAAATTCTTATGGCTATTGAACAAACTGGTGGGTCTGAAAGGGTTTTTTCCTCAAGGTAAGATATGTAAATATCAAGCAGTATTCCAGATTGTCTTCATGGAAACATTCTCATTCCAGAATATAAGAGTGCAATCTCCCTATTTACTTCAAACCACTTCAGGACACTAGATTAAACTAAATGGAAAACAGGCACTCTTGTTCTGGAACAAGTATCTCCTCACGTGGAGATAATTAGCACCTATTCCATGTATATGCAGATGGTTATATGGTGCCTTTTTATGACAAAATGTCTTTGTAAATCATTAGCACATGCGAAGACAGTAAAAGATGATGAAATTACGTTACCTGCAATCAAAAATTAGCAATGGGAATACTAACAAACTATTTTGATAGGCCCCAAAAAATATATTTTTTTTTTTTCAGTCTAACTAACAGAATACTACACTGAGGATAAATAAAAACTGAGGTGTGAAAACACTGACTGTATTGACATGAATAGAATCTCCAGATTGCTACATCTTAATGTATATTTGCCTGGGGAAAAAAATTGCTCCTTTTCATAGTGCTGTTGGTCAACATCATAACCTTACATTCCTCCTCTAGAGTCCCTGCCAGCAGCGCCTGCTCCCTGCCGCCCTGCCTCGCTCCGCCAGTTGTGCCATTACAGCTGTGCTGGGGGACCACACAGTGAACCAGACCCAAGTGGACACCTGGGGTAAAAACAGCCTTTCTTTTGGTGGGCTTGTCCCCAGCACCACATGTACCAGCACAGCTTAAGAGACAAGGAAGCAGTGGAGCAGTGGCCACCCAGGGACAGCCACTGGAGACGTCCCACAGCTGCACGGCTGCCCACTCACCCCGCCGGCATCCTGCCTGCCCCGCTCCCCATGTGGGATGGTGTAGGGAATGACTTGTCCCTGCGACTGCTCCTTTGGAAAGGACCAATGCCCACCCTGAGGGCTGTGCACCTCACCTTCCAGTTTGGAAAACAAGGATTTTTCTGTTCAATAGCATTTTCTTGCTTACTACCCTGCAGTAGAGTACAAATGTCATTTGCAGCAGTCTCAGGCCAATGCCATGGTTGTTGGCTGGCCAAGAAACAACCCTGCGAGAAGTATCCTTTCAATTTTATGCACTTTCAAGTTTGCAGCCTACACAGTGTTCAAACAAGAGTGAAGAGCAACGAGCCCTGGGGGCAGACGTAGAACTGCAATCTCTATCCACCTGCAGGCTGGGGAAAAGCCCCAATGTCCCTCTGTCCTTCCTCCCAGCAAGCAGATAGGAACAAGAGCCGGTGGGACCTCATCTTTGCAGACCAGAGCGAGACAGGGGAGGATGCCCTCAGAGTGAGACTCAGGCAGAGCTGAAGCCCCTGCCTGACCCTCCCTCCCTTGCTGTAGTCTGTTTCCTGTACTTTTTCTTGGCTGAGCATCATTTTACTTATGACCAAAAAGAAGAGCAGAAAACATGGACTAATTACCAAACAAATTAAGTGGCCAGGGAGAAATATGTACTCAGGGGAAAGAGGATGGGATACTGATGCACCAGAGGAGAAACTAACCCTTCTGCCCTCTGCCAGCCTCAACCTAGCTGTCTGCCATAATAGCAACTGCCTAAAAATATTTTAGATGAGTGCGGAAGAAAAAGTGATGGCAAAGTATTCAATTCCAGGAAGGCAGAGGATGAGCATCTCTGATTTAAATACATAGGAACATATTCTGGGCTTCCCCTCCTAAGATTTTATTTAATCTTTGGTAAAATCTGCAAAGCTTTTTACTACCCCCGTAAATCGGCTTAGCGTGCTCTGCAGAATACCTGCTGCTACCGCCGTCCATGCAAAGGCAGCCGTGTAAAAGCAAGATATGTTGCAATTGTTCACACCGATGCTCTGAGCTTGTTCTGACTTTACAGAAAGTAATATCAAGATCAGCGTAGGCTAATGCTGTCCTCACTTCCATAAAATTCAAAAGGCAATGCAATAATAACCTAGGGAGAACAGTGTATTTTTGGGGTGGGATTACAAAACTCTCACTATGAATTTTAATCTCTGAAATCGTCATGTTCATTTATGGGGTTCAGAGGCCTTTCTTCCTGGGAGTTTTGCACACTTCAGTCATTTAACTTTTTTAATCTTCCTACACTTGGAGAGAGAGAGGAAAAATACCCTGCCTGAAACTTTTAGCATTAAAAAAAACCCACAACATTTTTGTCTAACGTAATTACTGACAGATTCCAATTGGAAAGCTGTTGCTTTTATTTTAATTTTATTAAAGGAGTGAACAAAGGCTACCCAAGGCACCACAATAAAATTACATTAACTGTAAAATTACATTATTAATTCTTTAATCTCACTTGAGGCCTCAAGCTGTTGCTATGTCCAATTACCCAGCTAACCACCTGTCAGAACTGTAAAGCTAGTTTAACATTACCTCCAGGACAGTTGTGTGCCCTGTGTTCAGTCAGGTCTGCCAGTGAATCGAAGTCCTGCTGACAGTTATCGCAGGTGTAAATTGACTCATCCTCCATGTCTTCATCTTCCTCATTTCTCTCTTCCTGGCTCGTCACACTGTTCCTCTCTTCCAGGGCCCGGCTGTCCTTCGCTTCGCTCTCCAGCTCTCCTCCCAGGCCACCTGCCAACAGCAAGAACATCCTCTAAGTTTGAGAGGTCTGAAAAATAAGAGCTTTAAGAAGGATGTTGCACTTATTAAGATACATTTAATTACAGCCGCTCTCACATTATTCCCGACACCTTTCATTATATTAATGTGGTTTTTATATCATGCGGTGCAACAATTCTCAACTGTATTCTCTGCTGCTTAGTGTGAATCCTGCAAACATTCTCTCCTAATCTTCTCTGGTGGGTGTATAGCAGGAGCCTCTAACTCTCTGTCATATAAAGTTGTTAGTGTTTTATCACTTAACCAGATTCTCAAAGCTTTAAAAATTGGCAAGATTAATTACAGCCCGCAAAGAAAAGGCATGTGCTGAATTTTAATTCTCAATGCTCTCCTCTCCCTGCCGCCTCCAAGCCCCAATTTTAGTAACAACAAGAAAAAAAAAAAAATGATCTAGCTGAAGACCCCCAAAGCACACATATACCCCAGGACATGAGAGGTTCCCCTGAATTAACGAGAAGCATTTTGCTGGGCAGATGAGCCTTGCCTTGTGCCGACCTACCCGGGAGCCAACAGCCTTGCATCTGACCTTCAGGTCCCTCAGGTATTTTTTTATCTTCATCTGTGACCAGAGTGTGGGCTAGCACAAACATCTTTGCCAAAAAACCCACAAGCTTTCATGCACGTTAGTGTACAAGGAGACAGAGATCTCTGGCAGCTCCAGAAACACCCTGGTGCAGGGGGACCATGCACCCTGGGGCTGTGCCGGTGGCAGCTCCATGCACAGGACAGCTGGCTCTCAGCTGGCAGCGGGGTGGGTGGCACAGGCAGCCGGCCACAGTCAGACCCTTCAGCATGCACTCAGCGGCCTGTCACAAGGGATGGGCTTGCAGCCACATCCTCACAACCCTTGGCCGGGGCCCCCATGCCTGAAGCCAGTCGTGCCCAATGGCTCCATGCAGCACTGCAGCTGGCCCTCACTTGGGCTCTCTGAAGAGGTGGCAGAGGTGAAATAGCCTAAGTCCTTGTTGTCCTCTCAGCAAGGAAAGCATCTGTCAGGTACACTGGCCCCATTGACCATGCTTTGGTGACCAGCTGAAACAGAGATGCCTGCGCCTCTTCTACACACACATCCCACCAACATGGGCGATACAGCCACAGGTACTATACCTGCACCATTTCACCTGCCTCCACGAGCACTCAACACACTCTGAATACACCGTCAGTAAGGTGGGAACATTTGAGAAATCATCCAGCAGTGTGAAATGGAACCACAGGCTCCTCCAGCAGAAGAGATCCTCCTGCACCGCACACCAGCTGACCCCAAAAGCCCAGGAGGTGCTCGAGCCAGGCAGGAGGGAGATGCCACCTTGTTGGTTCAGGATGCATTTGGGTTTTAAACCATTAAGGAAACACCAGCGAACAGAAAGATGAATTGTTTCTAAAATTAGATCAGCGCCAAGAAAGATTAAGGACAACCAATGCTGAGAACATGAAACATAGCTGAAAAATAAAATTTATTAAAGATGAAAACTGGTTACCACAAGCACTGCAATTCAGACACATGCATTAGTAGGGCTCTGCCACCGCTATCCAGCCAGAGCACATTTTATATCATCTTCTGCACTGCGCATGATAACATAAATCAACCAGTGTAAAATGCTCTGCAGTTTTCCATGGAGCACTCGTAACATGACGTACCCTTCGAATTGCAATGGAAATATTAAAAATCAATGCCTGCTTGTGGTGTATCACAGCATCCCTCTTAGCAATTAACTGATCTGCACATTTTGGGTTCTTTCACTGTTAAATTATACATACCTTTCTACTACAAAATTTCCATTAAGGGCTAGATATAATGTTCATCTTAACAAATCAGATATGCCACTTACACAGCGGTAATGAATGTAAGGATTTGGTTATAAAAAGTATCACTCACTAAGCTCTCCATATTGTAAGTCATCATCTGTACTATGCTTATTCAATAAAAAGCTGTGTGCTAAAACTCATGCTTTATAGATTCTTCTTTAAATAAAAATGTATTGCAATGGAAAAACACATGATTCTGGTTCTCTTTATACTACTACTTCACCAAACAAGTTATGTTGAAGCTCTGCTAGCTTTGCTCTACTTCACACATAATTTAATGTACATATTCAAATTATCACTTCCATTTTGTCATATTTACTTGGCCCACCTTTTTACAGCCTCTCATCCCAGACTGCAATCACAAACATTTTAGCTCATTCAATCTTTTTAAAGCCTGAATGTCCTGCAGACTTGAGAGTTAATAAATCAGAATGTCAACTCTCTGGTTTTATAAGACAGAAACCTATAAAAATAGTCCAAGTATATAAATCTAACCTAAAGAACTACCACCTGCTTCCATGCCATCTCTTGACAGAGACCTCGGAGAAGCACTTCTGAACTGACTTTGCCACAACCTGAAGAAGAAAGTTTTTAGGCAACTTCCAGAAGATTTAAGGGACCTTCACTAATATTTTTAGCAGAAATATTGTCTTTTGACAGTTAACGTAAAGACCAGCTGATCTGGTGAGTACACTGTGACAAATTCCTCCTTGGTTTTACTCCAGCACTTCGTGACTACACCAGGGATAAAGCTGTTCGACTGAGTCCAACAATAACAAATAATTTAGCACACTGCTTTAGGAAAAATAAATTGTACAATGTGAGATAAGAAAATAGATTCCCGACTGCAAAGCAAAATTCCAGAAACATTTTTTAATTCCCCGTTGAATGGGAAATCTGATCCTCTAGGCAACTTTTCAAAAGCGTCGTTGCTTGACAGAGTTGTATGTCAAATAACACAACAGTGAATCTTGCATAAATTATTTCGCAAATGCAACATTGCTTTAAAATGAGAAATTTTTTTTCTGTTTTCAGTGAGTTGAAGGAATTTTACATGTCTGCCACACCTCAGTGTTACTGTCCTTTGAATAACACAGTCTTCAGATTCCTCTGCTGAGCCACATGCTTTGTGCTTGCCTTGTAGAAAACAAACACTGCCAAGAAAAATCTGGGGTGTTTCTTGGTTTTTTTGACCTTTGTCTCCACTATTTTGACCACAAGCTGCCAGCAGGGTGTGCGGGGTGCGGGCGGCCCAGGAGAGATGCTAGCTCCTTGCCCAGGGGAGCGAAGCAGCCAGCAAGCACCAGGGTGGTGATGGGAATGGGTGGTCCATCCAGCAAGGAAAAGCTTCAAAAGCAGCCCAGCTGCTCCCGCAGTGAGCTCAGTTTCCCTGACGAGGACAGCAGGCCACAAGCATTCCTCAGGAATTCATATCTGAGGGGCTTTGCTGTAGTAGTTCACCAATGCAACCTGCCATTTTTCTGCTGGCAAGAACTGCAGGAGCATCCTGCCCCAGCACAGCTGAGCAGGACGGGTGCACACAGGCACAGGCACGCTGCCGAAGGGTTTTGGATCACCATGGGAGGCCAAGGCACTGCTGGCACTGGGAGCAGGTGTGATTATGGAGCTGGGCCTGGCTCCGAGGGGACATATCCATGCAGTAGCGCACAAATGGGCTTCTTGGTGGCCAGAGCCAATGGCACTTTCTGAAGTCTCCAAAGATCAGTGGCTGCCTTGTAGCCTCAAGCACAGATATGTGTATTAACTGACACAACTAATTTTTAAGATGGCCTTGGAGATTAGTGAAAACTCAACAGTAAGTAGTTTCTATTTAGATTGAAAAAAACCCAAAAACCAAAAAACAAAGTAACTGACCTGTGAGGAATGTGTGCAGGGAATACCTCTGCGAAGGCAGCACAGCACCACAGGTACGGAGCTCCCAGCCAGCACTGGGACATTTGTGCACAGCACCAAGGTAAGGCCAAACATCAGCAGAAGGGAGCTGCTGGCACTGCGTCTTAGGATAAATAATTGCTAGGAGGGGAAAAAAGCCCCTGCATTTCACAAACATGTTATTAGTAATTTTTAAATGAACGCATCTCTAATGATGGCTTTAACAATTTTCTTGCATGAGTAGAAGAGGATACAATTTGAGAGGTCAGCCTGGAAAGTGTATCTTGCTCTACCTGAAATGTCAGGAAACAGGGTTGGGGGGCTTTTTGTTTTTCTTTTCTTTTTTCTCCCCCTTTTTGTCTTTGTTTTTTTTCCTGTAGCACAGGGAAGGCCTGCAGGGCTTTACACAAGGAGAGTATTTTACCCTATGACCTAAACAGTCTGGCCAACAGTCAAGAATATGTTATTCTAATTGCCACTAAAGTTAATGTTGTTAATGACTCTTGGTTTTTCGGTAAAAGCCAGCTTATGCTCTTGAAAGTTACTATTTCAAAGGAGACATATGAAGAACTGGGAGTGTTCCTGCCTGACCTGGTGGTCCAAGGAATGTGGCAAACTTGGCAAAGCTGGAAAAGTGAATCCCCAAAGGTCCAGCTTGAAAGTTGCAGTCAGAAGAAATGCCTTCTGAGCTGTGTTCAAAACAGCTCTGTTACAGGAACAACGCGCTCCTAAAGCCAAATATTTGAAAACAGATTACATGTACCATGTTCAGCTCAGGCCTCACTGAAGTCTAGCAAATTTCCACTTACTCCAATCAGACCGGGATTTATGGCACTGCCGCCCGGCCGGGGCTGTGCTCAGAGCTGAGTGCGGCAGAGCCTTAGCCCTGGACCGTGGTGCCAGCCCAGCTACGATGGCAGCAAACTGCTTTGGGGACTTCAGTTAACGATGCAGGACTGAAAACACGAGGCCAGAGCCACACTGGAAGTGATGCTGCTGCCTACCTACAATTTCCACCGAGAGACATGGGAATGGCTAACAGGGTGCAACATGTGAGCCAGAGAAACTGAAAAAGAAACAAGCCTCTCAGCTTATTTTTTCAGCTGTGGAATCAAATATGGACAATTTAAACTTTTTATCTTATCAGCACAATACAGGGCAAGCATGCCTTTTTGTCTTTGTGCCAGGAAATTTTCTGGGGCTTTTTAAATTTTTTTTTTTTTAAGCCTAAGGACTTTTTAAAGCTGGGATTTATTTTAAATCTAGGATTGTTCTTTGCAACATACTATTTAGTGCAGGGTCATGTCTGGCTTTAAATACCTCCAGTTACATATATGGCTTCCATCAAGAGTTGTTTCTTTACAGTAGGCATACACTGGCTACGCTAGACAGCACTTCCTATCACAGCAACTTTGCCACGCAGCGTTACAGCTGCAATGTAACTGTGTGCCCAAAGTTACGCCGTGCAAATCATTACCTAAGCATGTGCACACACATTGCCAAGGTCTGAGAGCTGGAAGGCAAAAAATAAAATGAAAGGTGGGGGGGGAAAAGGCATCTCTTCATTCCTCTGTCTTGGTCCAAAGAAAAAAAAATTGGAGGTCTCAAAGGAATACAATAATTCCTAGAGATTTTTCAGAGATGCAGGACAAGTGAAAAAAGTAAATGGCACTGAAGAAATAGAAGCGAATTGCTAGAGGAGTGGCGGGTGCTGGCGCACAACCCAAACACCTCCTGGGACTCAGAGGGGGCGTGAGGCACCCGCCCAGGGGTGCGCCCGCCCAGGGGTGAAGCCTTCCTGCCCCACAGCCGCACGGCTGCCGCTCAGCTCCCCGGCAAGACAAAAGGAAAGGAAATTTCGTCTATAATTAGGAAGTGAGAACAAAAGAAACAAATTACTTAAAGGAAAAGCCTAATCTAAATGTTCGCTAGTAAACATTGCACTCTGTGTCAAATGCCAAATCAGTGCAGGAGGGGTCTCTACTTTTACATTTTAGTGTTGTCTCTAGCACTGTCATACAGCAAGAGAGTCCAAAGTTCTCTGTCCTTTGTGGTCAAAGAAGAATGAACAGAAGCAAAAAAGCCACAAATGTTTCAGTAATGAAAACACAAACAAACCTCAGCTGAAGTCTTCCCATCGGATGAAAAGTCTTGGCTTTGCTGGGTAACCCTGGTCTGCGGCTCTTCAATGCTTCAAAACATCTTTTTTAAACACTTGCATCTTGAACGCAGGTATATGTATGTGCTACCTCTCAGCAGGCCAGGGCCCTAATGTGAGACACTGTGACCACTGCAACCATACCCACACAGAGCAGCCAAAAACCTGCTCCAACCAAGCAAACCAGGTCAGAGAGTGTAGACTGTACCCCAGCCCTAGAACCAAGACCAGGTATCAAAGGCAGCTTGTCCTGCACATTGAATCCTTGCTATGCATCAAACGCAAGCAAGTTTGGTGCTCTATCATGCAGTGCAGCATAGATCTTTCACACAGTGTCAAACAACATGGGGTAAAAAAAAAAAAAGGTGCCTAGCTGAAAAACAAAAGAGCCACAAAGAATAACGCATGAAACACCACGGTATATCCATGCAATGTCAAATTGCACGGGATGACTACAAGACAGAGCAGAGCGAGTGAAGTGCAGGCTGCCACACAACCCTGCTGACGCTCAATCGCTGCGTAATGCTCCTCGCAGGCTGAAGAGATCCGTGCATCAGATCTTGCCTTCCCTCAAAAAGAGGGAAAAACAATCATAATACCAAAAAAATTATTTGATCCAGCATGTAGTTAATGGTGTTGGCCTCCTAAGACTTACAACTTAATAAAATTGATCTCACTGCAGTACTGTAATGAAGAACAGTAGGATAAGGCTACCCTTGAACCATGAAAATTGTATATTGTTACCTCCTCGTGCCCTCCTAGGGCTATGGCCGCTGCAGCCTCTCCGAGCTGTCATTTGTCTGACTCTGACAGCAGCTCCATCGACAAGTGGCAATGGTGGCAACGAGAGCTTCTTTTGAAAAGGCAAGGGAAGAAGGAGAGTGCGCAGTGCTAGGTATCTCTCTGGCTAACAACCCACAGGATAAAAACACAGGTTATACTAATAATACAGTTTTGTGGGAAGTGTGTTAACAATAAAAAATAGACAAGTCGGAGACTTTGGGAAGCGCACGTTATAACATTTCACAACAGAGTCTTATTACACACCAGTATGTATTAAAACATTAATTTCTAAGTAGGTGGACAGTTCTCAGCATTCTTAGCAAAGAAGAAGTATTTTGGTAGGGTACTGCACATCCTTCTACATCTGCTTGTACACGTGCTTTAGGAGAAAGGGGTTCCAAGTTAAACGCCCAGTAATAACTACCTAACTGCTGCCGATACCTGCACTGCCACTGCCTGCTTCTGCCAGCATTGCACCACTCACAAAATTTTTAACAACAGCCCTGCGCCCCCCCGCCCCAGCATCCTCCCCTCAGCATCCCTCTGCTCACTTACTGACACCAACATTTCACAGGGAAAATGTTCATCTTGCTTCACTGATAAGATACAATTTTCTCAAATTAGCAGCTACGGTGTTTAAGAAAACCTTAAGTGTGTCTATCTTGAGTTTAAAGGCACAGGAAGCGCCAGCAGGAACATGCAGCAGAGGACTGGCAGCTCGTTGCACTTTCCTTTGCTGTAGCACACAGACATCACACGCAGCACGTGTGTCACTTGTTGCCTCGCGGTGCCTTGCTTTCACCTGAGCCCACCTGTATCTACACACAGTTATCTCTATATGGTACAGTTGCCCTGTTTTCTTCCAGTGAAGCCAAGACTTTGCCCTGGGCTGTTCTGCCTCCATGCAAATCAAGCTCGCTGCTGGTATGCGTGCACATAGTAACTACCAGAACGTATGGGTATTTTTATAGACTGCCCTGGCCTCAGGTTCTCTAAGCCAGTGTAATTATTACATCTAGCATCTGACCTGAAACCCACCGGCTTTGCTCACTCAATGATTTTTGTATCATGCTCACATACCCAAACTCACCCTACAACCCTGGTTTTCTTGGATTTCAAGACTTCCATAGTATCCTTTAGTCAACATGCTAGGGAAACCTTTTATTAAGTGCTGCTAATTTTTTTATTGATCAAACTGTGAGCCATTTCATTTTCCATTATAGCAGAAATCTCCTATAGGAGCATTCAGATTAAGTTTCTTTAGTCTGTCTCTAGTATTTTTTTTTTTCATTATTGCTTAAAAATTAGAAAGCAGTTTCTCTGTTCTTTATTACTTTTTTAAGTTTAGTTACTGAAGGGTTATTAAACTTGGAAAATAGGTTTTTTTAATTTTTAGGTTTATTTTCACTGAAAGACTGCTTGTAATTATTACTCATGTTCTCCCCAAACACTTATGTTACTAAAGTGTGAAATGTCTTCTAACACAAAGACAGTTCTCTGGGAAGTAATTACAAAAATGCATTCAGGGGCAATAATTTTATATTAACTGTCAGCAGCATACATCTTCTGAAAAGGCACTTGTTATGAAGGAATTATTTCTGCGGAATCTGAAGGCACTGAAGGCGAAGGAAAACTGCAGAAACGCATTAAACTGAAACTCCAGCTCCCTCATCAAGGGTCAGTTTATGTTTAAATCATTACCTTGAAGGCAATCCCACACCTTCCGAAGAGTCTATTAGAAAGACAATTTCAATTTATGCACAAACTGGACACAGTCTCCACTTTTCAGCGTGGAACAATTTACACCCCCTTTTTAAGGAAATTTCTGAGCAGCTCACCAAAAAAGATATATCTGAAAATTACGGGCTTTTATTAACCTTTCACTGATGGCACTAAAAATACTTGCTAGTGATTTACAGGTAGTAACAAAAATAGCAGCCTCAAAACTGACCAGGCACATTAAAGAGATACTTGTGTCTAACAGATACAAGAAAAGATTTAATGAACATTTTATAGTAACTTTTAGCCCATGGGCAAATCCCTCCGTCCTTATAAAGGAGAAATTACTCAGTGAAATTCAAAATTTTTTTTAAAAAAAGCAAAACCCAGCAATAGTGATTAAGCATTCTATCACTTTAAAAGTGTTTTTTAAAAAAAATTCAGATATGGAAATCATAAAACCACCACCAAACACTAACATTTCCTCTTAATCATACCTGCAGGTAATGTTTCAGCCTTTCTAGTGCTTTTACTAAAATGATTTAGATGTTACTATGTTACACGACAAATGCATTTATACCCTGAAAAGCGGACAAAGAGCTAAGTTATTATTATTTATTTGCATGCAAGCAGCAGTGGGATTGTACTTTATAGTGTTAACAGCACATAGTGTTTATCAGTTCTTCAGTGTTTGGCAGCCGATTTAACGGTATAAATATGGGATGTAAACACTTCCCTGCCACAAAAAGCACTGTAGGTGAATGTTAGAGAATGCAACGGAAGGCAGAGAGCAGAGCAGTCCAGAGCGTGCCAAGTGTTCAGTTACCAGCGCCCAACTTGCAGGACTCTCCCCAGTTACTGCCCTTGCTGCCCCAGGCGACCTGGCAGGGTGACCCCCACCCACTGGGGCTGGGGAGCAGACACCCTGTCCCCCAGCAAGGCTGCAAGGAGAGCAGCACACCTCTTCTACACTGGGGTCTCCTCCTGGGAAAGAACAGGATCAAAATCCAGGGGGAAGGTTTCGGTGGACTATAGCGGGCTGCAGCGGCAACGGGGCCCGGTGGTTTGTTAGCAGATGGCAGAGCAAAGGGAGGAAGGGACCCTCTCCTGCGTGAATCTGACCCGCAAAGCACAGCCTGTAGAAGATCAAAAAATCACAGTCCTAGAAGGGACATCTCACTTTCTACCACGGCTCAGTTCTGCTCCGTTTGCAGATATTCCGGGATATTCCACATCCAAGCGCAGACAACAGTTACCATTGCTTTTTCACAATATCAACACCTCGCACTTCTTCCAATGTCAAATAGCAATTTGCTTTGTAGATCTCTGAGGCATTCAAATCAAATAGTGTGTTTGCACACAGCTATCCAAACTTCTCCGCTATCAGCTGCAGAAAACTCTAATCCACTTACTCAAGACAGGTAACAGTTGTGCAATGGTTATCTGCCTCTGGAAACAATTGTCCACTTCCAGTTCTGAAGGTGCATCTGAATGGGGGTAACTGCCACCTTCAGTTCCAATAATGAGGTTCAAATCAAAATTGATCTAAAATTCATTTATTCGCACAGGGAAATTAGTATGCAGCACGTATTAATTTCAAAATGAAGTGCACTTCTTCCTGAAGGCATACTTTCACACTTTGAAATGTAACTTAAATACTACTGACCATTGTAAGCTAATAAAATCCATGCAAATTTTCAGGACAAAACTGGCACTTTTATTTAGGTATAGGAATATTTTAATAATGTTCAACTTACTATTTTTCAAGTCTCTGTTGAAGACAAGTGTCCTGTTTCCAGCAGTTCCACAGAACTCCACTCACACCTAACACAGGACATCTTAATCACATTTTAATTCATAGGCATGACAAAACCTTTTTTTTTTCTTTTAAGGAAATGGTATGGTTTTTGTTTTTTTTACTTTAAGGTAAAGCCAGATATCTGTAAAACTTAAATCTATATCTCCCTGAACAGACAGAAAATTCGGAAGGCTTAATAAAATTCACATGTGGCTTGTTATTGCAGCTGCATATCAAATGCAAAAATAAGGTATTGACTAGTTCTGCTCAGAATAGCAGCTGCTGGAACTCATGATTAAAATGTCTGTTGATTTTTAAAGAAAGAAGAAAATACAGATGATGTAATTTACTGTAAGTGACAAACGTGACTATGTATTTCAATGTTTGAATCCCCTTTGCGTAATTCAAAATGTAGATTCTTTATTGTTCTTCTATAAGGTCCAGGACTTCAATTGTCCTTTCTGGTCCCCAGAAGATTCCCGCCCTCAGTGTGTAACAGCCTGCAGTGTATGCACACGGGAGCAGGATGTAACAGGAAAGCAGAGCAAGGCCCCAGTAGAAAACACCCTCTTAAGTCCCTGAAAATATTCATTTGAAATGAACTTTTCCCATGCTTAGGTTATAGATTTGTTTAAAAACTATGTTCAAGAGGAATGCCTTTCACACCCCAAACCTATAGGATCCTACAAGTAGCATAGTAGCATGTGCATTCATCTTTTTATGTCTATAAAACCCCAAAACATTAGGACTGAGAGGGAAAGAACCACAGCACTCTGCAAACCATCAGGAACCAAGGGGTGGAATTGATACAAAGGGAAAAGATGGAACAACAGAAGGGAAAATGTATTGGGGCAGAAAGAAAAATACTCTTAGGCAAATTAGAGAATGCAGTAATTATTTCACTGACCTTCTAATGGGTCTTGGTTTGCTTAGAACCTGCCTGGATCATTTTCCAGTGGGAGAGATGCATGTGTGGCTGAAGGAACATGGAAGGGACCCGCTTCTGCGGTAACTGTGCCTGGAAGTCCTCAAAACTGTAATTAAAGACCTGAGAGGTTTCTGTGGGGCCAGGTTCATGGAGTTAGCTTCTTTGGTAGAACTCCTGTTTACACCCAGGGTATAAGAGGGTGGACCTGGACCATAACCTAGCTGCAGGTTTTACAGTCTGATCAAATACGAAGTAACATCTTGGAGAAAAAAAGCTTGCTGACTTTCTCTCTACAAATCTAGTTTGCTTTGGGAAAAAGGTTCTTCAAATGCACCTGAGGAAAAAGACACCTTTTCCCAAATGCCTGCTCATGTCACTTTGCAACTGGGTACTGCTGGCAGAGGCTCATGCCTCTGCCGCACAGGAGCCCTCCAAGCAGGGCACAGCCGGCAAAAAAAGCGGAAATTGGGAAAACAGTACCCTACACTGCTGCAGCTGGAGCTGAGGGTCACATCTGTAGGCAGCCCAAGTGATTTAGGAGCCAAATACCCACTGAATGGCAATGGACTGTAGCAAAAACCCACAGAATTGGAAATTAATGAGAGTTAGGCACCTACGTGTCTAAATGGCTTCGGAGTAAGGCTTACAAGCTTTCGTAAATGTTACCCCCAGGTCTCGTTACATGTGTGCATCTCTGCACGACCAGCACGGGCTGGGCACGATGTCCTGATGCAGGTATCCAAACCACAGCAAAGGAATTCAGTTGCCTTTTTTTCCCCACATTCATGAACTTAACAAGATTCTCAACCAGAAAATAGAGGAAAGTCTGTGCATCTTGTGTTATGCAGCATGGGAAAGGGTGCTTAACAGGTGGCCAGGCTATTAGAGAAGCATCAGATTCTGCAAAAAGTATTACCTTCCACGCGACCGTGGCCAGCCCCTGCTGCGCAAACATACACCTCTCCTGCCCAGCAGATACGCCAAGGAGAGTGATACAAGCCAACAGGGAAAACAAATTAGCAGAATGACTCAAAAAGTTTCCTGCCATTTTCTGCTCGTTCTCTTTTCCCCTGCTTTAAAATATGACGTGATTTTGGGCTGTGGGCTCGGTTATATTTCAGATTGTGTTTAACATGAGCTCATATGCAAAAATTAATGTACCTCAAATATCCTTTCTCATTTCTTCCCTTAATACCAAACTCTGAAGTCCTACGTTTCACTTGACAAAGCCATTAATTCAGTAATTTCACATAATTAAATCGAGCAAAGCAGAGTATTTAAATTGGAGCTAAGTGAAATATACTTCTGTGCGGCTCATGCTGTTAGAATTGTGCTGCATGCTATTCTGCTGCTGCTCATTTATTAATTTGGGATCGGCTGAAACGTGACACCGCGTAATAAGGAATGCGCTGGCTTCAATAGAATTAGAAATAAAAAATGAAGAAAAAAAAATCATAGAGGACAGCAAATCAAGCACCAAATGAAATAAGTTAATCCCTCTGAATGAGCCCTCAGCAGAGCATTTCTGCACCCAGCTGAAACCTGCACCCAGCTTTGTACTTTCCCTGTGATAACTAATTTCTGGCAAGAAGTTTTCAGCTATTTATCCCTGGAACAAGAAGTGAGCTGCACCAGTCCTCCAGCACGGTGATCCTTTTAGCAGTGATAACACTTTTTCTGCTAATATCTTCCTGCATTCTTTCTTCTAGCCCTACATGGTAAAGGAAGTGTAGAAAGATGTTTAAAAGAGTTAAAACTAAATTGAGTTTGAAGTCTTGTCTCCCTCAGCCACTCTTCCCATTCTGCAGGTCCTGAGTGTCAGAGCAGGAGACAACTGTGTGGTACACAGCATCAGAGAACTAGCAGAGCCCTCAGATCTACCGTGAGGATGATGTACAGTGAAAAACAAATGGAGAGATAAAGCCCCAAGGACAGATTTTTGCTGGCAAATGAGTAATAAAGGGGAAGAAATTAAGATGGCCAATAATCCAAGGAGGGGGAATGCTTTATGTAATTAACAACAGTTTCTCCAGAATATAGCGACGTTTTTTTCCTATCCATCAGTGCTTTCTGCTTCTCAAGTTTCTTATGAACTACCTTAATTGGGCTCTTCCAGATACACTGAAAGTTCCTCCACTTCTTCCTCGGCCTCAAAGGACACCTGTGAAAGGTGCAGCTCTGGACTGCTCATGATAACCCTCATCAGATACAGCTTGTAACGACCCACTCCCACTAATGAAAAAGGGGGGGTAGAGGGAGGAGATATTGTTGCTGTTGTAATTAAGCTTGTGAAGAGTTTAGTTGAAGAGAAATTAGATTTATTTACATGCTGCTCTGTTGCTGATGAAGCACCAGCTATTTGGGAGAACTTCTAATTAACCCTAATTTAGTTGATACGCTCTTTAACAGCCCCATTCCCTGTGTACTTTGCACAAGGTAAAAAGTAGTTCTAACAACAAATTATCCATTTTTAAAAGGCACATTTCTTTGTAGGGGCCCAGTCCCAATTTTTTTCCTTAAATTACTGAATTTGCATTTTAGTTGCTGACAAGTAGGAAGGCACACACTTGGGAACTTCATCCTATAAACCAGCTTTTTCAACAGCCACAGGCCATGGCTCACACAGGCACGGCCACCGCACCCACAGCCCCACGCAGCCCCTCTCCCACCAGCCCCAGGGCTGATGCGGAAAGAGGGGTTTGGGGCTTTGCTTTGGACCCTTCCACCCAACTTACAGCTATCACAGCTAGGAGTCTATTTTTAAAGCTCTTCCACTTCCTACATCCTCGACCAATTATGCAGTCTGGCCACAACGTTCATTAACCAGACACGGTTTTAAAATATTTCATTACAGTATCAAGCTAAAAATCACTTAACTCTTATGATGTGTTTTCTCATTTAATAGTTCACTGATGGCTCCACCACACTTCCAGTGTCTGTGGTGGATCTGTGGGTTTCTTTGCAACTCAGAAAGACATTCAAGATACAACAAGATTACAACCTTAGTATATAAAAGACCCCTAAGAAGTTCTCAAGTTTTTACAAACCAATTTGGAGGAAGAGCAACACCAATTCTTATTTCAATTTCACACACAAAACACCATAAACACTGAGCACCACTTTTTGGAAGTAAGAGTGAAAAATGGAACATAATTTAATTCTGTTAAACGGAATCATCTATGCTTGCTTGTCACAACACGAACACAGAGATGTAAAGAGCCTTTGCAGAGGTGATGTTCCTCATATCTGCAACACCGCAGCTGTCTGCACACACAATACTTAAAGAAAAAATGAAGAAAAAAAGCATGTTTCTGCAACATCCTGTCCAGAAAATGTTTTACCAATCGGGCTATTAGCTAATGTGTGCAAAATTTCAGCCTGAAATTCACCTTGATCAGAAAAAGTACATTTTTTTTACTGCACAACCTTTTTTTCATAAGATTATAGACCAAGAGCTGCTCTCAGTTATACCTGCCTAACCCTGCTGATTTTGTAAATGCTTCCTGGATGTTACTGTGGAAATTTGGCAATAAATGTATTTTGTTTAATACGATCAAGGAAGAGAAGCCAAATGGTTTTTTTTACACAGAATATTTGTCATTCATTTAACAGGATAAATGGTCACCTGGACTTGTGTGCTGAACACAAAGAGCCCGATATGAACTACTATCAAAGTTTAAGTTCAAGTTTTCTCAATTTATATACGGGACACACATTCTGTACAAATTAATGAAAACATTACAAACTGACTATTTTTCTGCAAATACAGCCCACTTAATTAAATCAACAATGCAAAATGGAAGCATTCCCTTATGTAGCTAAAAGAATGACAGACTACATACATTTTTTTTTAACATTGTCAAAATTAGAGGAAAACTTCAATTCAGAACACTGTAATTGCCCAGTACAAAATTACTTTAAGACTTTTAAAGTAACTTCATAATAAGGAAAAAGGCCGTGATCTTTCCGTTGCTACAGCTGTATCTCCTTGATGTGTCAGCAAGAATGGCTTGACATAGCCCTTCTTGGGAGAAGGCTAATTCAAGTCAGAGTTACACATTTCTTTTAATGAAAACCGTAAATGAAATCAAGTAAAGATGGAACTAATCAGTCCATCAAAACAATACATTTATGAACTGTGAAAGATCTAATTTAAATCTTTGATAAGAAATAGTTCTCCAATTTTCTTTCTGTGGATAGAAACAACTATTATCTCCATTTGTGTTTACTTATCTGACCAAATCCGGGCACAGGAATTTACTGTCATTGAAGTCACCTATAGCCCCCATCCAAGCCAAATAATACCCTTAAACACAAGTCTACACCATGTCCAGCTCCAAGGGCTCCAAACCCCCTCTCAATTAAGCAAGACCCAGGGAGAACCATCTCTCTTCCACTCAAGGATGCGGGTGCCGCACTCTGCTTCCCCGCTTTGTTTGGGGGCTGCAGGTGAGCAGGCAGCACAGAGCCCTTGCCTTTCACTCACTTATCTCCAACTGCTCTTTTCTGCTAAAGATTCACACAACAGATGAAGATTAAATCCACACAGCTAGAGCAACAAATCTAAATCTCAGACCATTGTCAGAGGACTTGTTTCTGCCAGGCTGCTTCAGTCAGCCCCAGCTCACCACACACACGCAGAGGCATGCGATGGGCGAGCGCCTTCCCACCGTATTTCTCTCAAATTGAAAATTCTCTCTAGCTTTGGTTCAAACAACAGCCAGAGCCTTAAAACATACACATACACTACGCAGAGAGCCTCACTGTGCTGGTGATTTTCTTTATCCAAAAGAAGGCTTCCAACCAAGAGGGAAGAAATTTGCCTACAGGCTCCCTCCATTTTATGCTAGCAAATAACTCGCTTCAGAAATACTGCAGCTTTCAGCGTTAAGGCATTTAAAGGGGAAAGTGTGGCATGAAGCGGGATGTGAAATCCCATCATCCCACTGCAAGGAAAAGCACTGTTAAACACCCGAGTTCTCCTTTTGGAGTTTTGATGAGTTTACTAAGAAAATGTAACAGCAGAGTCACTAACTAGAATGCTCAAATTTAAGAAAAAGCATGTTTTCTTTCATTATAATGATGCAATAAAATTTCACAGCTCTCGAAAGCACCTTTTGGGTTTGAAACACAAAAGTAACACTTGCACATCAGTTTATTTGAAAACAAACTTCTCCCTGCTGCAGGAGCCTGGAATATGAGGGCTCAGAGCTGTGGCTCTTCCCTTTTCTGAAGGGAAATAAGCCTCTCCCCAACCATAGTGCCTCCAAGTTTCAACCCCGCAGCAAAGGTGCTGAACTTCTCATATCTAGAAAATTACATCAGGAAAATATATTGCACAGATTCACTTTAAATGCATCAAAGCTGCCAACAAGAGTGGTTATTTTCAGCCAAATTACCATGCTGCTGCTTAAACACCACTAAGCTGAAGGAGTCCTTCTTTATCAGTCGCAAACTGCCAACCCATCCTCAAGGAAATGCCAAGCTAAAACGCATACGTCTAAAACCACACGTTCAGTAGCATTCAGAGTAATGCCATTCGGACTTCTATGTTTACATTTTTATTGCTAATTGATTTACCCCTTCTGAAGGAGATGCCTTCAACAGGAGGCCTCCCTTCCTTTTCCCCTTACCCCCATGCTCCAGCTTCATTACAACCCCAGCACTGTTGCCAAAATGAGATATTGCCTCATTTTTGGTACCGTGCCCTTGAAGGCATCTTATTAGAAAAGACCATTTCTTAATTAACATTTTTGATCTTTAATCTATTACACATCCCTTTAATCCCATACGGAGGAGCTTTTGGCCCACTTCTGCAGCGTGGCGGTGGGAGGCAATAGGCTGGCAATTTGTGCTGAAGGCTCTCTCCCAGCTGGGCTCCAGTGCGGCCGGCTGCAGGACTGGCTATGCTCTCACTGGTCAGCAGCAGACGCTCGCATTTATTATTTTAAAGCTTTTTTTTTAATGAAGACTTTAGAGAGCCACCGCTTAGCGTTAAAGACAACAGGCAGAACGGCAAGCTTGCAGAGGAGATCAGACTTCAGCAAGTGGCTGTCAAGATCTTAAAATAACCAGAAAAAAAAAAAAAATCTAAGTGGGAGATTTAGTGGATCACCAACATGTGAAATGTTAAGAAAAGTACAATGTTAAGTCCCTTACATCATTTTACTTGCAAATAATTACAGCAATTACAATGTGCTAACTGGCAATTAACATTACAGGCTTCACAACTCACCAGAATTTTTTAAAACACGCTGTGGCCCTATGTAAATTGTCTCTTTGGTACTTCTGATTTGGTGGCTGTATGAGCTAATGGCTACACATTAGCTCAGCAGATCTCAGAACAGAGTTGTCCACGTGCCAGATAATTTAATTAGAGGCTTGATCTTGTCAGAGCTTTATGCAACACAGTGTTTCCAGGCAAAGTGTGTGGGGGTTTTTTCCTTTCTCTTTAGTGTTTTGTGGCTGTCTAATAATTTCTACTAACAAACACCAAAGCCATTTGCGAGAGAAAGGAGGCATCGTTAGTAAAACATGCAAACAGGCAGGCACTTCAGTCCCAAGTGTGATGAATTCAAAAATATGTAGAGCAAGACACATCGAGCACCTCTCTTCTGTGCATACCCCAATCTAATGCCAGGTCTCTACATACATCTATTAAATCTTCATCGCGCTATTACTCAGCCCCAAAAAAGACAAAGGTCACTTGTCTCCAAGTGAGAGCCATAGGGTATCTCAAATCTCATTATAAATGGTCCCATTTAACAGTTTTCTCATTTGAATTTATACACAACAAATACAAGATTATGAGATGAGCTCAGTTTATTTTGACAATGACATTGTAATTCCTTGTAGTGAGACCAGAAAAAGGCTACTTTAGACACTAAATGACAGAAATACAAATCTATCTTCTATTAAGGGAAATTTCAGGCTATATTACCTTTAAAAAAAAAAATCCTTTTTTTCATGAGTATTTGGCTTTAATTTCTGTTTTCTACACATTCTTATGCTACAATAACCATACTTGTACTCTTGGTCTACAATAAGCTTAACAGTTCAAGACACTTTAACCAAAAATACGGCGGTAACAGTTACAGAAACTTTTACAAGTCAGGTCAATGTTGAGTAAGACCCACTAGAGGTCCCTTCCAACCCAAATGATTCTAGTTTCCTGTACTGAATAAGCAAAGATTATTTGGGCAAAGCATCATAAATTTCATGCAGTTTTTCACTGCAGAGTTTCATATCAACATCCTTACTCAGCCCAGAAAACAAAGCAGCAGAGCTTGTTTATTCCATTTGTTTTGATTCTTTTACAACCTTGTTTATAAAACCCCATTCTCATGACTGGCACAATTTGTTTTTTTCCTCAGGAAGAATGATTACTGGGGATCCACCACTGAGGCATTATTTTTTATTGATTTTTCTCGTTTAAGCAACAGGCCAATGTAATATATTCTGTTATTGTTGTTTTACATTTATTCAGGCTGGGAGCTTTGAGCTACCAGTTACAACTGCAATGTGTAAACTAGCCGAAGGAGAATGGACATTTCTGTGAAAACCAAAGAAATCGTTCACCAGGAGACTTTCCTTCAACTCTTCAGCTGTCTGATTTCACAAAGGTAAAACTCACTACAATTGCTTCCTACAGTGGCACAGTTTCAGCTTCCCTCGATCCTACCAGCCAGCCAAAGCAGACTTGGAAAAGCAAAGCCACTGACCTGCAGAAATGACTCAAAGCAAGATGGGCTGGCAAGTGCGCATCAGTCCTGAAGCTGGAGCCCTCTGGGAAGGTCGACCCGCAGCATGGTGCATGCTGCATGATGCAGAGACAACGTAGTATGGACATGGGGCACAAGGAAGACTTTCTACTATGTTGGGAGGCTTAATTAGCATTTGTAAAGTGGTTTGAGAACCTACAAGAAAATACTTATTGAAGTAAGCTCTAGAAAGCACAATTTGCCTGACCATTTCAGGCTGCTTCTCTCCTCAAATCTGCAGGAGATTAACAAATGCAGAGCATGGCAGAATTGGATAAATTAGAGATGAGCAAGACTTGTCAGGTGATCTTATCCACCCCTCTGCTAATCTAAGACCATTCCTAGAGTGTATTTTCAAGTGCTTTCTCCAGTCTGGTTTGAAAATGACTGAAGTAATGGGAGATAATACCAGAGTCTATTAGATCCTGCCACTGGAAAATATTTCCTGATATTCAGCCTAGCATCTCCTTTGCTTTACTTTAGCCCATTTCTGCTAGTTACGCCCCTGAAGGCTATTGTAAACAACAGATATAATTTTCATCTAAAACCACAGAAAGTGTTCATCTATAATCACAGCCCTTCACTTGGGCAAGGTAGCATCACTGGAAAGAAACACAGGAACGGAGAGCAGGAGCGTGAGGAAGAAGGGAAGATGCCATGCTATGCCTCGCTCCTCTCCAGCGCTCCCTCCAGTTCAATGGCAGCATCCTTCACTGGGATCTTTGTACCCACAGGAGACCTCAGCGTGAGCAAGGGGATGGCGAGCCAGGAAGGCTGTGCCTGAGAGTCCACCCATGAAGGTGAACAACTTCCTTCAGTCAGTGTTACAGCCTCCAGCAGGCAAAGTGCCAACAGGCACACCTTTAAATAAAAAGCAAATTTGTCGCTGAGGAAAAAAAAAGTTTTCTGGCAAGATGGGGCATGATCCTGTGGAAGATGTCCCCTGTCAGCCCCAGAAGGATACACTCCCATGTACAACTGCCCATACCAATGGTGTATTTGTATTTCTGGCAAGATGTCCCTGTCAGAAGACCCTATGGGAACATGCCCCAGCCCACAGTGGCCCTGTGCCAGCAGATACACCAAGCTCACAAGACTTCATATGAGGTTAACCCAGTGACCCCAGATACTGCCAGGTTTGACTTAAAACCTTGCTGGCACCTCACCAGTCCCGATGCACTGCTGGCATCCCAGTGTATGCGAGTCCACAGCCCCTCACCAGCATGGCCAGGCAGGGGCTGCGACCCTGCAGCCTGAAGAAATCCTCCCCTTTACAGATGTTACTTGTAGCCATTTAGGGGGGCTGACTTTAGGTACTGTGAAGCTCAGCAGCACCACGAGCACACTGTGATACACCCCAGCTTCTCTTAAGCAGACTGGCTTTCCAGCAGACGCTGTCTTTAAAAAGGCTGGGAATGGGTGGGTGATGGGGTAGGGGGAGCACTTGAAATGAGCTTTTCTTTCCTTGCCTCTTACCATGGAAATTAATTCTCCTCCTCTGTGCTACCACTATAATTTTCGCAATTAACATTTTTAATAGTAAGTATTTTCTAGGAAATGCTGTAATACACAGGTGTGTGCTTCTAATTTAAATACTGACACCCATGCTGTGTTGACATCTGAAGATCGCTCCTTCTTGCCGGAGATTCCCTCCCCAAATAAGAGGGGAACACCTATGGCGCCTCACCACCAGAGACGCCTCGGCAGATTCGCGGGGCGGCTGTTTCCATGACAGATGCACATGTCGGTGCTGCGCTGCGCCAGACACGGTGAGGAATCTCATTTTTTTATACTTCTCCTCTCCCTGAAGGTGCTACAGCCACAGGATGTCGGTAGGACCTCAGGGACCCCCGGGGACCCCCTGTCACTCCAGCCAACAGCTTCCTCCGGCAGCAACACATCACCCTTCCCGCCAGCCCAGGAGCGCTGGGAGCAGAGACGTGATCCCAGGAAGCCCTTGCGCCTGCAGATGCAGGGTGAGTTGTACCATGAGCTCCTACAAACAGAGTAACCTGGGAAGGGTTTATGATTACTCGTACTGTTTCTCTTTGTATTATCCCAGCTCCAGAAACCTTACGTCTGTCTTGCATGTTCACCCACCACCACATTATCCGAGTGTCAGGTCCTTTCTATCACTTCACCTTCTGTTTGAGAAAACGCTAACAAAAGTACTTTCTTTAAAAATATATGAATTAGTATTTATAAGTAAAAGACTGAGGTTAAAAATTAAATGTTATAATTAGGAAAGAAGCATTTTTTTTTCTCTTCTGAAAGGGCACATAACTATGTTACATCATAAAAACCCACACATTACCAAGGAAAATAAAAGTTCAACTTAGAATAAATGAGGAATGCAGCAGCCAGAGCTACAGACCTCCCTAGCTTTATTTCTAGTTTGCATTTATTTAGGTTTTGGCTGCTTCCAAAGCAGATACTTAAAATTTTGAAACCTCAGACTATACTGACTGGGCTGCATGCTGCAGGTCCATGTGGAGATAAGGATACTGTTTCTAAAACCAACATAAGAAAGCCAACCAGTTGAGATCAAACATTTCATAGTATGTTGAAAAAATATTCAACTAATAAAGTTATCAAAGTCACTTCTGTTCTTTGCCAAGGTTGATTTTTATTTTTTTTTAAATCCTTACACATTGTAATCAGAATCTTCTCATATTGATTTACTAACGAAATCAGCTTTTAGAAGATGTCTGAGCTTGTGAAGGTACTCAGGACGGGTAAATTCCAAGTACTTGCAAATAACAGGTTTCTAATGCCCACTGAATTGTGACCAACCTTTTCAATGCTCTGTAGCAGAGATCCCAGAATTTCATGTTGAGGTTGTTTGGGGAGGGGGGGTTCACTATTCTGCCATTTAGAAGTTAAATAAGACAAAATACAATACACATAGAAATAGAGAAAAATAGCTTGGTGTCTACAGGAGGGCAGTCTCCCTCATCTGGATCTTGCTGACTTACTCCTGACACAGCCCCTGCCCAGTGGGTCATGGGGCCGGAGCAGGACCAGCAGGGGGGCTTTCAGGGGACATGGGCAGAGAGCAGGGACAGTCCTAGGTACTAGACCACAGGGCTGGGGTCCTGCAAGGATGGTGGCCTTGGTGGACAGCAGGCAGTGGACCATGCCAGGGCATGCAAGCCCAGGGTGCTGGAAGACGACTGAGAGGACAATAAAATTTGTGTGGCCAAAACAGGCTTCTAAAAGGGGAAAGGTGAGGAATGAGGATGCATTTTCTGTAGCTTGTATGAATAAACAGAAAAGGGGAAAAAGTTAATGTGTGAATACTTGCAGAGGCAAGTCTCTGTTCGCTCCCTGAGACCCCAGATTTCTCATCCATTTTGCTCCTTTGGTAGCCAAAATTAAACCCAACCTTACAAAACAGTTAGAGGAGAACAGAAACCCTCAACACTTGGGGAGCAGACAGCAGCAGTGCTGGGATCAGAAGACTGCTGGTAGAGAAGAGCACAGAACAGCCAGGAGGGAACAGGCAGGGAGGGCCCTGAGCAGCACAGACAGCATTAGAAACACCCCAGCACAGGCTCCGGTAGCCCTGAGCAAGAAGAATTCTCCAAACTGCATCAAGATGTTCCTCCTCTGAAGATACCAAGTGAAAATTGTGATTTACATAGCTGGGAGATGCCATGCAAAGTGGAATAGAGGGGAAAAGGAGTGACCACAGGGTGGTTTTCTTTTATTTTGTGGTTCATTTCTCAAAAGCTGCTGCTTCCCCTTTTTCTTTTCTTTTTTTCCTTGTTAAAGGAGGCAAACTTTAGATTTTGAATTGCCTTCTGCAATTTCTACTGAAGTCACATACTGTATAAAACAAGCATGTGGAAGAACTCTTAATGGCAAAATAACAGATCTCTGCATTCCAAAATGTTGTGCGTTTTTTTTTCCCCGAGGCTGTGCTTTGTCAACATGTCCCTCGCAAACGTGCCCAGCTGCTGCAGTGAGCTCGGTGACCAGGACAGGAAATCTGGAGATAATGGGGAAAGGGTGGAAAACCAACCTGTAATTTATTTTCATGATTTCTGGAATGTTAAAATTGAATGATACTAATGTGTGCTAATGGATGTTTGGGCACTGGCATTGGATAGGCCCTTCCAGTTGCAAACACTGCGAAGTTCCCCCCACGTTCTGCAAACACATCTGCACAGAGACATACCCAATGCCATCTGTCCCCAACACTCAGGCTACAGGTCCACAGTCCCCTATTTTCCAAACTTTTTCTTGATCAGTATCATAACTTGTAGCTGCATACAAAAATAAGATGCCTTCAGTTTACCTCAAGAGCAGACGCACACACACAAAAACAAAACAAAACAAAAAAAATCAGGCTTCTAGGTCTGCAGGCTCCTAAGGAGAAGACAGAATCTGCTCTGTTTGCCCCAGACAATTCAGCCAAGATTCCCCAGGGCCTCACAGTCAGGCTAATGAGAAACTCCCCAGCAACCCCCATGTAAAATGCTTTTATAGGTCTTTAAAATGCCTTAAATTCTCTATATATTTAGTAAGACTTTTTACTTCTTTAAAATGTCCCTTGTTGCTCCTCAAGATAACACTCTCGTGATGTATTACAACAGCAATGCAGCATTGTCTGGCTGGACCCTTGTTTTGCAAATACTGAATCCTGTTTTCCTCCTGGCTTCGAAGCAGCAGCAAACCCTTTTGCAAAGCAGAGGTGGGCACTTGCATGGCCCCTGGCAGCCCTGCCCAGCCCAGCCCACCTTCTCTGACACTTTTGGCGCAAGACCGACAGGCTTCAAGGACTGCACGTGCTGTTGAGAGGGAAAAGTAGGGGGAAGGAGTACTCAGCTGCGCTCTTCCTCTGGGACAGAAAACATCTCTGCCTCTTAGGCAGCAAACCACTACTGACCTGCTATTTAACAGCAAGCTAAGCCCTCAGATTAAGAGAGGAAAGGAAAAGCTTTTTTTCTTCCTTTTACATTAAGGAAAAAAATGTTTACGAGACCTGAAGAGGAAGGAAATTCACTATATGCCCATTGTTAAACAGGGCTGGTAGACACCCAGATTATTTACCCTGGCGCAAGGGCAGCCTCTGCCTCTTTGTACATTTTCCTGATTCTTTGGGTTAATACATACAGCCTCTAAGTTGTGGCCATTAAAAAAAAAAATCCTAAAACTATTTCTAGTTGGACTCACAGCATTTGAGTAAATTCCTCAGTGCAACTATGCCAAGGGTTGGATTCCTGCAAAGCATTTCACCTTTGCAGGTTTTACCAGGAACAAGCAGTTAAGCCAGAGCAGACAGCAACTTGTGCACATACTGTACAGTAGGAAAAAGGATGGTGCCCTGTGCTAAGCCACCACCGCCAGCCGAGCGCAGGATTTCTGCTGCCAACGTGTCCGCTGCCAAATTTCCATGTGCTGCACTAAGCAGCTCCCATGAGCAGCCCCTCACTCAGTGCCACGGTCCGGGCAGGGATGCACAAACAAGTGCCTTCAGTACACACCAGTAGCAGAGAAGCCTACCATAAGACACAGAGCTTGGATCCCAGTGTTTGACGCTACAAATGCTTAAACCTGAGCTGAGGACAGGCAGCTGTGACAGCTACCTGGACAAGCCCCATGATCGCAGATTCAACTTGTACTCACAAAAAAAAATTTCTAGTATAGCTTCTACTGATTTGATGAACAAAATAAGGTAAAACAGCAAAAGCACCTTCTCTCCCGATAACTGCACCTATATAAATATTTTGGTAGTATATAAAAAAAAGTTTAAAAATTACATTCTACCTGCTCTTGCTGTCCCTACGTACCACACCACGCTGGGACTGCTTCTCCCCTGGCTCACAGCAGCTGCCAACAGAATTTTTCAAAGTCGCTTTCTATGTGTTTGCACACACAGAGAGATGTACAAACACATACAGGAGAAGAAGGGAGAGAAATATGTTAATTTGAAACATCTGGCAAATGTTTCAGAGTTAACAAGTCCCGGGTTTGGCATTTTGGGTGTTTTTCTGTTGGGGGGGGTCAAGGAAGGGGAGACAATTTTGTCATTCTGGGCCAGGGAAGGAAGGGGCATGAAATGAGAAGTTGAAGCGTGTTTTTTCACCCTTTATTGAACTTCAACATCACACTACTGGAGCTAATGCAAACAGGAAGATCATAAAAGAGCATAATGAAAGTCTCGCACACTGGGACTGAGGGACTGGTTTCAGTTACTGAATATAGCTTTGGAGGCACACCACACAAGAGCCAGTGACTCCATGCAGCCGCACCACCATGTACTAGGGCGCTTTAAGTTTTTTCTATGTAGTTCCTGCAACCTCTGTCCCATGCACTGTGCCCTGTCTTGATAGGATACTGTACTGCATTTTTATACACATGCAAGATTGACATCTGTAGCTACTAAATGTATTAAGAGGAAAATCCCCCAATTAGCACACAATTTCCTTAAGCTGCCATAAATCATGCATACAATACATTTTTATCCCACATCCGACATCTTGAATGAGAGCTGCAATTATGGGAGTAAATGAAGAAAAATGGAGAAGACTCAACTAATTTGGGAAAAGCCTTTCACAGGCTTTTACTTACAGCATAGTCTCCAATACCATCCAGAAATCCCAAATTAACTCCCACTTGACACAGAAATTATTCCCGTTGTTGTTGTTGCTGTTTTGAACCTCAGCCTGCGTTAAATTGAATACATTTCAAGACTTGTGATGGATAACACCGGTAACTCCACTCCACTGCTGTTTGAGACGAAGGTCAAGCAAGAGAGCCGGCAAGCGCTCTTTTCATGCGCCGTTAGCTCCAGGCACAAAGGGGCCTTCGACATCGCAGCTGGAGGCTTGCAGCAGCAGAAGCAATATTTGCTATCAAAGACTAGTGAAAACACGAACCGCTCAAAACAGCTGTAGTGCCCAGAGAAGATGCACCCAGCGCAACTGAGAGTGCAGTTGGTATCAAGTGAAATGTCACAAAGTGCCCCACAAAGGCAGTTTATGCCTTCAAGACCAGCTAGATGCTGACTTCAGTAAGGAAAGTCTCCTGTGAGCTAGTCTCCCCGTGACTCTTCTAAAACCCATGCTAACCAGGAATGCAGCACCATTGTTAATTTTCATATTACTGCTCAGTTTCTGAGCTGTCTTCACATAGCTGCTGAGCTTGTAAGAGAATACCATCACACAGTTCAGTACGAAGAGAGCACAGAAATAGACTTACTGGCTTCAAAATCAAAAATATTCTGAGAATTTTATAAAAGATACAACAGAGTGTAAAATATCTTTACATGGGGCACAGTGGCTGAGATGCGGCTAATTACTTTAAACACAAACTATCCTGACATTTACCCTCACGTTTGTGTTGTAAATACATATTACATGAGTACAGACAAACTTGCTTTATCCTGTTCAGTTTCTTGAGCCTCTGTTTATTCAAATTATCAATGTAACACAGATGAACAAGCCCCAGACACATGTTTAAGTGTTATTACTATCAAGCAGACCTGAAGCTGGTTTAAATGTTAAATCTTTCTACCATGGTGATGTACCACTTTTACTCTCCAGCCCTGATAGCACTTTCCAATTTCCTCCAAGAGGAGAAATACACACATTCCAGTTGAGACTGAGGTTTAAAATTCCTATTAAAGCAGCTTTTATGTAATTAGATTGGAATGAATGTGCAACAGTGCCCATTGCAGAAAACTTCAAAGTAGTTATACTGGAGAAATCGCAACCCGTTTCAGTATGCCCACAAGAAGAAAGAATGGCTCTCCAGAGGATAAGAGTATATTAGTCTCCGTATGTAATAGATTTTATTGACCATATGGAACTGATGTAAAAATTGTGTTGCAGTGGGTAGTCTTGGATTTGAGACAGGAATGTGACATACAAAATACAGTTCCTGTAAAAAGCCTGGCAGCTTTCTGGCAGTTTTTGCAATCAGAAGAACCTAAAATATTTACCTGATTGAGTCACTGATGAGTCCCAGGTCAAAGCAAAATCTGAAGATTCACCCTCTTCAACTGAAAAAGAATAAAAATAAGTTGTGATTGCTAAAACAAACCAACTGGAAAGCAAAGCCATCAGAAAACTAGGTCCACTATGACATTAAGTATTAAAACAGACTTCTGCACTGGTGAAAAAGAACTTACTGCTTTCTGTAACATAATTCATAAGGTGGAAATTCAGTAAAGAGATTTTCCCCACATTTTAACCTAAATATGGGATTTCTGTTGGCGGTTTCTTCCTTAATAGGTAACAGTAAGTTTATGTGAAATTTTAACAGAGATTTAAATATGACTAGCTAAGTATTCATATTGAAATTTTGTACATTCATAGGAACTTGCATGTGCAAAATTGCCATTGTAAATGCAGAAGCCATTTTTTAAATATATGCTGTAACAGATCATAGTAAAGAACTGTCCTGTGAAGGGAAAATTGCCTGACTTACATCATCTTATCATACTAACATATTAGTCATATTCAGAACCAAGCGATATCTTAAATTTTTTCAGAGTTCAGAATTAAAAAATACTATTATAATGTGCAACCATGTTCTGTAATATGGTAGTCATAAATAACTGCATTTAAGGCTTGCTGGTGTGAAAGCTGTCAGAGCCAGGTGCTCAGCACTTGCAAGTGACGTATCTATAACCTTCTGCCTGTTAAGAATTATAAAATGTCATTTGATTCTTACATTCTTAAAAATAACTAAGAGATCAACTGACAACAAGCAGGGCAAAAATGAGCCTGACCCTGCTGTTAGTGAAGCCAGTGGCAGTTTTACTAATGTCAGCCTGGGCATTTGAAAGTGCTAAGTACAGAAATTCTTCTTTTTAATTTCAAAAGTTGATCACCTTCTCCTGCCTACTCTGCCATCATGACACCAAACAAATTTAAATCATGAGTCTTTATTTTCTGATTAAAAGTATTTACTCCATGTACTGAACAATCTCTAACCCTTCTATCTAAATTATGTTGAATTCAAATTCTACATAATTCTACAACTGAAACCCAAACCATACTGCAAAGCCACAGGCACAGTCCCTATTGACCAGATAGGACCTGTATGCCCCAGCCCTGGAACCTGCTCCAGTGATTACTTGAGAATTTACATTTTCATCACAGGATTCTTGATGTTATGCTTTCATTCTCCTTTCTTTTAATCTAGTAAGAAATTCTGGCATCCTGTAAGCCTATCTATCAGGTTGATGTCAGGGGTGACATCACGTGGCATTAGGAACAGAGAAGATAATTTACACAGCAGTGCCTTGACAAATTTTGATTTTATGTTCAGACCATAAACAAATGCATACTCCACAGACGGGCACAGCTCCGGTCCTGTTAGTCTGCAAGTTTACTAATGGAGAAACACTGAATTTGGCCACTTCTTTTGAAAAAAAAAAAAAAATCATACTTGAGACACAGTCATACTTTTTCCAAAAAGTCTACATTAGCATAAAGGTCATGTAACATAATATTAAATTCCAGAATGACAGAGAAAAACAAGATACAAAGCTACGAGCTTGCTGAAGCCGTTATTGGTACTATTCCCTGATGGTGGCAGAGTAGGCTTGGCTCACGCATGCTGTCTCCTAGGGGCTCACCTACCATTTTGTGTTCTGTAAACCACCATCTTGCTGTCATTTTGACCCATCTCTTAATAGAACAACTCTGGACATAGAATCATAGAATGTTTTGGGTTGGAAGGGACCCCTAGAGGTCATCTAGTCCAACCCCCCTGCAGTGAGCAGAGACACCACTAACTAGATCAGGTTGCTCAGAGCCCCGTCCAACCTGGTCTTGAATGTTTCCAGAGTTCTCCTAAATACGATTTCACTCTTACACAAATGTATCTCTTGGTTTTAACATCAAAATCTACACATATTTGGGAGATCTCTGCTCCAAAACAAAACGATCAAAGTTAGCAATTAGCGTAACTTACTCAAAACAGACAAGTGGAATGTTTTATTTTTGTTTTATCCTTGACTGCTTTTTGGTTGTCTTGCTTGGACAGTTTTTTTATGTTTCTATTCTTATGCTGAAGTTGTTTTATTTCTTTACATATTATCTTGGAAAGAGAGGTGAAAAAAAAATCAGTTTGCTAAAGATACATAAAGGCAATAAATTTGGTCTTAGTCAAGTAACATGGGATCAGCAGTGGTCATCGGCAATTTTAGCAACACACTGCCTTTCATGTTGGTTAAACACCAGAGACTGCTCTAGTCCTTGAGCTGCTGTAGGGCAGCTGACTCCAGCACGTAACAAATCTGCGTTTTCTGGAATCCCTTAAATGAGGGCAAAGGTTTGAGTCAGCCTCTGTTGGCATTAATTTGCTTTGTTCCCAAATGACTGAAAAGGGGACAGAGAACATATATGTGAAGACAACGGCACTTAAATTCACTTAATATTATTTCAGTCATGGTTTCCAGTTCTCCCCCTCTATTTGCACAGACCCACCACATAGCTAACAGCACCTCCATGTAATGAGGAGGCCGGTGGGATGAAGCCTCCTGAGCTTAGACACAGACACATCTCCCTGCAGCTCCTCCTCACACCACTGTTCCCCTTTTTTTTTTTTTTTTTTTTAAATTTTTTGAGCAAACATCATTCTTTCATAGGATCAACCATAAGAAAAAGTAACAGCCGAGCCTACTCCGAGAGGTATTGCTGTATTGGACTGATGTTTCTCTTGGGCAGGACAGTAAGTCAAATTGTCCCCTTGGACAACACGCATAGGATGAGGGCACTGCCAGAAGGGAGCCAGGACCCTACTGCTGCTTGCTGCGGTGCTGCCTGGGGTTACCCAAACACATCCAGGCGGGACATGACCACCAGGCAAGGCCAGGCTGGCACTACTCGGGACCAGTGTTAGGTGGTTTTATGGAGCGGCATGGTCACAGTGACGGCCAGCCAAGAGACCTGACCCGAGCACTTGATCTTCGCCTGCGCACCCATCCATCCACTAAGCTAGGCAGCGGGCACAGAGAAACAAGAGGCAAAAGCATACCACATCCAAAAAAGAAAGATAGGGTCTATATACCAGTGTAATTAAGAAGGCCCAGGGGTTTGGAGGGGAAGGGTGACTGAGAGGCTGAAGCTAAAAAATAGGTGACCACGCTTTGTCACAGGCATCAGGTGTAATTGTAGGGAGACACTTGAATCCACCGTGCTTCTGCTCCTTCGCCATAATGAGCATAAAACCAAGAGCCGAGAGGTTTCTCCATGGCCACCTTAACCTTCTGGATATGAATTATTATTTAAGGAGCTGGCATTTGAGGTGGTATCACTGTGGCTTTACCTCAGCCTCGGCAATGACAAAAAGCCCCAGAAGTCAGAGGGAAAGATAATTGGTTTCTTCCTCCCAAGTTCAACTTTGAAACCCAAGCAGCTGCAGCTAAAATTTGCCCTCAGTTGCATACGGTTGTTGCTGGACTTACGGGGAAAAAGGATGAGCTTTTCTGGGCTGGTCACAGGCATCAGGACATGATACTCTGTGTGGAGGAGAGAAGCCCCACAGACCCTGTTGGGGACAGACCTCTGGGGGCTGCCTTAGGGCTGAGACAACCCACCCCGGGAGGGCAGAGTGAGTCCAGAACAGATTTAGCTGTTACAGCTGTGAAGGGATTTCCAGCTCTCACTTCTAAAAACAGAGTAAAAAAAAAAAAAAAAAAAAAAAAAAAAAACCCACAACACACGAACACACACACACACACCACAACCAACCAACCAACAACTTAGTCCATAATATTAGCCAGGGAGTAATTCACTTAGGTTGATTTTTCAGTTAAGGTTTCAGTTTCTTAATATTTTTCTCGTCATTCCTTGAAACCTAGGTTGACTCAGGTGACCAGTGTGAATTAACGTTCACTTTGTGGATGCTATTATTTAAGTAGCAGTAATGGGCAAAAAAGCTGGTGAAGAGGTACAAAGCATTCAATACAATCACTTCCAAAATACATCACACAGTAAAATAATTCCTGTTTCATTATCAGGAAATATGTTTTCTGAGACACACCAGCCACAATCTTTAACTACCGAAGTCAAGGACTAGACACTCATCTTGTGCTAGGTAATCACTCTGAATGTGTGGACACCCAAGCCCACGTTGCTGATGTTCAGCGTGGGCCACCCACGTACCTGAAATGCACTGCAGCTTGGGAATACCATGGGAAACAGCAGCACAGTTTAAGGCAGAGCACTGAGATTTTATAAAGCTACTAGAGATCTTGTATCAGCTCTAACTACTTTACAGGAGTCCTGGTGACATAATGGTGAAGGCTCAGTATTTCTTGAAATTTTGGAGGCATTTTATACTGGGCACTGAAAATGAAGACACCCAAAATCACTGATGTTAAACTTTAAGTAGAATGTTCACAAGTATACTTCACATGTTTTTGTTGGATACATCCCAATTTCCTTCACAAACTCACCTCATTTTCTCCCCAAATTACGTTGTGTACCTGCACATTAAGCCATGGTTGCAAGCGCAGAAGTTGCTATGTAATTACACTCTTACTCTTGTCTCTATCTGCTCTCTCCATCTGAATGATAATTTTTAAATGCTTTGGAAAAGCAAATTTTTACTCCTTCAGTAATACAGAGACAATACAGCAAGGGGACAGAAGTTCGGTCCCACTCTGCTCCACATGTCATCAACAGAATGGCACCTGAGGTGCAACCCACTGCACCAAGAGAGAGGGTGTGCATATCTCCCAATGTCAAATTCACTACGCAGTTGAATAGAAAAAAAAGATGGGCAAGGAACAGCTTCAAACCTTGAGATCACCACTCACAGCACTATATTTCTATTTTTAAAGCATTAACATTTTTTTCCTTGTCTTTTGTAAATGGTCCATAGTATTTGCCAGCACACAGAGATAAAATACTGGAAATAAAACCAAAGACACTCTTTTAGCTGCATCCTTCAGAGTGATGAGTATGAGATACTTAAAGGAGACTCAGCCAAGAGTGTGCCTGCTACAACCACCGTGCCTTTGGTGAAATCTGGGAGCATCTATGAATCTGAAACCCTTCAGGAAGGCTGGGTTTGACTTGAAAATAGCCTTGGTCTGGCAGCATAGAAAATCTGTTAGTCACCTCAAAAGGTCAGTAACTTTGTGCGCTGCCCGCCTGTGGCCTGGTGCAGGGAGGACATTGCTAGCAGGGTGGGGGCAACGTCTGCTCCTACTCCCCGTTCTGCCCCAGTACAGGAGGACTCACTGCTGTCATGCCTGCAGAAGACCTCTCTTTTGCTCTGACTATGGGACCCAAATGAAAGAGCCAGAACAAGGACAAGACCGACGTGGGGAGGAACCACGGGCAGTGGCAACATCACAGTACAGCACTCCCCCATACATCAAATATTTGCATTTTGCCCACTCATCTCAGATGTTCTCCAAAGATGCTTATTTAATTGCTAGGTCACAAGTGCTGCAGGCTCAGAGATTTTGGTTCTTTGTGCTCAGAGAAACTTCTGAAAGGATTCAGCATTCCCCTAAGAGTGAGAACATCTATTTATTGAGCTACCATTACCTGGACTCCATTCACAGTCACAGTGCTTATTTAACACTTTATCGCTCCCAGGAAAGAAGTTAACCTTATCAAAGTAAGACGCTTCTGAACCAAATGTTGATTTCTAGATGCAATCAAGCTTTGCAAGTGAGCAACAGCCCCTCAGTAATTCAGATGGCATGGTATGCTCCCTTAACCTATTACACAGGCTTCAAGGACCAGTTTAATATTTCCCATAATATAAAAGCTCCATAGTATGCTAACTAAAACGTCAGGAACTATGAGAGTTTGAGAAAGTGCTGAGAAATATGTTGGGTTACAAGCAAGTAGTCCAGCTGACGGGGGAACTTTCCTCAGTCAGGGATGTTACTAAGAGCTGCATTCAGGACCAGGACCACTCCCTCACCCACAAGCAACCTTTGAAAACACCATGTACAGAATAGTTTCAGTGCAGAAAATGCTGGTGCCACTTTGTAGTTTGGAGGAATTTGTCAGTGACAGAAAGCTCTCAGATAAACCTGGGTAAGTCTCACCGATGCCTGTGTATTAGCTGCAATGTACATGTCAAGATTCACAGCTTTCCCTCTAGAGAAATACTCTAGCCCCAATCCACGTTGTAAGCCGGTCACACAACAATCACGTATTTTCCCTGACCTAGCTGTAGGTACCCACAAGCAAGAGCTCTGTGATCTTCCGTAATCTTCAGGCTTCTTTGCCGCCTTTCAGATGCACATCTCTGTGCCGTCCAACCCAGCCTTTGCTCCGTCCCTCCCATCACATGAAATTACATGCTCCCGAATCAGCGTAGGACACAGAATAGCCCCATCCGACCGCCATTCATCCATTGCGACTCATCCCACAGCACTCATAGCCTGGTATTTGATCCAGCACTCTTAATCCTGCAAAATGCAGAGCAGCTTCCATTTCCACGAAGTCAAAGGGAGCTGAGGATGCTCAAAACTTTGTGGTCTGAGGATTGTAAATTAGCCAGTTTCCAGCTGCTTGGCATGGCAGGAGTACAAAGAATATTAACAACCTTTACACTTTAAATAGCCTGGTATTTTCCACGCACATCTAGACTCCGTCCTTTGGAGAGGTGCGGATAGGCTTGCTCCTCAAGCTGAAAGAGGGGAATACCTCTGCTCTCACTCAGTCTAACGCCCAGAGAATTTCAGTCCTGCATGGCACCAGGAGCTGCTGTCACAACTATCAGTGGCATACAGCAAAAAGAAAAGAAGTCTGGAAATGGCTACTTTGAGCAGAAGCTAGCTAGCCCCTTCTGTTCAGATCACCTCCTGCTGGGTGTAAAGGCTTTCCCTCTCTCCTGCTTAGATGTTCCCTGTTAGATTCTCTACCTCCTAATATTGGTGAGACAAAAGTCTGCAAAACACAAAAATCTGCAGAAGACCAGCGAAGGAAAGTAGCGGTATGAAAAATGGTCACATTTGTTTTTTAAAATGAAATACTGCTGCGAAAGAGCTGCAGTCCGCTGCCCGGGAGTGGAGCCGGCCCCGAGCCAGGGCACACCACCCACGAGGAACCGGGCTGCCCTTCTTTGTCAGCAGGCTGGGGCTTTCTCCCACCAGTGTGCAGAGGGAAGCCTTCACATTCAGCAGGAAAACAGGAAGTTTTGTAGGGCTTTGCCAATGTACTGAAAATACGTGCCTGTGAGCGTATCCAGATGCCCTTACCATACCTTGCAGCTAAAAGGAAAGGGAAACCCTCCCCAGGTGCCTCCGTGCCAACATTCAGGGGAGCAAAGAGGCACCCAGCGGAAGCAGCCAGGTGTGCTTTATACCAGCCATTCAAGCCAGTTTACTCCCTTTGGAAAATCAACTTTGCAAGAAGATTCCTGCCAGGTCTCCCTGTGTTTACTAGATATTTTCTTTGTTTGCATGATCATTTCCATTTAGCTTTAGCAACACTTTGCCATTTTTTTTTCCCTGGTGGTTGGTGAAAAGGAGCACTGGGACACCAGGGCATCTCCAGAGGCGCGACAGCGTATTCCTCGCCTGTGCCCTAACCCTGGGATCCTCCACGGCAACTGTGCATGGTCCTTGGCACAATCATTCACAGCTCCAGAGCTGCCTCCCTGCTCTCTCCCCAGTGCATGGCCGATTCAGCCGTCAGTGGCCCTCGGCCAGGAGGGTTTTTTCCACCTTAAATAGGCCCGTTATATATTAGTCCTTTCATGGGCCAGCAGGCCAGGGAATAAGACAAGAGAGTTTACTGACATGGCTTATTTAGCTAGTTCAGAGCCTAAATTTGCACAAGTTCTCTAGCTGCTTTTCTCCAAAGTCAGTAACAGGGCTTGGCAGAGACTGTGGGTTTTGCTGGCAAAGTTAGCCTTTTTGTGTGAAGGAGGGAGGAATGGGGAAACCCAGACTGCTGTGCTCTCTAGGTCAGGGAAAAGAAAAAAAAAAAGAAAAAAGGAAAAAAAAGGAGGAAGGATGAGACAAATGGGGCAGAATTACAAAGGAAAACTGAAAGAAAAAGATAGGAACAGAAAAAGATGTGAAGGTGATTAAGGAGAACAAAACAAACAACAAAATAAGGTAGCACTAGCAGGTTTATGCAAAGGAGATCTAATTATGGGTGGCTAAATCCTCCAGGACATTAATATTCCATCGTAATGTGTCTAGTTTCCTCCTTTCCAGACATAGCAGGGAGGAAATGAGAATCACTTAGATACACTGTTTAATGAGCAAATGATGGACGATCACCAAATACAGCCTGCCTGATAAGTATCCATTAGCTTAAACTCGCACAGTAAATCTGTGTGCAGCTAACAGGCCTGCCTCTTCAAACGCTACAGAAAAAACTTAATGTAACTGCAACTAGAGAAAGAGATCATTGTAAATAAAGATCTCATCTCTGTACAATGAGAAAGACCATAGGACATACATAACGGCTAATCACAGCCCTTCCCACGGACCGCACACCTGACTCACAAGCCAGAGCATATTTATTCCCAGTGCTCATATTTAGTTTTTGTGTTCCTAATTCACAGACTTCACTGGAGACAGATATTTCCCATCAAAATCTATTATGTAAATAAATAAGAGTGTATGGTGTAATAAAATGCAGCCAATGTTTCAGGTTGCTCTAATAATCAACATCTATACATGCAACACAAGATTATAGTTCTTAAAACCGGGCCTGCAGACACCCCATTTCCATACTTTACATTACAGATTTGGGATCAATACTCTTACTGACAGTTTTTACAGCTTGCCATTGAAGGTTAATCCCCAGAGGGCAGGGTGGGTTTTTTTCCCTTTTAATTGAAATACATGGTATTTAATCTGTGAAACGTTCAGGAATTTAGAGGTTGCCCTGGAAGAGGCACCTGGCTGAGGAACTACGTACAAGACCCACAGCAGCAGCACCTCAACCCTGCACAAGAACCACGTTTTCCCGGCACACTGGTGCAGAACCATCCCAGCAATGGCTGGCACTGGTAACATCCAGTTTTAGGTTCCCCAGGTTTCATCATGGAAGCACCGTCCCACTGCTCTGCTGTGGGGAAGCGCCGTCCTCTTTGCTGGGTGCACTGTTGGTCCCTCCTCTGCCCTGCACCAGGCTGTATCCCCAGCACAGGTGCCTGCCCACCCTCCTCTTGACTTTTTAGACAAAAATCTCTTTCAATATTGGTTGTTTCTAATTGTTGCTTCCACCTCAGCAATGCAGGAAGGGGACCGGAGTTTGGGGATCCTGCCGCTTTTTCTGCCTGGAGCTTGCCTGGCCATGAGACTGGTGGGGCATGGCCCACCCAACCCAAGGGACCCATCCCACCGATGGCCCATTTGTGCCCAGCACAGAGCTCCCACTGATGTGTGGTGCCCCAAGACCCATCGTCTGTGAGACACTCTGCTGGAAGTAGACGGGAGCACCCTACAACCCCTACCCTCACCTGCCCAGTCGGGCTGAGCCCCAGCCCACACCACCCCAGCTCCTGTGGGGCATGGAGCAGAGAGCAAAGAGGTGGGTAGGAAAGCGGAAGTGCATGAGGACATGGGGTACACTGTGGCCAGCTCCTGTGGACAGGGATAGGGGATAACAAGCACCGGCTGCCTGCGGGTGCTCTCCTCCCTGCATTATTATATGCATTTCTAAGGCAACTGTCACCATAGTGTCTGCACCTTCTTTCAAAAATAGATCTACTACAAGTAAACAGGCGCTTTAAAGCTCAAGTGAAACAAAACAGGTGAATCTAGCATTCCCCACACTGCTTATAAAATGATGTATTTTACTTCAGCAACCAAGAGTTTAAATATTCTTGCTCCATCTGGAACACTGCTGGATGACAGAAACATGTATGTGTTAAAACCCTAACAAATGGAAATAAAGGAAGTAGAGAAAAGGGGAATTAACACACCTACAATTCATGGCCAGGACCTTAATTCCATGAGTCAAGTTTGGAAGTTGCAAAGCAATCCCTTGCTCTCTAAAAACGCCAAAAGCGGGCTGAAGTTACCCAAAGACAAGATGATGATGATGCAAGAAACTGATGAAAAGGGACAGACCAGAGGCGGGTGAGCAAGTACACAGACCTAGCTGCTACTCAAATACTTGCAATTGCCTCCACCTTCCTCCAAACTCTGGGTGTGGAAGTTGTACTAGTGAAGGCTCTACTACCACCCTGTGCACTTTTGAGCACAGATACCTGGTGAGTAAAGGTACACAAATCTCAGGTATCACCTAAGACCGTATTTCCAAGCATGTTGGACACGGGGCTCTCCATTAGAAGATGGCAGACCAGAGAGCTGCAGTTGGCAATGGCAGAGATGGTACAGGCCAAAGGGATGCCAGAAAGGCCATTACTGTTTCCTGAACGTAAAGAAATGGCTACAATGAAATGAAGTTTCAGAATGAGGCCAAAGCACCATGAAGTTCAAACACCGGGTTTTGCACAGAGGATGCAGGGTCTCACCAGGTCAGATTTATTGCATGCTTTGCTTCTCCAGAGGAAGGGGCGGGGGAAGAGAGAGAGATAGGAAAGTGCACTATTTTTACATTAGGGCTATAAAGTTTCCCTATAAGCAGGACACCTAATAAAGTAATTTACATGTGCCAGCCCTGTCTTGAGGCAGCTAATGAGGATGCTGAAAGGTTAATATCTAACACAGACTAATGACACAAAAAAAAGGGGAATGTTCTGAAATTAATTTATATAAACTTTTATATGGAAACAGGAACCAAACCAGGAAAGAACAGAAGTAGACAACTAGGATCTGCAGGCAGGCAGTGGGGTCATGACTCCTTACGCTACCTCTTGCTCTGGTAAAGCACAGATTTATGTGCACCAGCAGACTGAGTGCACCCTACCTTGGACTGCAGTCTGTGCCCCATTGCTACTAATGGGCATTGCCCTTCTGCATCCTGTTTAGTCAAAACCATCTCACCAAGCACAGTTCTGTAATAAAAAAACCTCACAAAGAAACCCCAAAACACTCGCTGTCCCGCCTGCTGTGGTCAGACCAAGCCCCACATCCCTCCAGACCCTCCTGCCACAGACAGCGAGTATAGCCTTTTCCTTTCCTTCAGCAAGGAGTTGCTGTCAGGATGCAATAGCATCCAGCTCATCTCATCGTCACCGTAAATCAAGTCCTACTTCAGAACAATTTTCCCATTGTGGATTTCATCCAGACCAAACAGAAGCAGATGCAACATCTCCCATTTCACATGGGTCAGGCATGATACTGTTGTCAGCCTCAGTCCTGAGCTGTCCCAGATGGCAGGGGGACCTCAATTTCCAGGCTTCAGTTTAAGGTAGAGAGTTTAATGCCCATGAAAAACTCACATAGATAGAAAATTACTTAAACAGCAGCAATTACCTTGAGGGTCACTGATGAAACGGTAAAGCACACAACTCTACTCTTACACATGTTTAAGTCTCTTACTTCGTAATTCTTCAAAGCAGGTTTTACTACGTTATGCCTAGAGCCCTCGTCCCTGCAGGAGCAGAGTTGCTGTACCAAACACTTTGTTTAGCATCACACTCCCCTCCACAAATACCCCATTCAGCACCCAGAGCTATTAATCACAGCCGAAAATATCTTTGACCAGATTTCCACGCCTCAGCCTAAAATAATACACTGATTTTTACTGCTAATCCTTCCAACTTGGAAATTTTTTCACTGGTGAGCTATGTTTGCAGCGTAGGTAGCACAGGAAAAGGAAAAGAGAGGAGGCTTTTCCTGACCAGCCATTTTAATTAGATCTATGAGGGCTTGGAAAAACCCATCTGGTGAGTGGAGTTATTTCCCCCTTTCCTCTCCTCTTGGGATGCTGGTGCCAATCAGAAAGACCCAAATTTTCAAAAGCATAAGTATGCCAGGCTGTCAGTGCACCTGCTTTGCTGCCATCACAGGGCAGGGGATCAGGCCCTCAACAGCCAAACAAGGAGGGCTTCAGCTTTCCTGAGCGAGCGCGGGTTTTCAAGACTCATAGGAGTCTGTTTCTTGAGCAAACAGCTCACTGTGGCTTTTTTGTGCATGCAAGCGTGTGTGCGTGTGTGTGTGTGTGGTAATACTCCCCAGGCTCACTCATTTTAATGCTGCTTTCTCCCCAGATGAAAATATACATATTCTATTAAGAAAAAAAATGTGCAAAGTATAAATTTGCATCTGTGATCATTTCTGGTTCATAAATTGTATTTTAATAATAGAACAATATACTCTTCTGTACTGCCTCTTAAATACCAACAGGAAAGTCTGTCTTATTTGTACACAAGCCTAAGTGTTTTGATGAAGGAACACACAAATGGTATAAAATAGATAGTGTAAAGTGAAATATAGATAAAAGGGTAAGCAAAAGCAGGTATAAAGCTAATACATGGAAAATCCAGCACTTCATCCTGCCGCCTTCACCACAAGAAGAGTTTCTTCGGTCAGAGTGACCCATGTAAGCTCCAAGCTCCCCGGGTGTAGATGCCCCACACTTCCCTACTGCTGAATTTTATTGCACAGGTCAAGGAAACTTCTCCAGCTGAGATTCTTCCTACTAGAAAGACAGGCTTTGTTGGCTGCATTAAGGTGAAAGAAACTACAATGAGGGAGAGAAAGTTGTATATATCACATATATCCCTTCATAGTGTCAAATTTAATTTGCAGGAAAAAACCAACTCGGCCACCATAAAGTGGAAACTAATATTTTTTTATAACCCCTTAACAACCTGTCCTTAGTGCTAACATACCATAAATAAGTTTCAACATCTTGTTATACATGTAGTTTATTTTAAACAAGACTAAAAGGGGAACACAGTTCTAATTGAAAATTGGCACAGATACAAAGAAATGGGGAAAGCTGGCTTTTAAAACTTTATCCCAAAGCCTACTTCTTTTTTGTTTTTTTATTCCTATTAAACTTACAACCTTTCAACTGAAATGAAACATAGAAAGAGTTCCCAAATATTTTATAATGCTGAATGGATTTCCCTAGTGTAACAGTAATAATATTTTTACAGTTAAAAGATCCACTGATTTAATAAGTGTGATTTGTGTATTTAGAAAATTCATTAGAGCAGACATTCCCCGACATTTTAAGATTTATTTATTTATTTAGCCTAATTTGGGTACACTACTTCAAAAGAACGCTTAGAGCTTCCCAGTTCCTTAGTCACTCACTAATAACATCTAATAATTAATAAAGACATGTAAATTCTTAACTCCCAGAACTATTCCAAACTTACTATCTGTACGCTTCATGTCATGTCTCACTTATAGATATCTGCATTACTTTGTTTCATAAAATGCTGAAGGGACACGTACTTATCTTTCTCTCCACCAAGAGTGAATATTCAGGCATGCTGCAACCAAAGCAAAACTAAACTGAAGCCTGAGCAAATGTCTCCTCTAGAAGCCTGCAGAGTTTTCCAGGCAACTGTGGAGGTTTTTCCCTGGTTTTACTGCATGGGTTTTGTCCCTTCTGCAAATGCCCAGTGCCTGCCTGCTTTTGTAAAGCCCACAAGCTTGTACACACATGCCTGTATAAAGGCCCACATCTGCAGCAGCTGGGGGGGGGGGGCACGGGCTTCTTCAGCAGCTGTGCAGAAATGCAGGGGTGGTGTCCAGTAGTACATCAGGATAGTCTCATTAGCACTGATTTTTACAAGTATTTAGGAGCCAGGAGGAAATGAACCAACCAAATGTGCAGCTGTGATATGGAGAGGAACGTTCCAATTTAAGAGTAAATGCAGTGCTCAGGACAGCGACTCCAGAAGTATCTGTAGAAACAAAGAGGGCACAAGCAAATACCCTCATCCCCCTTTGTAAGGCCACCAGCCCCTTCTGCTTCTGCCCAGAGAGCTGTTAAAATCCCTATTCTATGGGCAGAGACCACAGGGAATAACATTAGCTCAAACCGTCTTTACTTGGAGGTAAATTATATCGTGTCTGCTCCTCTCTGACAAGTGCTCCTGTCAGGGCTTTGTGTTCTGCGACATTTCCGTGTCGTATTTATTTGCTTGTTTTGATTTCTGGTCATCTGTCGGGAGGAAGACTGCCAAAACCTTTAAGTCCTGTCTCCTACAATACTGCTAAGCCTGGGAAATGGGGCGTGGGGATTTCCACACATGGCTCAAGCCAGTATGTTGACAGACGTTTCCTTAAAGAAATACAACTTGCACAAAGTTTTGTATTTAAAGTTTGGTGGACTAAATGAACGAGACTTGAAAGAAGAATGAAAATAGCCCTACTTCCCTAAATAAAAGGTACCATAATGGGTATTATGAAACGACACTCAGAATCAACTTCCCAAACCAGAACCACATGCAGATGCAAGGTTATTCGTACACAGACAAACTGTAACTGTGCTGGTAGCTTTGCTGTGCGCAAAATGAGTCCCCCAGGTTTGAATGATTTCTGTTACAACTTCTTATAATCTACAAATCTCTTCCTTAAAGCCAGCTAGACAGAAAAGAATGCACAAAAGTGCCTACCTTTCAAAACAAAGAACTTTCTTCCAATCTATCCACTATAAAAAACGCTCAGATAATTAATTTACACTTGAAGCAAACAGGGTTACTTAGCTGAACTAATGTTTTTTCGCAGGCAAACTTCACCCATAGTCAATGGGTCAGTGAAGAAGAGTTCCTCTACAAATTTTTATGACATCTGAATACATTTCCTACCCACACGTGTATTTTTCCCTATTAATGAGATTTCACTGTTCTCTTAATTTCCTGATAGTTACGAGATCTTATGGAAATTCTGCAATAAAATAAAAGCTGTGCTCACACTCGGTCCACGCGTACTCACGCTTCACGACGCAGGCATGCTTGGCCATGCACACATCAATACAGAAACGACTGAGTCACACTGGCAAATGAACTGTCTAAATAGCAATACGGTAGAGAGGGGATCAACTGCTGACATCCCTTCCGTATGAGTTACGGACACCACAGTGTTCTGGGAAACCATCAGTTTGTATTAGTGCTGACTGGTTTCAAGGACGGGCTATTAAGGTGAACGTCACTCAAGTGTATGTAAAACTTTCTATTGATCAGAACACCAACCCTGCAATTGATAAAGGCACAGACATCCTTTCTCCTCCATCACCCAAGTGCTTTGTCTGAAATTGGGAAACCATACCTTTTTGCTAAGGCAAGGTTTTGTGATGGTCTCTCTCTGGGAATTGGCAGAAAAATGTTTCTTCTAAATACATGAAATAATCATCGTAATTCTACTACACTCAGGGAGACTTGAACTCACCCCTGACCTCCTGGCTCTTCCCATGTCAGCCCTTCAGCACTGGCCACACTGGAGGCTTCCTCGTGCACTGATTAGGGCTGGTACCTCATGGGTAAGCTCCCCATCACAGCTTTGCTCACTGCACTGGCTCTGGATTGACAACCTGGAGCATCCCTCACAGTCTGAAGTTCTCCACCTTGCAGACTACTAAAATCATCTCTTTGATTCAAATTCAGGGGAATGGAACATGTTCTTCCACATCTTTTCAGATAAACTGGGAACATTTTACTTCTAATATGGGCAACATTGCACTTATCCTCTTCACACACATACCAACAGATGGCCGGATGCCAAGGTGGGACACATGGGTATTTCTGACTGCTCACACCAATAACACAGCCTCCACATCCACTCACCAACAGCGCCAACATATGAAAGACTAGAAAGCTTGAGACCTAAAGGTATTTAATGTTATACAGTATCTTAAGTCCTACTTAAAAGTCAGGTTTTATATTTCTGGCAAAGAGAGTTGCTAAGCAAATTTCAAAAATGAGACATAAGTGGCTGCTGTTGAAGCAGGAACCACAGCAGATATTGTGCTCAAGCTTGGACATTTTTATTTATCTTTGCAGAGTGCAGAACACCTGAAAGAGCTGATACTTGCTCCAATTCCTTAAAACTTGATGGGGGGATCTCCTGCTCTTTTAAAATAATGATCTACAGACATTCATTCAAAAAAATGCATTGCATTTTAAATACATTAACGCACTGTTAAAAAACCCTAAAAATTATTCTTTTTCACACCTGTGCTTACATGATAGATGCTGTTCAAAACCACAAATCAGTCTCCTAAAATACCACACTTCCACCCACTCAGCTGAACCCAGAGTTTGCTTTAAAAAGCTTGTTTCTGGGCTATTTGAGTCAGTGGAATTTGGAATAAAGCCTTCTCTTCTAACCAGGCTCATCACTTATTTACATGGAAGTAACAAGATTGTAAAAGAGGCACCAGGGTAATGATGTACAGCCCAAATGCTTATTGGGTACCCACAGAAATGTAACTTGCACTCTGAAAGGATGGAGAAGGGAGGGGAGAATTTGCAAAGCAACTCCAGGGCTGGCAGGAGGTAGGGCAGCTCACTCCCAGCTCCCCCTTTCCAGCTTCACCTTTCCTCCCCAACACCTTGGGCATCCCACCACAGTCAGCCCCAGGGACAAGTGCAGGAATGAATGGCTGAAGCTGGCTACAGACAATCCACAGAAAACACTTTCACAAAACACTGTGGTTTTCCCCTCAAACAACAGGTATATGCAAAGAAACCAACCTACTGTTTCCAAGTCTAGAACTTAAGTGATACCTTTTAAAAAAAACCCCTTTGCTTCAGCAGCAGCGAAGGATCATCTTCCACCCGCCTCGTGTGTCTGCACGACTTGTAAATAACCACCCACAACTGGCTTTGTAGGGAATAACCCCTCCTGAAGCATCATTAGCTACAGGTTTTTTCCCTAAGTGTGCTGGGTTTGGGGTTGTAGTATGACATTATTCAAAGACGCTAGTTAACGTCATTTAAACTCTGTTGTGGGGTCATCAAAGACCAGCCAAGAGGTTAGCGATCAGTGAGAAACCCCAAACTTCTGGCAGCCAGAGCCATTTTCAAAACTAAGTAAGAGAGCTTTTAATAACTCAGAAATACAGTGTTATGTGTTTTGAACAACAGCTTGTCATTTCAGCAAGTTTATATTATATGTCTCCTTGAACTAAGAGATCATTTGTTTAAATTGCTTGATTATACATAATGATCCTTCTCTTATAAAACAAGATTCAACATTGCCACTGGGGGAGAGGGCGGAAACGGCACAGAAATTCAACGAGAAAAAAAAATATCGTACAACTCTTGCAGTAATAAAACATTAGGAGAATTTTCACTTGACTATTGAAAAAAGCGGAGCTAGAAACATCTTGTTCTATCCCAACTATTAACACTAACTCTGCATTCACAGAGTATAAGGTACAGCTTTAATCAAGCTATAGGATCCACACACTCAGAAAATATTTGACTTTAAATACATAGCACGGAATTAGTCTCCGACAATTTATGCCATCACCTCCTGCCACTTTACATTTTCCTAAACCTTGGAGTCCAATTCACATATGTAAGTCAGATTATTTTATTTTTAACTGAATAAGGATTGAATATAATTTATTTCAAATCTGCCAAAAAGGGTATGGTTTCAAAGGAGTCTTTTGCACTTTTATGGACTGAAATGAGAATAAAAATTCAAATTTAATGGATTTTGAGAGCTAGAAAAGTAAAATCATTTACCAGTGAGCTGGAAAGCAGCTTACACATACATTACGAAAGTTGTCTGAAAATGTCCCACAGGGCAGATAGACGAACAGGTAAACTCTTACATTTCCTAATTTTTATTCTGTAACTTTTAAGAGGAAAAACATAGATTTTTGTCTCTCCACACTTAACTGAGGAAGAAAAGACAGGCTTGCTCCCAAATGAGAAGAGACTGATAGAAAGTGATGTGCGTATCCTGTTGAATCGTTTACCAGCCTGGATCCTCCCACTGCCTCCCAGAAGCAGCTCCTGGTTGCCTACCCTCATTAGGCCAATTTCAGCTTTTCCTAACAGCCCGCTGAGGAGGAAGCAGCACATCACCATCACAGACCTTCACCCCTTTGCCTGGCGGTGGGCGCTGACCTCCTGCTTGTGGTGGTCTCTGGGGCAGAGGGTCTCCAGGGCAGAGGGTCTCCGGACCACGGGTGAGATGCCCTGACTGCCAGCACCCCGCTGGATATGTTGCCAATTTCTGCTACCCAGGGATACACAGCTCCTTCAAAGGAGCGGGTCCTGCCTGGGGGATCCCAGTGGCAGGGGACAGCAGAAAATGCAATGCTGGGAGAGTAACTCAGTCTAAAAAGACATTAATTTCTAAAGCGAAAAAACAAGCCCAGATACAATCACCTCTTCATCGTTCACACTTTATCATTAACTTAATCCTAAAGTCCTGTTTCTGGAGGCCTGGCTAATTCTTAATAAAAGTTATTTCTCATTTAATTAAATCTAACATTTGTGTATTTGACAAGAACTGGGAATACTGGCTGCCAAATACACTTTCTGACCACCCAGTCACACTTATCCATGGCACAGTAGCTGCACTATGAGGAGAAAAAAACCACAAGTGAGAAGAATTGAACTTTTGGAGAGGTCTTGGCGATCTACATTTAAATACACAAACCCGAAGAGAAAGACATTTCCTTCATAGCATCCCTTCATCTATCTATTCCTACGGGATGTTACCACTCCTGAGCAATACCCACTGCATTTGTCCATGTCTGACGCAAGCTGAGAAAAGGACAAAAGATGCTCAAGGGCTATGGTGAATATGCACACACAGAAGGGAAGAACCATTTTTAGATGTCAAAGCTTTCACTGATCATTTTCATGGTATCTTAAGGGACCAGAATTGCTACCACATCTAAATTTATCCCAAATATTGATATTTCTTGTGCTAACCGTTCAAGGTATTATTTTTCTAATACATGTCAGCTCATCGCTCACTGCAACGAGGTACTTGGAAACAAGATGTACTTACGGCAGTTTGGGGTTTGTTCTAGGAGGTATCACAGATTCACATGCAGATGTGTACTGTCAGTGTAGTAATTCAGACATAGCATAAATTTCTGTATGTTTATATGTATGTTTGTACACATACATGCACCCTCTTTAACAGGGAGCATCTGACTTGGGGATTTAACTTTTTTATTTGGCAATCAGGTTTTGCACTGTTGACTAACACTTTTTAAAAATTAAAGTCAGTTCCTGGCTGCACAGACTGTTTTTCCAGAGCAATGGTTGCTGGATACCACAGGTCCTGCCAGGAGGAGGCTCGCCCACAGGATCAGTTTCACCCGACTCACAGCTGGGAGTACGTGTGTCAGGGTGGCAAGGCAGGGCAGTCACCTGGTACAGATGGATTTTTCTACATTGCCCTGTTTTGACAGCCGCAACCTTCAAAACCAAAAATATTGTCCTTCAAGATTTGCAACATTGTTTCAAGTGATTCCCCACCCTATCCTTGCTAAACATTTACACTTTCAGTTTAATAAAGTAGTAAATGATAAATAAGCAAGTACCAAAATACACAAACCTATAAACAGCCATGCTTGCAGCCTTAAAGAAATCCCCTTCCATTGCTTCCTAGCAGGCAGATCTTGCTGTGTTGAAACCAAGCTGCTGAAAGGAAGAGCCTGGTGCTGGGGTGCCCGGGCAGGACCGGCCACATGACCCTGTCAGCAATGGGCAGGGGGTGCCGCAGGGACAGTGACCAGGCAGCATCCCACCTTCTCATCGCTTCCTCGCCTGCCTATTCCCATCCACAGTGTGTAACAAACCTACCCATGCCACTGCCCCAGCCAATACACAGCATTGTTTATTGTGGGCTAGCACACTCATCCATATCCATATTAACATGGGTATTAGTACCCAAAAGGGCAGCATCTCCCTCTTCCCTTTTATTGCTCTTTTTATCTCAATAAACAGTGTTATTAAGCATATTTTCTAGAAGAGCAGCTTGTGTGCTCCAGGTGTTTTAAGGCATACAGCAGTTTAATGTAGAGTATAAAACAGAAAAATTAACTATACTGCCAACTTCCCAGCAGCAATACATATACATACCTTAACAGATATATTCAGATTTAAAAGCTGATATATTAGCTAAGGAAGAGGAGTCAACATATCTTATCTATCTTTATTAAGTTTGACTAATAGACAAATACTAAAGATGGGAGTAAATCACCCCCTGATGCTGTGGGCAGAGCTGAATTAATTTGAGGTGGTGTTTCTCCTTCCTCAGGCAGGGTTCACTCAGAGATGCTGAAGGCCACTTGCCCATGGCCACCCACAAGTGTCACAGCCACAGCCAGCACATCAGGCTCCAGCAGTACCAAGCACAACTAAGGAGTTAGTAAAACATACTACATTTATTAAAACTTGCTCTTTTTAGGTCAGACGTGTTTAAATCAACACCTGGGTTTCACATGCTCTCTTGTGTTAGGAAATAAGTCCCTCCCTGCACCTCCAGTCCAGCCAAGCCTTGCATGCAGGGGTGCTGTGGGTGGCTGAGGCCCTGGGGATGGCAGGGATGGTGTGGGGCAAGCGAGTTCCCTGTAGCCAAGGTCCCTTCTTTACACCCAGCAGTAACACGGTGCAGGCATAGTCCAGCCTGAGCACCTCCCCCTGGCTCTGGGGAAGAGCTTGGTGCATAGGGAGGGCAGGTTTTGTAGGTCACGTAGTATTTTGCCAAGATATCAAAACTCCCATTTCCTCCCTCTCTGCCAGTTTGGCCACTCACACCATGTAAGAACGAGCCAATGAAGCTGCTGGGCAGATTTTCTCCTCACGATGTATAAAGATAGAAGGCACCATGTGCCACCAGAGCCCACCTGGCTGGCCACACTGCCAGCCCAACCGCCCTCGTGGGCAGACAGGGGAGCAAATTGTTGACTTTTCCCCACCAGCCACTTTGGAAGCCAGCAGTCAAGTCTCCCCAAACCGGGGAAGCTGGGCACAGCAGGTGGCTACCAAAAGTCAACCTGCTCCCAGGCAGAATGGGCAGGAAGTTTGCTGCCATCCTTTAGGAGATGCTCAGGGCTCACGCCATGGCTCCCTGTTGAACCCCCCACCCCAGGACAGGCAGCAGCAGAGCTGCCCAGGACAGGCATATGCCCAAATCCCCCGGGAACAACACAAAGACAAACAAACGTAAATGAAAATTAGCAGCGCCCAAAGGTGCTTGGCAGGGTTGGAAAGATCAGGCAGTCACAAGCTCCCTGCAAGTTGGGGACACTTTGAATGGCAGAAAGCACGTCAGCAGTCAGGCAGCATTGGATACCAAATTAGCAGCCTTGAACAAAATACAATTTGAGAAATAATTAACTGCACTGTGAAAAAAAATTAAAAAAATTTTAAAATCAAATCAATAACTCTGTGTCCTCTGTTTTTCCTCCAGTTTTTAATTTTTTTTTGGTTTTTTTACCATAAAATTTAATACTACAAGATTTTCACAAAGCAAATACATTTTTACGTGGATTGGATTTTATTCCCCCGGCTCAAATTTTGATCATTGAGCAGCAAGAATGCTGCTGTAACACACAGGATGTCACTCAGGATGTGACAGTTTCCTCTTGTTTTAAACTACTTTAAAAAAAAAATCCTTCTCAAATTAGAAACAGAGTATTGCTTTTGATCATCAGCAGCAGAGACTGTGAGTGCACTGGGTCCAATCCAGTTAGTTACGAGTTTTGCTTTTAACTTTGATGAAAATTAAACGGGAATTAAATTCAGTGCAGCAGAATCAGTTTCTTGAAACACAGTTAAGGCGTTAAGCCTGTGACTGCATTTGTGCTGTTCTTCTCCAAACCCCTCTGTGCTGCCACAACACCCCAGCACCCGCCTGCAGGTCCCGCTCAGTGCTGCTGTCTCCCCAGGGACGGCCCAGGGCTGGATGCTGCACCCCGCCATGCCCCAGCCCCGTGGTGCAAGGCCCCCAGCACTGCACGAGCAGGAGCCACCCGCGCCAGAGGGGCAGGGCTCTTCCCAGAGCTGGACAGGTGTGACCAAAGGAGAAAATACCCTGCCCGGTGCCTCCAGAGAGCATGATAACACATCCCCTCCCTCTTGTTGAGCTGCACGGACTTCATTGCTACCGACTTCTTCTGCAATACTTAAGTAAATATGTGTAAATAAAAGAATCCAGTGGTGCAGAGGTTTGGACCCCAAACTGAATTTTGGGGAGAGTACTTGAAAAATTCAGCTCGGACTGCTTTTTTCAGGGTCCTTCCAACATGGACCTTAAATCAGCCACATCTTCTCAACCTGTGCAATCTTGATAACTGAACTTGAGAGGGTCACATCCCATATTGCTTCAAAACTCACTTACCCTTGACTCTCCTATGTTTGTCTTGGTAGAACTTTGCTTGAGTAACTCATTTCTTGGGCTAACATAACATTTTGCTTGGCTTGCGAGCTCTATCTGGGTAAATGCACATTTCTCCATTTCATTTTTTGATCGTTTTCTTCTGCAGGCATTTAATTGGCCTCACAAAGATGTTTGCAGAAGTTTAAATGAGGCATAGTTAGAGCTTTCAAAAATACATATAATTACACACACCTACAATTTCTAAAGAAGAAATAAGGCTACACAAGAACTGATCCTGAAGAGCCTGGTGGGAGATTTGCAAAGTTTCAGTTAAACACCAGCAGCTGCATATTTAGAGCTTATGGCAGATAAAGAGGCTTTCACAGAACTGGGCAATGTAACATTTTCATATTGGTATCATCACATCACTAACCAATCCACCACAGTGCTGTAGTGACTGAAGCTGTGCAGAGTTTGGGCAGTCCCTCTCCGATTACAAAGAATGACTTCATCCGGTGTTTTAAGGACCCTTACTGCATCCATACATCCCAGCCCTCTTGGAAACTGCAATGGGAAGCTCAGGACTAGCAGTGTCACACTACAGCCAGCTGAAATCGGGAAGTTTTGCAGAATTCATGCCAGTGGAAAAGTCTGATGGATGGGTACAAACCCAAATCCTAAAATTACAATCACAGAAATTAGTTGTGCAGCCAGAAAGCAAGGTGCAAGATCTCGCCTGCCTAATGAGAGCAGGGGGGGCGGAAACAGGCTCACAGCAGCAAAATCAATCTCATGTACAGAAAGGAGCAAAGAGACAGGGAGGATGGCACAGAGGGGAGGGCCTGGTTGACAAGCTTCTCCCAGAAGAAAGGCAAGTCTTTCTTGGGAGCTAGAGTAACCATTGCAAAGGGGAAAAAAATAAAAATAAAAAGGGAAAGGAAAGGAGGACTTGGCCAGACAAAATCTAATCCTACTACTCTTAGGGATTATGGGACCTCTGGGTCAGAAGCAAGTTGAGATCAGCTCTACTGCAACGACCTGTGCTGTGCCAAGAGCCAAAACCAGAGAGAATAAACCTGAGCAAACAGCAGGCACCACTTCATTGCTCCCAGCTCCTTCTCCACCAAGCCCAGAGCAAGATGCACAGGAGCACCGAGGAACCAACCGAGGGGACACCAGTCATATCCAGAGGACCTTTGACTGCCCTCCATAAATATTTTGCAGCTTAGAAAGTCAGCTGGGCCCACACCTGCCAGCAATGCCCATAAATAGAAAAGACTCCTGTAGGAACAGGCAGATCTTTTGTCTATGTAAGAAGAGCCCAAAAGGAGGAGTGAGGGTGGCAGGCGAGCCAGGGCTGCAGAGCAGCCCCAGCTACCCAGCGTACATCTCTGCAGCCCTCCTGCAATGGCAGCACTGAGGTGCTGACCCAGGGAGGGGGAAGCAGAGATGGGACCCGAGGGGGTTTGCTGCGTTATTCAGACCTCGGGCTGGCACGCTCCTGGGAGCGCCAGCTCAGGTATGTGGGGCAACTTACATGGAGGCTGGTAGGTGTATTGCACGTGGAGTGAGACTGCAGTGCACCACCAAGGCTGGAAAGGGTCATACTGGTCCAGCTCTTCCCTTTGCAACATCATTCAAGCCCAGAGTGACGCACAGTGCAGGAGCAGGGAGCTGCCAGTGTCCCCTCACCCGTTCAGGTCTCTGCACATGGCTGCTGGAGGCTCCTCCAAGCCTGCCATCAACCCCCTCCAGCAGATGGCTGCCCTCCAGCCTCACCCCACCCCTCACAAAAAATACATAAATTTAAACAAGGCAGGGAAGAAAAGGAAAAAAAAAAACACACCAGGATCATTTCAGAGCAGTACAAATAGGAGGCTCTGCTGGCTGCAGAAGTAACCAGCTGATGCAATTATCCTGGCGGCCGCCAGTAGACCATCTGCCCAGCTCCCGGGTTGCTGTTGTTGCAGTCTCAGCGGGGCTCGCTCCCAGAAGAGCGGGGCCCCCGCGGCCGGGAGGGAGCCATCTGCCCGGCCCCAGGCTGTTCGTACCGCACGCCACAGGGGCAGGCCCGGGAACCAGCCCACTGCCCGACGGCCTCTGGGGCACAGCCACATGTGGCCGATCATGGCCAGGGCTTAGTGGCCAAAATGGGCAGTCTTGCTTTATTTTCTGCAGGGTATTTGCTCGCTCTCCCTTGCCTCCACACAAACCAGTTGTGGTTTTGGAGCATCTTTGTGCCTGCATGCATTTAGGGTTTACTTGGTGTGCATGCAGAGAGACTGGAACATCCCCTATCCTCCAGGGATGTATGGGGACACTGAGGAACCAGTGATATGCACTCCATCCCAGAGGGCTGCCCCAAGGCTGACCCCCACTTCTGTACCCCATGATTTATACCATAGTGAGGGCAATGACTGCCACCTTCATTTCCATTTTGGTGTGTTTGTCATTAAAACACAAGTAGAAAATGACACCCCAAGAGGAAGGTATGAGCGCTGACAAGAAAACCTGATGAGCATGCAAGTCTGACGACTTTCACTCCCGCGGCCGGTAACTACCATCGCTAAGGCACAGCAGGCAAATTTGACATCTCTGGAGTTTTCCCAGTGACACTGACTTCTGCAAGGTTTGGGAAGTTCCCTCTATCATTCAATGGTTGTGGCCGGGCATTGCCCAGAGCCAGGTTTCAGTAACAAGTCTACTCTCGCTGACAAGGTTTCTACAAACTTGGCAGGCTTAGACTGAAAGAGCCAAGAAAAGTTGTGGAATTTTTTTGTCCTTTTTAACTGTATCAAGTATATATGCCTACTGCTGCCCCAGGCTTAGTCTCTGGGCTTTCATCTGCAATCAGTCAAACAATCCAGGGTGCCCAAGTGATCTGGTTTTCATTCTGAATTTAAGCTTCCAGTCTATAAAAATGTACACTTTCCCACCCCCAAATTAATTGCATTTTAGAAGGGAACGAAGCAGGGAGGGGTGCAAGGCCGTGCCAAGCTGCCCCACTACCTCCTTAACACTTAGGAGTCCCTGGGCACTGAGCGCAGCTAAACTTGCCCGAGGCCAATTTCGGGGGCAGTAATTTCAGGGCTGGGAGGGATGCAACCCAAGGGGCAAAGTGCTTCCCACCCCTTGCTCCCCCCAGCCAACACCAGCCCCTATGCCTCCCCACAGCCCAGTGCTTTCCTCTCTGAAACTAAAGCATCTAACCTGCACCAAACAAGGCTGAGGAACCCTTTATAAAACAATAACATAATACATGGGTTTAAGTTATCAGACCACATTTACACTTCAGCTTTGATTTAGTCCACACCTGGAAATGCAGTCAATCACACAGCTAAACTATTAAATCACTTCAAATGAATAAAGGAAAGGGAGCTCTGGCCCAGCCTGTCACCACATCCCCACTCCCACGTGCTGTAGTCTCTCCCGCAGCCACACCACTACTGCAAGCCCTCACCTGCACAGGCTGCTCAGCCTTTCACGAAGCCTTTCCAGCCAATTTTGGGGGGTCCCCCCTTCTTTCACTGTGTCGTTGCTTGTAGAGGTTTGGGACCACATCTACCAGCGACCACCACCACCTGCCACAGCTGGGGGACACCAGCTCAGACTGAATCACCACCGAAGGGCGCACACACACGCAGATAAGGATGGCTGCATAAAACCCCGTTTCTGCTGGAAACGAGGCTGAAATGCTGCATGTGACATCATTATTTAGTGGCCATGTGCAGTGACATAACAGAGGGCTGAATCCAGTGACAAATCTAAGCCAGGTTATGCTCTGTAATAAACATCATCTTCAGGCTCTCCCATCCTGCATATTTCCTGCCTCTTTCCCTTTCCTCCATATCCCTTCCCAAAACACAGCTGACAGCAGCAACAGGCAGGGAATGCGGGAAGCCTCACAGGGAGCCCAGCGCCAGGCTGGGCAGGGACCAGAGCACTAGAGAGCAGCGTAACGAAGATAAAACTAGAAGAGCAGTGAAAAGTTCCTCACTGTACTGAAAGGAGGCTTATGGTTACTGCTTCCCTAGCTTACAACAATGCAAGTCTTGGGATACCCAGGCAAAGAGAATTTCAAATTTCACCAGCCATGATTACAGCCTCAACCATGGTAAGGCACAGTATATAATGCACAGGGAATCACTCTCAAATTTCAGGATGTAAATGGCTAGCATTGCCTGCTAAAAGACCTTCTCGTAAGGATTCAAGGGATAAATGGGGTTAAAATAATTTAAACTGAAATCTTGTTGTCCTGCAGTGATACAGGCTGCTTTTAAAAGAGTGTAAAGGAGATGAGGGATTGACGAATTATTCTTTACAAGAAAAAACAATAGTTCTGATACCACAGAAAAACTTGTAGTGCTTCCTCTCTATAGAAAGGAAATTCTTCTAAGGCTTTGTTGGCACTGTCCCTGTGCTCCCTTCACTCAGTGGTTCTTATCCTTGGGCCCACACCAGCAGATGGGCCAAGCCCGAGGACGCCAACAGCATCATCAGCAGCTCCTGCTTATCCCTCGGTGCCCAGGCTGGGCAAGGTGCCTCTGCAGCACCCACGGACCACAGGGGCCAAGACCAGGGCAGCAATTAATTTTATTGCACAGATTGGAATAAAAAGCTATTTTAAGATCTTTACATGCCTTCAAATAATGTTCTCATTGGTGCAGTTGCCAAGCATAAACTAAGTAAGAGCTCTGTAATCTCTAAAACACAATACGTATTTTTTTCCAGAAGGGTAGAAATGGGGAGGGAAGAATGTAAAAACCAAAACAAATGGGTATACTTCTTGTGAGATCTGCACTACAGATGAAATGCAAAGCAAGTCTCCCTCTCCCCTAGAGGGTCTTTTTTCAAGAGGGAGAATAATAATAATGTAGTAATAATAAGCACTTATATAGCGCTTTACATTTTCAAAGCGCTGTGTAAACATCAACTAATGGGACACGGTAGAATAAGTGTCTAAAATGAGTTTATGTAGTGCATTATATTTTTCTACAAAGTGGCTGGGACTGTTTTTAAAATTAAATTCCCCCACATATTGATACTTGTGCAAATGCATTTTCTTTAAAGAAGTGCAACAAAAACATTTTTATATTAGTTATACTCCACAACCTGCATATTTCCAAATTCTGGCTCAAAGCAAATTGTTTAGACAGTTTCATAGACACAAAATGCATTTTATTTCGTAAGAAGAATAGGTGCGCTAACTCCTTAGGATGATATATCAATACATGTAGAGGCACATGCCAGTGTTTTCCAAGAGCAAGTCACATACAAGATAAGTAGTAGTTAATCAAAGGAAGTTTTTAGAGGGAAACTAAGAAATACAGAGAGAGCTGTTACTATTTCTACCTTGCAGATAGAAGAGCAAGGCAACCAGGACCTTCTCAGTAAGAGGTTACCTGGCATGGACAAAAGTCCCTATATTGCAGCTATAAAGCAAGCATCACTTCCTAGTTTCTCCTGTTAACTCCATTCTATAAAACATCTTCTAGAACACAGAAGATGAAACAACCACAAAGCAAATCCAAATATTATGATCTGAACTATAATATTGGTGTTCCATTTCACTTTTACCTATCCAGCATCTCAGTGTTTAATAAATTCACTCTACTCTCCAAAGGACAAATGTTAAACCCTCTTTGCATACAACCAAGATGGAAAATATTGGGGGGGGGGGGGGGGCGGGAATTAAGTGACAAATGCACATTCATCAAGGAGCTGTGGTAGAGGCAGAAGAGAGGCAGGAGGGGAGAACTCTGACTCCAGGTCTCTAACAGCCTAGAGTATCCTACTACTTTGCAAACTTTTCATTCTTTATTATCAATAATTTGCTTTATAGCAAACATAGGTGCTTCTGTCATGAGCCACAGCCCAGCATGCTACAGCCATGTAAAAAGGCTGCACTAGACTGAAGTGATTGAGGAATTTTTTTTTTTTTTTTGTGATATTCTCAAGCTAGGAATCAAATGCAAGTTAAAAACGGCGTGCTGAATATATCTACCTTTAGGCATGCGCTTAACTGTAAGTATATGAGCAATCCCAACGGTTTCAGTTTTGGGGATTTTAATAGTTGTATGGTTTTCATAACTACAGGAAAAACCCTTTCCAACAAACTGCCAGTGCGACTCCCTGTTGTACTACACCACAATTACTGGAACATATTTGGTATTTCTCAAGAGGTTCAGATAATGAAGAATCCTCCAAATTTTCTATTAGCCCAAACTTCGGAATTCTGCATCAGGGAGTTAACAGCAGAACAGACAATGTATGTTACGTATTGCAAAAGAGAGAGAGAGAGAAATATTTATAAAATTTAAAGCTTTTTTTTAAAAAAAAAAAAAAAAATGGTTGTTCAAGAGCCCAGACTGCAGTCCAACCAAAGCTACTGCACAAGCATGCAGAGTTATTTCAAGACCTTAGACTCTTTTATTCCTCTATACAAGACATTTCTTCATATTCTCACACCATAATATTTTCCCAAATCTGAATGAGATTAGTGATAAATAGGAAAACACACAAGAAACCATCCTATTTTAGTCTTTGATGTGCTATTGGTTTAACATTGAATCACAAGCTTCTACTAAAAAAAACCCAAACAGACCACATCGGTAGTTACACTTACAACGTAATGTTTTTAAAAAGCAAGGAAAGGTACAATATTGTGGTTGGTTTGGAGTTTTTGTTTGGGTTTTTTTTCTTTTTTGTCAAACAGCCAATTTTACTTCCTACCACTAAAAATAAGCTAACAAGGGCGGGTGGGAAGGTGGCTGAAGATAGCCCTTCCCAGCAGGGAAAGCCATCAAAATTTGCCACACCTGAAATAATCTAAATAAGAACACAAACAGGCACAAGCCACTGCCATAACACTGAAGGCCAGGACAGCCACCAGCTGGGTGGGGCCAAGGCCACTGGGTGTTTGGGGCAGCAGAAGCTTTGTCCTTCACAAAGTCGTTGCTACATTACAACTCCAGAAACATGAGCCACCCTATATGTGAGGTTATGGGACACGGCGGTACTTGAGTCAACCACAGTCAAAATTCACCCATAAGAAAAAAGCCTGTATAAAGCAGCAAAAAGAGCTGGGATTTACCATTGTAATTCCTGTCATCCAAGCATAAGAGACAGACTGCCAAAGGACCTGCTAGCATTTAAATGCCGGGATTAGCAGGAACACCCCACTTAGTGACATGTGCCCCACAGTGGCACAGGCTACGATGCAAGCTAAAAGCAGAATAACAGATCTCCCTTTTTCTTTATATACATAATCTAATTTCTTAGTGTCATTATTTCAACTAAGTTAAAACAGAAATTTTTTCTCCAGCAATGCTACCTCATGTGAGGCTGCTGCCAGCAACTTCCACCAGCACAGGAGCCATGAAAAACACCAGCCAAACTCTGATCTCAGAGTGCCTTCCCTCTTCCCCACAACATGAGCTCACTCTCTTTCCCTCTGCTTTGCATTGCTTTCGAAGCATGGCTACCCGCTCTGCTTGGATCCCCATACAGGGGAAAGATGAGGAGCAGCACCCAGCCGCCGCAGCAGGACACCATGGAGTGCTCCACAGCTCACACCTCCACCGGGACACACGATTCTCACAGGAACAGGAGAGCAGCAAGCAGTTGGGCAACTTGAGCCTACTCTTCACCATTTTCAGTGAACTTCTTCAGGCTGCGCTCATGCAGTTTTGCACCCTTCGCTTCACTACAGATTCAACCCTTTGCTTCAACAACAGTCATTTCTTAGACACACCTGCAGTGGTTTTGCAACCTGCCCATCAGCCCACTGCAGATGGGGGTGCACACCCACATCCTACATGAGCGGTCACAGTCCAGCCTCCCCAGCAGATGCTCTCTTCAGAAAGGTTTGACCCAGACTAATGGCACTTGAACACTCATGAGGAAGATTGCTCTGCCCTGCACCGACACACACCAGACCTGCCCACAGCCAGCAGAGAGCTACAGGGTTACTTTTCTGATGGGCTGGTGGGCGAAATCAGCTCTCGAGTCCTTTGCTACACAGGCAGCAGGACAAGAGCCAGCAGCAGTGGGCACAGCCACAGGTCTGTGCCAGGCAGCCAGGAGGCAAAAAACAGAGTTCCACAGACTGAGTGCAAGGTAACAGCAGCCCCGAAGCAGGATTTACCTCCACGCTCCCTTCCAGAGAAGTGGGGTTTAACATATGCCAACTTGCAGACTGCATTTAAGCCAGGGGCTGGTGTGCGCTTTTCCAACATGGCAAAACAGAATTAAAGAAAAATCTTCAGAAGAAAACAAACCTTTTGGGATGTGCCAATAAAAGAAAATGAAGTCAAGCCATCAGTAGACAGTAAGAAAGACAGAAGAGCAGATAAATTCCCTCTAATAAGAGCACTAACAGCCTTCAGCTTCCCAAAGTAGCAGGATGATTCCATCATGTCTCTTCTTTGCCGCCACCTCAACAGGTCCCACCATGAGCAGAGCGGTGGTCGAGGCTGGGCTCGGGGCAGGCTGTGTCCTGCCCCTGCCTGCTTCCGTCCCCGAAGGCATGACTGACCCGAGGAGCCCTGCTAACATGCTCCAGCGTTGTGGTTATGTTCTCCATAACTGCAAGGAACAAAACCAGCAAAGATTCAAGAGAGGAAAACCCACGTGTAGGTATTCCCTCAAAGCAAAACACTCTCAAGCTTCCCAAGCTCCAAAGTAGGAGATATGCTGTGGGAAGGGAAGCAAAGCTGCTAAAGGGACTCCACTGACATTTTCACACGCTACAGATATGAGGAAGAAAACAAGAGAAGGAAGGCAGAGAGGACAGTGTCACAAAGTTAGTTATGCACAGTAATACCTTCACATAAAACATGATTATTTCCTACTATTATTAATCTTCAGCTGCCTAATTGATATAAGCACTCAGATACCCTGGTGAAGGGTGGCCGCCTCTACCTGGCCAGGGCAGCTGTAACAGCAGTGGCTGCTCTCCTGGGTGGAGGGGCACTGCGAGCAGCCAGTTTCCATACTGGTCCCACAGTTGGGCTAGTTTTCCTTCAACCCATCATCATCTGTCTGTAGATTAAAAATCAAAGTTCTTGACTTCTACCTCAAGATAAGCTTTCATTAGGTGGTTTGAGGTTTGCTAGGAGACAAGCTGCATTTGTCAGCTGGGATATCTGCCATCCTTGGTGCTTGGGCAAATACGCACAGTGGAAGAGGCTATAGGGCATGCAGCCAGACAATACTCTATTCTCCAAAATAAAATCTGCAAAATCAAGATTGCATTTTTTTAAAGATTAATTTAAAGGAAGTTTTCCAACAGCACTCTGAGTGACAGCACAAAGAAACAATTTTACTTCCTTCTTCTTCAACATTGCTGGACAGAAAGTTTTGAGCAGCCTCCGCTCTGGAGGCAGCCAGGACCTCCCAAGCCACTGGAGACAACAGTTTCTCTACCTGCCTTTTTGTTTCCTCAGATTTTGTACTGCATTGGCTTTGCTCATGCCAATCAGACAGCAGCAGGTTTTAAGCCACTGGTCTGATGTCTTCAGCTGTGCTACTGACAGCTAGGACACGCAGAACATTTCTTGGATGGCCGTGAGGGGGGGGATACAAAAACCTCATTTACAACTTGGCATCTCAAGGAGGACAGCGTGGTTCAGCAGCAGGTGACAAATTAAAAGCTCATTTTTCTATGCATTTTCTTTGGAGCCATATTTTGAATACAGACCCACTGGCAAGGAGGAAAAATCATAGCCAAGATAGCTCTTTATGAAAACATGCATTTGGTCTTTGGGTGAATTCCTGGTGCATGTCAGAGCACCCCGCAAACCCTGCTGGCGGGAGATGTGCCTGCCTGCCACTAACAGCCCACCACCAGAGCAGCATCTTTCTGCCAACTGCAGGGGGGTTTTGTCCCCCCAGGTCTCTGCAGCAGCAGCTCCCGCCGCAGCCAGGGACACCCGGCTGCGCAGCCTGGCAGCTCTGCAGGCAGGGCCCGGCAGCTCCCTGCTCCGCAGCACCCCTCGGTGCGCTAGAAACTGGTCACACCACGGCTCTGCCAACCATCTCTCAGGGGCGGGTTTTTTTCAGACCCTCACCTTTAAGTTCTGGTTTATTACAGAATTTACTTGTATCAAGAAGAATAAAAACAGAAGCTCTCTGTTGAGTGTTTATTTAAGAACAAAAATAGTAATCAAAATAAACCAAATCAGAGCTTTAAAACAAATCTGACTTATTGGTTATCAAGCAGGAAAGAAATTAGGAAAGAAAACACCCTTGAAATGAAGGGAATCAAATCAGCAGACTCATACACAAGCGTTAGGCAAGACTCAGTACAAGATCCAAAGACAAGTACTCACAGTTTCATTTTAAAATGGCTCATAATATATTGTACCATAATCCTAAAGGATGGTCAGAATTACACTGAAAGTACTTCTTATCTTTAAAAAAAATTATCTGAAGGCAACAACTTTCTCACCTAGAGTTGCCTACTACATTCCCCACAAAGTATCACTGCCAGAAACACACCATTTTTGCCATATAAATCTAACATAAACATAAATAAGGTGCAATTCACACACACCCCTCCTTCTCTAGTTCTCCATCCCAGTATTTTCAATACTCTGCCACATCCCACATGCCCTCTGGGGGAACAGTCTGGTCAGTAAAAGCAAAGAAATTATGAAGGGCAAGGCATGCCATTTTCCTAGAAATAAAGGAGGCAATGAGCAAATTACCTGACTGAAATGCATCCACAGAATTCAGCAATAAATAACATACAAGCTTGGCATTACTATGTAATCCAGTATATCTTTACTCATGTGAGTAATCTAATGAAGCAAGAGAAATTTGAGTAAGAGCTTGAATAAGTAAATTAAAGCAAAGCTGCATTTACCTACCAAGCAAAATAGCCAGAAGGCTGCTGTTTTTCTCAGAGCAGAAGGCATGCTTGTGCATCAGAAAAACTTCTTTGCATTTTGTAACCATGTTATTTGGTCTAACAAAAGATACTACCTATTCCTTTAGACCTTCTCTTTCACATACATGTGAACACACATCATATATTATACATATTTGCATGCGTTCACATAAGAAGTGTTCAAGTTCCAGTTCCCACCCTGACCTCCTCTTCCCTCCAAAACCCAGAACAATTAAGAGTCCTCACAGGCCAAGTTCAGATGCTGCCATGATCATAAAATAGTTGAAACGTCCAGAATTAATGACTGCAATCACAGCTGTCCTCAAATTTCTCTATCATAAAGAAAAAAACAACTATAAGCCACAACAAATACACTCCTCCAGACAGGAAAGCACTTTCACTGTCTATTAAGAGCAGAAAACATACTTTTTTTTTTAGGTGTTTTACATTTCTAGTGTTTTCTTTTCTGCTTAGGCTTAATCATACCCTTTTCCAAGGAGTTGGGAGTCACGTCTCAGATCTGTTCCTTCTCTCAGTCTTCAAATTAAATGTTAAAAATAATATAGATGCAGCTCCAGGTAAGTAAACCTCTGTGCCGAAACTTTGCATCTAATAATCAGCCACCCTCCATACTCAAACGCCAGCTACATATTCCCTATTTTTCCTATTTTATTTCCATCTTTCCCTGTCTAGCATTTCTGCTTCCCCAAGTATTAAGTTCATCCTTCTACCATACGTTTTCTCTACTCCCTTTAAGTTTTCCTATTTTGGGGACAGGAGGTTTGAAAGGATGCAGAATCACCATCAGTTTTACTCACCTAAATCTGTACCTGCTTACATTAACAGATGTTAAACACAACTTGGGTCTCTTGGGCTTCCTGCAGTGCCATCGGAGTGCTCCCACAACACTTCTGCATCCTCAGCACCTTGAGCCTTTCCAGTGCTCTCCTAGAAATCCCCCCAAAAGCAACCTCACAGAGCCAGAAGAAGCAGGAGATGCTCTCTGCAGCATTGGATGCCAAGTGACTATTCCCATTAAATCTCTTTGCTTCTCTTGCTCTTTCAATTGCAATGCAAGAAATGAGAATAAAATTGCATGCCTGCTAAGGTCAGTAAGAAACACTACCACCAAAATAAGACAGGTTTTAGCCCATGGCTGGTACAAGCCTAGGGCTACTCACAGTCCTCCAACATCAACAGGAATCTTGATCAACACCATTAGTTCTCCAGCAGATTCACGGAGCTTTGATTACAGTGTTGGCTTACATTTAAACATACAATCCAGCTCCAATTAGTGTCAAGAGGAAAAATTGCACTCACCCTAAAAACTTCAAAAGCAGGTCCTAGATGTTCACCCAGTGAAGAACTTCATCTCTGCATTGTACCAAACACCCCCCTTTCAAAGGGGGCAGCAAGTCTGCTTTATTAACTTTATCTTCGTTATCACTTAGCTCACCACCATGTGAAGCAAGTTCCAGCAATCACCAGGTGGAGGCTTGGCTAACCTGCCTCAGTGGTAAGCCAGAAAAACCTCATCTTGGCCAGGTGGGGATCAAGAAAGGAGCGGAGCTGTTCATTTAAGTACCAGTCCCGGTGAAGGTTGCCTGGAGCCTCACCCCATCTCTAAATTACCTGTAGGCAAATGCTAGGTAAACCCAGTAACAGCTTTTGTGAGTCCAATTGATTGAGTGGTTAAACTTGAACAGTCAGCAGACAACCAAGGGAGGCATATATTTTAATGGTAGATGTGGAAACAAAGGAATTTTGATTAGCCTTGGGACCGGAGGGGGTAAAAATACTGGTTTAGGATTTTCCCAGGATATGCATATTAAGAACTTGTCTTTTTGCCCTCTGTGTAAATTTTTTTTAATATTTGGAAAGCAGAATTAGGCCACATTTGACCAAACCTCCAGAGCCTAGCAGGAGCCAACAGCGACTGGAGCACAGCGACTTGTTAATTCTTGTACTTTTACTCATAACAGGATTTCACTAGCAAGCAACACATTTTCTGTAGCACTATCAGAGGCTTAAACAAACCATTTCTCTACAAGCGGGGACCTTTACCTCCACTTTGCTTTAACATCCAAACACATTGTTTACTTTCTTTAATATGAACTGGAAATAACTTCTGCATGAAGAAACTCCAACCGTTACACTTCTGAAGCAGCCTTCGTTATCGGTACCAGACTCAAGGAGAAAACGACTGCAGGTGATGCTACAAAGAGAGCCGAGATCAACCCCACTAGAAACTGCCCAGGAGAACACACAGGTAGGGTGGGTTTAAATGAGACCACAACTGAGATTAGTTCACCCCCAGCATACCCGAGCGAGCCCTTCAGGTCTCCTGAGTGGCCTTTATCCAGCAAAGGAAACACTCCTCTGCCACAAAGGCTGCTTGTACTTGCCACTCCGCTGCAGTAGCAATAAGTCCTTTACTGTTTGTTCAGCTCTTGGAAGTCCTGTAAAGCATTCACCATTCACCTGTCACACTGCACAAACTGAGCCCTTTGAAATGAAAATCTAAAAGTAAATGTGTTAGTCAATGGCAGCGGCTGCTGCAACAAGCCTGCCCGACACCAGCGCGAGCCTTCAGGCAGGTAATTCACTTCAACACGAGACTGGCGAACAACAGTATGTTTTATTTAATTAGGATGAACAGAAGAGATAAACCTCACAGCAGGGCGGGTAATGACAACATTTCAAAAATAATTCATGCCCAGGTAACAAAAGGGCAAATTTCAATTACATAAAAAGCTAAAAAGTTGACTTAATACATCCAAGGGGGAAAAGAAAAAAAAAATTAATAATTGTACTGCATATGATTAACAAGTGGCATTTACAAGCTCTGCAAATTGGTCTTTCTGTTGTCTAATCTGTGGCTAGAAAGGAAAAGGTTTTCTTTCTAAGCAAATGCAAACAATATAATGAAGCTACTTATTGCTGGATTCAGGTGGGTATTGCAGTGCTATCCGAAATAAGTCATACAGTGGAAAGATAATGCCACACACCAATTCCCTGTACCGCAACGAGATTTGTGAGCCCGTTCCAAACGGCATCACCCACTTTCCAACCCCATCGGGTCCCTTTGTTTGCATTTTAGAAAACAAACCATTGCAAGAGGTCGAAGCTCGAGCCTTCTGTAGCTGGAAATGTCACAAGAGACCATTTAGTCTCTGCACATCCTTCCACTCCCTAGAATAAAGCGACTCCGATAAGCCACCATAATTCACTGCTGCACATATATATACATCTAGGTGTTGTCAAGAAGATGTAGTACTTAAAACTCACATCACCTTATTTGTCTAAGAGGACAAGGAACCAGCTTCTCTGCATTAACTAATGGACATCAGGAAAGAAAATACACAAGAATCTACTTCTGGGCTGTTGAATAAATGCAGGCGCTACAGAGAGCTCGGAGCTGGTCCTCACTTGGCTCCAGCTCCCATCTGCACCCTCCGAGTCCGCGTCCACCAACACATGCACCAGAGCCAGACCTTTCCCTCCACCACCATTTGTCAGTCAAGATTTAGCAGGAGTCTGTAATAGGTTTTATATTATTAGTATTTCATTACTCCAGCGCATTTACTAGGATACGAGGGAACATAATAGCCATCCTTTTTCAGAGGCATTTAAGGAGAATACTGATGGAGTGATGAGAGGTTGATGTAGGCATTTTTATAAAACAGCTCAATTATGGTGGGTAATAATAATATTTGTTTAAGCAAATATTATAATACATGAAGAAATTTATTATCTTTTAGAGATTGCAGGCTAACGCACGAGACCAAGAGCCTATTTCTTTTTTTTTTAAAAAAGTGGTTTGCATTTTTCTAATGTTGTAATAAGCTAAAACTGATTTCACAAATTGGAATTGGGAGGGAAGATATAAATTAACTGAACTAGAATAACCGAGTAAACAATTAAGAGCACTTTTATCAAAATAGAAGTAAATATTAATTGTACAGTATGAGAGAGTATCGTCATTCACAGAGCCAGCAGGTGAGGTAGGTTTTTTGAAACACTTACTGTAATAACTGATCACTGGGTGCCACCCCAAGCACTTGGCTTAGTTAATTTAACCAGGCTGAAATCACTTACCCAGGTTTAACCTAGAAGTTAATTTGGCACCAAACCACAGATAAAACCAAGCCAAAGCCCCATCTAAGATAAGACAATTTGTATTTACACAAGCTTAACGCATCTACAAAACATCATTTTTATATCCAATTCAGAGGATGCCATGAACATCTGCTTTCACTTCAAGACATTAATTTTCAATTATTGAAGAAAAACAAAATAAATCCTGACAAATTACTGGTAACTGTGGAATCTTTTGTTACTCTATTAGTTTATAATAGTAATTTAGAAATCCTACAATTAACGTCCTAACAAGAGCTCTCTGATTATTTTTTTGCACATGTCATCTGAAGCAGTTCAGCAGTGAATGATGTTCTTTAACTTGCACTGATTGTACACAAACATTTTTGAAGAAAAAAATAGGAGGCATTCTCCAAGAGCCACTACCATTACATGGTAGTTGTTTTTCATCGATGGCTTTAGATGTAGCATCACTAAAAGTATGAGATTTCCATTTTCTCCCCATTCATATTTAAACCTTTTGCATTACCCTTCCCACTCTTTTCAATTTTTGGCCTTGCTTATTCATTATATTCGCCAAGACCAATGGGATCGGGCCACAATTAAAGGGTGTTTGCACACAGGCAGGAGTTTCAATCAGTAAAACCAGTTAAATACCACCCAGATCCCGTCCAAGAAAGCATACCAGAGGGAGAGAAAGGCAGGAAAATGGGACTTGTGGAGTTCAGGGGAGAATGCTGCTAGGCTTGTAGCAAAATACACAGGCAAAAATTAAAAACTGCAGGCTAATCCCTGAAGGCAGTGCTTGGTATACTGCATGGATTCAAACGCTCTCAGGGCACCAGCCCCACAATGAAACACCAACATCTCCAATTATTCCTAATCCCCCAAAAGCTACACTTGATAAAGAACAATCAAGAGGGTAATCTTATTTGATATGAGTTTTATCAATTTTAGCTGCTGCTTTCACTGTATCAATAAAATTCCACCGAAACTTGAATGAACTGTAAAATTAAAGGATAATCGCACAAGTCTCTTGTATTTGGCAATTATGATTATACTTGTCAAAATTTAATTTGTAGAATGTACTGTTCCAGTACCTTCAGGTTCTTCTCTATCAACTGGGAAAAAAGGAAAATTATATCTTTAAGACAAGTATGAAAGACATTGTTACTTCCACAGTCAACTCTGTAACTGAGCTCCGACATTGTATAATTGACTTTGCAAGCAGAACAACAGCAATATAACAAAGAAAATGTCAGTGTTTTCACAGCGCTAATCTATAGCACTAGGAGGGCCTCCTGCTGTCAGCCAGAGCTGACAATACAATAGCTTTCAAAGGGATATTACCATCACGCTTTTATTCTTGACATCAATCAAGACAAAGAGAATCCTTTTCACAAGACATTCAAAATCAAACCTTTGTATGAGCAGATAGGTAAAACAGCATTCCTTTAAAGAAGATCATTCATAGCAATCAACTAATTGGAACTCAGCAAATGGTTGAAGTATTTTTATTTACTTTGCAGATAACGAAGTAGCGGGCAACCCCCCTTTTCTCTTCTTGACTGACACAAATGAGGCAGGTAGGGTGTGAATCAAAAGTTTCTATCAGCATTTTTTGCCAACCGAAAGCAAAAAATTATGACAGCAATTCTGCAACTTCAAGTAGGGTAACAAATCTAGACTTAATTAGTGCATTCTTTTGCAAAACAGTTTGATTACTGACTAGCACGTTTATGCACAAAATACCCTTGCAAGCTGACAGCAATTTGCAGAACTGTCCAATTCAGCAACAGAAGTGCATCTGATGCTTAAAACCTTGTGCCAACACGAGCCCAGTCCCCACAAATTGCAGTCGAGTAATTCCTCAATTACAATTACACGGGACTGGAATCCTACGAGTTACTGTTATCAGCATCTCAGCACTTCACTTTGCAGAACCCCTTCCAAGGGCCCCAAGTTGGAGCATGAGCAGCTACAGTTTAATCAACAGGACTGACAAACCCCTGCCTTCCTCAGCCCCCACAGCCAACTGGGTGCCAGCCGCTCCCCGGAGCCGGCAGCACAGAACTTTTAAGAGCATTGACATCAGTCCCCACCACTTGGAATGGGGGGCAGACAGGGTGTTTTGATGTTCACAACTGTGTTACGGTTCTGGGGTTCCAAGACCACGTGGCTTTAATGACACTGAGTAAGGTACAACTCTTCCTTACAGACAACGGGTAAAGTCCTCGACAGATGAGGTTACTGGCAGAAGGGCAAAAGAAGGGTCTGCACCGAGGAAAATCACTTTCACGGGCTTCGTCTGTGATGTGAAGTAAAGCTTCAGAACAGGCCAGTGGTTTACTCCACCACTGCTACCACCACACTGTCACTGAAGCATTTATTTTGTAAGCCAAATAAGATTCAACCCCTCCTACTTCTACTCCATCCTCATCGATCTGAAACAGCCTTCCGTTCAGCCTAGTAGAACTTTGCCCCCAACCACCAACTATGAGGTTAATATCTTCAAGTTTGCAGAAACTAATGGCCAATACAAATCGGCGTATTGTATTGCAAATCTTAAATCCCACGTCAGGGGAAAAGGGGAAAAGTCCACCGCTACTGCTGGAGTTACGGCTGCAGGAATTACTGCAAGTTTCTGCCAGGCTAAACCGGAGACCTGATAATACAGCACAGGGGCCACATGACCTGCAGCTTTGCTGGCACCCAGGTTTGGTCTGCAATCACTTCATTTTAAATAACGTGCATCTAAGAGTTGTCAACATTCAATACTTCTGTCAAAGTCGGTCGCTTCTTTAACGTCAGACAGCATTGCTCCCAGCTAACATGCAGCCAACTTGCCTTTCGCATGCAGAATAATCCCTTTCATCCCAGGCACACGCTGATTCTATTTTAGTGCATAGTCTTTCTGAATGAAAAAGGATGCACAAATCTCAGTAGTGGTTAATAAATAGCAAAGCTGCTATACAAAGTGAAATAAATATACGGAAAAGAGAAAAACAGCAAATTATTTTAAGTCCTAAATGCTACACATATATCCACATAATTTATGCTTGTTTTCTTCTCAGTTGAATTGGGAAACCTGTGACCTCAGAGTGCCTTTATTTATTACATCTCAATTATTTCCATGGAAACGTGTACTGTGGCAATCTACTGGGTTGCCAGCTCCCTAGACCACAAAATGTATACGATGGACTTTTTAAAAGCAGATGGTATGGAAGAATATAAGGAAAGGAAGAAATTCTTTATCTTACATACACATCTAAGTTGCCTCCTATTATCCAGAATTTCACCCAGATTCAGCTCATTCCTTAGACTCCCTGTTACTCAGCTCATGCCAAGACCTGTAATTTATAGCCAGTTTATGCTGAAGCTGAAAACACATTTTTGTGCCTAGAGGAGACTACAGAAATATTTAGAATCTTTAAAAACTGGGCTTCACCCAGCTCACTGCTGCAAAGACCTTCTAGATATTTCTACATTATAGGGATGTTTCTTAGCTATGACCTGCCAGTAAGTTACCTGCTTCGATTCATAAAAATGCTCTTGTAAATAGTGATCAGCTCTGTATTAGAATTAGGGTCAAAATTTCATTATGAAGTATCAACTCCTTGCAAGACATATTGCCGCCTAAAAAGTAATGAAGCAGAAAACAAATAACTAATCAATGGTAAATATCTAACGTTACTATGGCACGAGATGTCAGTGTTTACTAACTGAGCTTCCAGGGTTTTCACTGGCATAGAACTATTGCCTGAATGTTAAATGTGACACTTCAGCACAGAAAAATATTTTCAACTCCAGAGGCCTGGCCACTAGACGCGATCCCCTCATCCGAGAGACGTCATGACCCGAGGCCTGCACCACTGTTCTCAAACTGCGATCCTTTTAGTTTCAAACAACGTATTTCAGAGCATCCCCTAGAAATAGCTCTGGCTCTGCCCTTTCTTCTGCCCATGGACTGTAACATTTATCTACCAATTACCGAAGTAGCTCCTTTAGCAGAGATTGTCCGGGATTGCGGGAGGGTCACAACACCACGCTGCAAACCTGCCCCACAGCACAATGCTAAAAGGCACTGTTAGACTGGGGGGGAAACGATGAAGGGTTTTGTATAAATGTGAAGGACTGACTTTACAAAAACTTCATAGACATTTGAAGCACGTACAACTTGCATTGCGATCGTCTGTTAAACGGCGGATATTTCACAATTAATATAAAACGGCCCTGGATGGGATTTCAATTCGTTCTTTAGCTGGTCGATTAACTGCATGCTAATTTTGTCCACCCACGAGTTATTTAATTACAAACGCTTTAGACTTTTTCTTTCATCTTTTGGGCATCCGAAGTTACCATCCTTTTGTGCTTCTACAACAAAGCCCCCAGACCAGTGAGTTTGCGACTTGCGCTTTGTGCAGAGGACAATAAAACCTTACCCAACGTCAGCTAACCTCCTCGTGGCTGGGAGCGAAAGGCTTCTCAAATCACGCCTTCCCATCTCGCACCAATTCACTTAAAAGTCAAAAAGCTGGCAAAGGCGTGCAATACGGCGCGGGGCTGGTCCCGGCCCTCCCTTTACATTTCGCCAACAGCTGTTTTCTTATGGAGGTAAACAGAAGATTTTAAAACACCCCTTCGCTGTGGATGGTGAAGAATAGGCGAAGTTTAACGGTTAACCTTTTTTACCGCAGCTCTTCCTAAATTTGGCCATTGTTTCTTCCAGCCTGAGCAAGTTTTCTACCCTCACTCTATCAAATCACTTTCAACGCTCCCCTTCTTTCACCACCCTTACGCGCATTGGACAGCGGGAGGAAACGGCGCGGCAACTCCCTATTTCCCAATCATAAAGAAAACATTTAAATTCCACGCTGAGCGGCTTAAAACACAAGTGTGCTCCGTTCCTCCCCTCCCCAGCCCGCCGATGCGCCACCGCACCCCAGCATCACCGCGAAACTTTCCTCCCTCCCCGCCTCAACGATGCTACCGGCTTCTTTCATCAATTATCGCGACACGTGTCGCCAGCGAGTCTCGGCCGGCTTCGCGGTACCCCCCCCCGCCCCCGCACCCCCTTACTGTGGGGCTCGCCCGCCCGCCCGCCGCCCGTTCCGGGGGGGGCTCCGCCACCACCGGCCCGTTCCGGGGGGGGATTTGCAATCCCCGCCAAGCCGGGACCCGGCCCTGATTGGCCGCGTCGCGGCGGCGGAGGCGGCGGCGGCGGCTGCCCGGGGCCGGGCGGCGGGGGCCGGCGGAGGATGCCTTACCTTTCACCGAGCGGGGCTTGGCTTGCTTCCTCCTGGACATGTCCGGGCGCCGGGGCTCGTCCTCCTCCTCCTCGTCTTCCTCCCGTCCCTGCCTTCCCTTCCTCTCCCTGCTTTCTCTCTCTCTCTGCACACACACACCAACACCCCCCCCCTCCAATCTCCAAACTTTGCGAGGCGAAGCGGCAGCAGCAGCAGAGGGATCGATTATTTGATTTTTCTCACTTCTTTTGCCTGTTGCAATGCGGCAAGTTCAACTCCTCTTTTCCACCCCCTCGGGCACCTTCCCCCCGGGGACAAAAAAAAAAAAAAAATCACAGGCGCAACAGTTGCAGTATTTTTTTCCCTTTGTTTTGGGTTTTTTTTTTTTTCTCCTTCCCCCCCCCCTTGGATGTGCAAATACTACCGACGCAAAGCGAGCCCGGCCCGCGCCCCCACCCGCCTTTTTGTTCCCTTTAAAGTTTGCAGGCGCCCTGCGGCTCTCAGTCCGGCTCGCACTTTCGGAATAATAATTAAAAAAAAAAATTAAAAAAAATAAAAAAAACGCAGAGCCCTGCGCGGGGTCCTTGGGTTTGGGGTGGGGGAGGGCGCGCGGGGAGAATTAAGTGTCTAAACCCACGGCGAGCACCGGCCCCGGCAATCCGGGGCGCTCCGGGGGTGCGACCTTCTTCCGATTTTCCTAAATCCTCCCCCGGCTGCGCTCGGCCCCCTCCCTCCCTCTCTGCCCGCTCGCCCGCGGCTGCCTCTCCCTTCCTCGCCCCCGCCGCTGGCCGGGGAGGGCGACGAGTCCTTTTTTATGCTGGCCGCGGGGGCCGAGGGGCGGCCGCCCGGTGTCCCCGGCGCGGCGCGGCCGGCCGTGCGCGGCGCGGAGCTGGGCGGGCGGGCGGGTGGGCCGGCCGCGCTCGCCGCCGCCTTCCCCTGCACGCACGCACTTCGCGGAACAAGGTAAGTGCTTCTTTGCATCGATGCCGGGGCCGCTAGCTGCCTCCATGGGTTATTCGCTGGAAGGTGGCACCGCTCCTGCCTTCATTGCTGCCGCTGCTGCCGCTGCTGCTCTGGGTTTTTATTTTCTTTAGCTCGCGCCAGCCTCCCTCTCTTTTCTTTGTCCTGGCTCCTTTTCCTCCTCCTGATCTTGCTGCTGGGGCTGCAGTGCAGACACACATAATAAAGCCAGGCTTGGCTGGAAATGTAGCTGAGTCCCAGCAGGAGGATGTGAGGAGTGGAGTCCCGGCGGGGGAGCGCTCTGATCCCGTAGGGAGCCCCGCGCAGCCTGCGCCGATCAGACGGAGAGAGAGCCAACAGCACCGAGCCATGGACGGCCCGGGAAATACAGCGGCCGCACGCAAAACGCGGACCGCCGCCGCGGACCGGACTCGCCGCCGCCGCGCGGAGCGGCGCGGAGCGGCGCGGAGCCACCCCCCCGCCCCCCCCCCCCCCCCCCCCCCCCCCCCTCGCCCCGCCCGGCCCGGCCCGGCTGGCGGCGGCTCCGCGGCCGGTCCCGCAGCGCGCAGCCCCCGCGGCGGCGGGCAGGGCTGCCTTTGATCTGCATCGGGGGCGGCCGAATCTCCCCCGGCTGGCAACGGCTCCGCGGCCGCGGGAAAAGTTGGGGGGGGGGGGTATCCCCCCTCCTCCTCCCCCCCGGCCTTCTGCCGCTCGGCTGCTTCTGGAGAGCTGGAAGGGAAGATTTATTCACTTCGCCTTTCCCAGCGCGTTAAATTTAGCAGAGGCTGGAGTCGCCTGCGCCTCTCTGCTGGGAAGGTTTCTTCTAGAAAAATCCGAAGTGTTTTAAACTTGTGCTCCCACGGAGCACCCGGTGCTAAGCGATGAATGAAATCGCTCAGGATAAATGCTCGATGAGTTTCTTCTCCCGCTCAGGCAGGGTTGCTTCTTTCACACGGTCTTCACTGCCTGGTGGGACCAAGGCGCTTCCAATGCCCATTAACCGCACCCCAACCAGCGCGCGAGGGACCCACTGCGTCTCCAGGCAGTGGTGGGCCTGTGCCACCATGAGAGCCTGGGTGACTGCACATCCAGGCATCAACAGAGAAGGTGTCCCTCATGGAAGGAATCGGGGGGGTCTATTTGCAGACGTGAACACAGCTGTGGCAGAAGGGCCCCAGTCTGGCCACCCAGGCCAGGCCCCCAGGCCACAGGGTGCAGCGCTCTGCCCGGCTCTCCCTGCATAGGCTGGGACCAGACAGAGGGGTGCAGGGGGCTGTCCGAAACCAGGACACCTGCTAATGATCTTCTCCTGGGAAACATCTCCCTCCTTTCTTTTTTCCCCCCACGCCAAAAGAAACCCAAACAGCTCAGGAATGAGTTTGTCATTTGAACAAGCGAATTCAGTACAGAACTCCAAAGATTTTTCTTAAACACAGCATCGCATTTCAATGGATGTTTGGTGGTGATTTTCTGGTTTCTTAAGGTTTGACAGACACTGTTGGGTTTGTTAATGTCATAACAAAGGTTTACAGTTCCCTCCTACTGTATGACTCCAGATTACCACCACAGGCTGGACACACAGTAAGAAATGTTTCCTAGAACACCGCTGCAATCCAGATACGCTTCCACCACAGCACTGCGCTAGTATCAAATGGGGGGTTAGGAAAGGCTAACTTGGGACAAAGACAGACGGCTAAGGAACCCGTGGCCACAACTCTGATCCCAGTAAAAAATGTGGATAACTGTAGCCAATGGAGATTCACCGTTACAAAAGCCGATGTGGTACCAGTTTCTGTAAAGACATAAGCAGGGATGACAAGGGGGAAAAAAAAAATTGTTGTGGTATCGATACACTGAAAAATCCGGCTGGGATTGTTGGTAAATTTGGTCAGCGTGACCCTTGATTCATATCCGTTCAGCATCAGTGTCGGATCAGGAACTGAATTACTTCTGTATCCTCGTCTTATTGGAGAGGCTTAATCCCCAGGCTATCAAATTGTTTCTGTTCTCTCACTGGCCCAATGAATATTTAATTATTCTTACAAAGCAGAGCAGCTTCAGCAGGACAGATCCTCATCCCAGAATGTGCCCGCGGTTGGGCACTCTCAGAGGAGTTCAGAGACCCAAATTCAAATCCCCATGCAATCAGGCAAAGAGGGGATTTCAACCTTAGTTTTACACACTCCACTTGGCAAGCAATTCCCAAGCCCCGTTGCCACCCCGAGCCCCTTTGCCACCCAGCCCTCTATCCCCACATTTTCTATTTTTTTAAAAATCATTTTAAATGCCACAATTAAAACGAACCATTTCTACAACTTTTCCCCTTTTTTCAATTCACTAAAAAAGCCACAGATTTTCATTTTAAATTTTTGGGTTTACCTTTTCTCTTGTGGGAGGGCCAATGAGAAGGTTTATTTGCAAGCCCCTACCTGGTTTGGAGCAGCTGCTGGCAAGGTGCAGAGCCCTGGTCTGAGCATCCCGAACCCCTCCCATGAAAATGGTTCAAGTTCACTCTCACGGCTGTCATCAAAGCAGCAGCACCCTCGAAACCAGTGCTTTCCATGCTGGCATCTGTTGAAAAATACCCAGTTTATAGCTAGAGATGGAGAAAGCGGGGACGCAGGTTTGACATAAAAAGAATGAAACACGTACATAAATCTGTCTTTAAATGTAGCACACACTTATATAATCATTAATTCATCCCTCTCTATTATTGTCAAACCCAGCAATACACGGATTTCCTCCAGGCCCTGCTCTGTAAGTACATCTCTGTTCCACAGAGTTTTTCAACATGTGCCTAAATGCTTTGCTGCTCTATTGTCACAACACATCGTTTGTGTATCATCTCCTCCAGATATATGTACAGGGAGTTTGTGTGGTTCCCCAGGCCTCTGGTCCCACAGCCACTCTTGAGTAAAGAAAGCCCTGGAACCCTGCTGAGCCCCCCAGAGAAATGCAGAGTTCACCCATCCAGGCTTTTTTCCCAACGCCAGAACTTAGACCCACATTGTCATTTAAATAGATACATTCCAAGAGCCCTAATAACAAGGGAGGACTTCACAGGCTTTATTAAAGTATTTAAGGCAAATGACACCAGCCTGTGTGCTAATTTAATGAAAATACATTTAATAATTTAATTTAATTATGGTAACTTAAGAATGTAATAAAAATACATTTTGAATCTATTATCAATCTTGTTTCCTCACAGATGCCTTTCCTTTTTATTCTGGGGAATTTTAATAAAAGCGCAAAGCCGAGAGTGCCAAAGTGCAGAGCTGTTCTCTCCAGGAGAGAACCAAGAGCCCTCCTGCAGCTCTGGATGACGTCCACATCTCATCAGGTTGCTGGGGCAATTTGGATGCCAGATTCTCTCCTCGGAACCCCTTTTGGGAATGTCACTGCCCTATATTATACACGACACAGCTCCTATACTGTACACAACGCAGCCGCCGGTGAGAGGGAACCAGTACCGAGATGCAGCGGAGACCCCTGAGCTCAGGGGGTCTTGGCTGCAGATGGGGTTTGCTGGTGGAGGCAACCAACAGCTTCACAGCATCCGCCCTCTCCTCCGTCAAATTTCCCATCCAAGTCCCGTGAGGCTGACACAGAGGCACCAAGCTGCAATCCGGGGGCATGTGGTGGGCCTGCCCCTCTGCTCACTGCCACACTCCTCAAAAACACCAGTGCTTGTACGAATACACTCCCTTTTCATGTAGGAGAAAACCGATATACATGCTCGTTTTTCATGCCAACTAACTTGAGATGATGATTTCATTTCACTCGCTCTCTTCTGCCGTGTGCATGCACAGTGAACATAATTTTTGAAGTTTGATGACATTTTCAGGAAGCTACTAACCATAGCAATACCAACAACAAGCTCTTTTCTCTTTGGGAAGTGGTTACAGCATCCCACTATCCCAGGATACTATTCCATTCACACTGGACGGAGAGCATCTGGAATATTAGCACTTTGGCTTGAGTTTTCCCCAAATGATTATGTTTAAGGCAGAGAGCTGGCACAGAAGATGTTATCTCAGGTAGTTCCACCCTGGCAACATTATAGGAAACTGACGGTTCAGCCTTACTGTGGGAAATGCAGGCAGGACTACCAGCCTCTCTGTAACGTATAGATTTATTGGCATTCAATACTGAGAGCAAAACCCTATATATTTTTTTATAGAGACATAATTATTTTGAAAGTGTTTCAGAATCAGTTTGAAATTACAAATTACATAAAAATAGCACAGTTGTGTAAAGGCAAAAATAAAAACTTCATGACAGCTGGGATGTTCAGTGAAGACTGAGGGAGTTAGGCACCTGATGGACTAAGCCTGCTTTGAGAAATTCAGCCTCAGTAAGGATTTAAACTTTATAAAGTCAAAAAGAGGAATATCTTCAACACATAAAAGGACTGATCTGGTGGACACTGAATGACCAGGCAGCACAAGGAAGGTCACCTTCATTGTGAAGCAGCCGTTAACAGAATCAACCCTAAATTAAAGAATATATCATATGCATAGACCTAATTAAGAGGTGCTGCATCGTATCTAAGAAAAGTGTGGCAAAATGCTAATGCCCTGGGAAAAGCCATACAGCACGTTTGATCAAAGAGGATTTGTGTGCAGCTAAAAAGACCATGTAAAATGGAAATCCACCCATGCCGAGACCTGGTGCCCACAGCACCTCCACCCTTGCCAGCCCTCAGCACAGCAGGAACCGGTCTGGCTGAGGTGGGCAAACACCTGAGCTCTCTGGATCTGCAAAGGAATACAGGCACATACAGGAAACTATTAAAGGACTGGATTATTTCTTAAAAAGAGAGAATGTTTCCAAAGCACACAGCACAATGCACTCATTCAGCAGAGAGTCAAATGTCACAGTGGATACAGCTGCAAGACAGTGTTGCTCTTTATTTACAGTAAAATATGTCAAATAGGGAACACAAAGGCATCGTCGGGATAAACATGGGACTGGAGCACACAAAGGCAGGCGGCATCCACAGCGCATCAGACAACCTGAATAAAAGCCCCGACTACAATACCAGCCCAGTTTCTATGGTGTTCTTGAGTTAATGCCTCCGAACACTTTACATAAATAAATAACTGGCATCGCACATTTCAGTCATAAGAGAGGACTGACATAGCCTGAAATTTGGGCTGGAGAGCAGCAGAAAGCTGAGGCACTCTGGAGGGAGGATGTGCACAGCAAGGAAAGGCTTCACGTGAAGATCGGCTGGTGTGTCTGCGGGCAGGATCCTGCCAGAGCGCCTGAGTTTATACTTTGGGAAGTTACGGTGAAATGTTATCCAAGAGCACTGAAAAACAAAGGGAAAGTTTCACTGTGAAACACTTTTACTACACACAGGATTATAAGCCTGTTCCAGTGGCATGGCGTGTGTGCCATGTGCACCAACATTAGCATTTGTACATCTCTAATAACCATAGTGATTTTAAATTCCTTCTCACTTGTGTACGGCACTTACTTCTATCAATCACTTTTCCTTGTGTTAAAGAAGACATGCAATAGTCTGAAATCAAGGCAGAAGAAGTGGTGCAGTTAGTGACACTTTTTTGAAAAATACTATCATACACTGGAGCTGAATTTAGCTCAAATACCACAAAATACCCATCTGTGGAGGAATCACACACACCCCCCCCCTGCACAGTTACGGGAAAACAATCATTACTGATAACAGTGCTAAAGATACAGGCCATGCAGTACCCTACAAATACAAGCAGGTATTTTTCCCTTTCCATAGTTCACCGAGCAAAGTATTCATTTTGGCTTCTGTTCCAATTAGGTGCTGCAGGAAACGGTGTGGGAGTCAGGCAGAGGATCTGTGCTTCATGGCAAAGTCGCCTTTAGCATGAAGAATTTTCCAGCCTCTGCCATCTGCCTTTTAAATATTTCCGTGAGGATAACTTATAGCATTATAATGTTATTTAATGACTTGCAATGTTTATATAAGAAAGTATCACATTTCCGTATTTTTAACACAGCTCAGAAAAAGTATCTCTCTGTAATCAACTTATTCTGGGTTCCTTTCGTCCCCACTGGACGTGGGTCTGTACTGCTTCTCCAAGGACATAGGAAGAAAACACACCTTCTCAATTTGAATTAGTCGAAAGAGGGTGAAGCGATGGAGTACAGAAGGTGCTTGATGGCTCTGGGGTGAGTTGGCCAGCAGAGGGACATCAGGGTCTCTCTTCAGCTGCTGGCTCCAGCAGAAGCTCCTGGCCCTCGCCTGCTCCTCGATGTCAACTCGGCTCTACCGAGCTCCAACAAGGCATTTCTGCAAGGAGGATGGGTCACTGCATCTCTTTCCCCATGAGAGCAGTTCACGGTACCCACTGAGACCCTTGAGACCCTGGCTGCAATCAAAGAGCTCATTCACATTCTGGGGCTTTTGTTACTTGGGTGGAAGCTCCCCATGTACTCAACAGGCATCTTCACTGCTGTCTGCCCAGCAGCTGTGGCAACAACCACGATATAGGATTTATAGTTTCATTTACACCTCTGCCAGCATTGCTGACTAGGATAACGTTGAGATATGGAGACAGAAAGTCAGCTAAAATGGCAAGGGCAGTGGGCGCAGCGCGGAGAGGCAGGAGGACAGGAGAGGCACGGGAGGCCAGGGCAGCACCAGGAGCTCAGCAAAGGGGTCCGGGCAAACCATGGTAGCAGCCCCCAGGGCTGTTCGTTCCCCACCAGTACAAAGCCGTAGAAGCGCACTCGTTCAGCTGAATGCTGTGTACTTTTACATAACTGAAGGAGAACAAATACCCCATTAGCAGATAATTAGCACTTGGACTCAGAGTACTTATTTAAGGTATTATGGATCGGCCTCCAGCATTAGGAGTGATTCATGTCCCCCATATATTCAGGCATCCTTGTTTCTTTTTATGATTATAAATATCAGTGGCATGTATCTGTGTAATGTTTATGAGATGTTCAGAATTACACTCCTGAGACAGAAGATTTCTCTTTATCTGGAGAAAAGGTTTAGCAATGTTAGTAACAGTGGGCCCATTGCCTTTCCTTACACCTTGCAGTCAAGAAGACCCATTCACGCTAGACTGGGGCCATCTCTCCAAGTGTAAGGTGGATTTCCAAAGCCATTAAACCTGGTCCCAGCGGGGTGTTAGGAAGTGCTGGGAGGCCTGGAGGCAAACTCACCCCGGGAACTGGACCTGGCAGCACCCACACTATGGAAACTGTCTCAAAATGCTGTACTGAAGGCTGCCAAACACAAACCAGGCAGCAGCCATCTGGACCGGTCTCCTAAGAGCAGCCAAAGAGCAACCTGTCACCAGTGTCTAAGCTCTTACAAGCATTTTACACGGACGAGCACAGCTTGTCTAAAAATTCCTATCTTCCCAAAGTCTTCCACCCCATTGGTATATTCCCAGTAAAATAACAGGGAGAAGCAACCTCTCCCCACCTCTTTTTCCTCAGAAACCAAGCAAAAATAGTAATCCTTGACCACATTTCCAATCCTGCCAGCATCGGCCTGTCGTCTACTACTACTGCTGCTTCTTAAAAAAGCATGCACCAAGTAGAGATGCTTACCCCTTGCAACAAAACCTTCCCAGCCTCGAGATTGTCTCCACTATGAAAACCATCATGGACAGCTTTGGCAACCAGTGGTATGAGGCTGGTCCTCTCAACTGCAATATAATGTGCCCCAGCTCAGCCCCGTCCCTGCCCAACAGCCCCATCCCAGGGGAGCAGCAGTGTCCCCCCTGCCTCCATACCCACAGAGCTGCTCACAGGTCCAGGAAAGCAAAGTCCAAACAGCAACTTCATGTTAAACCAAGCAGCTTGAGGACGGACAGCCAAACTACTGCTGTCACCTCCTCTTCCAGCTCCTTCCCACTGCACCAAAGAAAAGAAAACTGAAACACAAATCAAGCCCTATTCTACAAAATTAATAGTTTCCACTTGCTTCTTTTCTGTGTCTGCTTTCTCTGTAATTACGCAAAAAGACACAGCGTACTGCGTGGTGCTATTGATTAACAAACCCCACAGCTGCACCGACAGACCCCCAGGCAGTTTTGAAAGAAGCATTTTAAAGGAAGTTTGTTCTTTAATATTGAGATATTTATGGTCCCCCCTCTGAATCAGTGTGATAACGTGAATGAGCTTGTGGTGGGGAGCAGGTGGCAGTGTGAGAACATGCAGTTTTTATTCTTGTGAAAAACTTCAAGAGAAATTAATAGAAAATTATCTCCTCGCTATTGAATAATGTGGGATGATGCCAAAAGCCCAGGGAAAAGATCTCATTCTCTATTAAATCCAGTAAGATTTGTCAAGTAGCTTCTATAGAATCTGCCCAGGTTTTTACAGATCTCTCTTGGTTTCATCTCTCCACAGGGTTTTAGAAGGGTCACAGAATATTTCCCTATGATGTCCTGTTGAAATCCTGTGATTGGCAGTGTTTATTCTTCTCTTATTAGGACTCCTTTCTTAGATAGAAAGGAATAAGCCTTATCAGCGATAAGGCTTACAGTCAGCTGGGCAAAATAGGAGAGGCCAGAGGATATTAAGAGAGCTGGGTTTGTTTACATTTATTTTTAGGTTTTTTTTTTTAAATACCAAAGCACATTTTTAAAGGCAGCAGCGCAAATTCTCAAAGAACGTATAAAAATACCACTTAAAAATTGCCCTGCTGTTTATTTTATTTAGTTATCTTGCTATGCTGACCAACATTGTTGTTGTATCCTCCAACCAGGCACCGAACGCCCAGGGCCCTGGCGCACAGCTTTTCCCAGAGGCAGGCACGAACATCCACGAGAGCTACAAAAAACTCCCACGCCTGAAGCCTGCATGCTTCTCCGGGCAAAGCCACAGCTGCCTTGGGGTGATCCCGTGTCGTGGGACCAGCCTCCAGCGACTGGGGCTGGCTCTGGGCTCTCTCGGGTCAGCACCACCATGGGGGTCTTTGCCGTGTCCCAGTGTGGCGCAACACGGCACAGTACAGCAGCACCAGGGCAGCTGGAACACCAGCACACTGCTGCCCAGGGTGGTGGGCACAGAGAGGCAGGCTCGCGCCAGTGGTGGTGAGGCCGCGGTGCTGAGTGCCCAGGTGTGCAGCTCCTGGGGGAACACCGAGCCTGACGTGGCCATTGGCTCGTGGGCCATCTCTACTGGGGGAACAGTGTGATGCGACCTCCCAGCATGTCTGCTTCAGAGGTGAGAAATGCACCCCCGTGAAGACAGGCTGTGGGCGAGGCACCAGGTGCGTGCCTGAGGCCGCGGTTCTGCTCTCATGCCCAGCCCGGGGCGGCAGCTCGGGGGCTCAGTGGTGGTGCAGCCGGGGGCACGGGGCCAGGGCAGGAGCAGCCAGACGGGCCACAGATTCCTGCTGGCTGGCGGCCTGGCGGGGCATGGCAACGGGAGCTGGGGGAGGAACGAGAAGCAGCGGGAGCAGCGAGGAAGCCAGCAGTGCCGCGGGGCAAGGCGGCTGCACGGCTCTCCTGGCTCTCGCGGCTCTCCTGCTGTCAGCTGGCTATGGGCAGCTGCTGCGACAGAAGCTGTACGCCATCCGAGCTCCCTGCTCCCTGTGCTTTGGTTTCTGCAAGCCCGTGCTGGGGCTTGGTCCTCTCAGAACAGCCCAGAGTCACCTCTGAGCACCAGAGAGGTTTGGGTGCAAGCAGCAGACGTGCCTGCTGTGTTTAGGAAAGCCAAATGTTACCCAGGCATTCCCAAAGAAAGCAGCCGAAGCCAAGAGCATGTGTCAGGGCTGGCAGCCGTGAGTGCTGACCCAGCATCCACCACCAGCCCTAGGCCCATGAGGGGCTTTGCCTTCGCTTTGTGTGTGGGGCAGCTGTGGGGGCCCCACACTGGGGCTGAGCCAGCCAGGGAGGGACACTGCCTCTGAACAACCGAATGCTGCCCCTGTTGCATGCGTGTCGCGCAGGCACGCTCACTGCCACCAGCCCGGCAGTGGGAGTCGGGGGCCACCTGCTGCTCTCCCCACCCAATCCCACCACTCCTGGCCTGAGGCACAGAATCACACACACACACCCCCATTTTGGGGCTGCCAGTCTTTTACACCCCTGCTTTCTTGGCCAAAGATTTGTAACGGCATCACTCCCAGGCGCACACCACAGGGGCCACAGCGCTGCTCCCCGTGCACACAGATATCTTTTGAAGCGCTGTGGCGCTGGGGTAGCTCCCCTGCTTGGCGCAGCCATTGCTCTCGTGCACTGGGTCCAGGTCCCAAGATGAACTAGCCCTTGCTGGGGGCTGGCATTGCTCTGCCACTAGATTTCATGTCAGAAAAGATGTTTTACTGCACGAGTGTTGTTCCTCTGCATGAAGAAAATGTTAATCAAACTGCAGAGAAGACAAAATAGCTGTACAGATACATTAAATATCTAGTTACTATGTGATAAATAATTAATAAAGTTAATCTATTTGACCATACTCTGCTCAAGTCATACCCTTACAACCAATCAATAGCAATAAGACGTAACATTTATATGAGGCTTCACTTTCTCCGAGTGCTGTGTGATCATTAATAACCAATGGCTGAGTACTCCCAGTACCGCACAGGCCAGCGAAAACTTCGGGAAGTTTTGATTACATCAACAATTCTGCTTTTAGTTTGTGAAATGCTACTGAAGTGTCCTGGCATATCTAGCAGGCACATCAGCTAGGCTTTTCCCAATGAAGTTAGGGAAGCTAATCGCTGAGCTCCTGTTGTCTTTCAGAGCAATTCCCAGCAAATTCGGGCCTTTCCAAAACCTCAGCCTTCATATTTTGAAAGCTATGCATACATAATGCCAGGTTTTTAACACTTTTCTAATTTTAGCCATGAACATGGTCCTCTCCTATGTAAGAAAAAAAAAAGAACCTGGTTTAGGAATGGCAGAAGACTGCTTAATTATATAATATTTACAAAATTTCCATAAAGTTTACAAAACCATCACTACTATTTGTGTTTCAGCATTAGCAGACTTCTGCGCCTGAACGAGCTCCCAGCTACCACAGGGCCATGAGTCTTTTCAGATGGTAGCAACAACCCTCCTGCTTTCCTCAGGAGTTAAATTAAAATAGTACCCGACACACAGCAGTTTGTTTCTTCTCCAGTGATTTGGAGAGGGGGATTTGCCCCCTGCAAGGTGAGACATGGCGTGCGGCGCCATTGCTCCTCCCAGGCCACTCACCTTGCCTCTCTGGGTGGGAACGCACATGACAGCAGGAGCACCAGCCCCTTGGAGGCAGTGACAGAGCTGAAGCCGAGACACTGAATTTTCCTGCAGACCACCTCCTCCCAGCTGGTCCTGGCTGTCCACAGCCACAGCTGCCCCCAGGCTTTCCATGGGGTCAGCTGTGCCTGCTGGCTGCTAACTCGGGCACCACCATGGCAGGAGGAAAAACATGGATTGTTCCTCCAAGGGCCTCTGGCACCAGCCCTGGGATGGCTGCGGAGGTCTGCCTGCAGGCTTCATCTCCCTGCTCTCTATTTCAGAGGAGCTATGCACCCTATCCAGCACCACCACCCTGCCATGGTGCTCCAGTTCCAGTCAGGGTGGCGTCAGGGTGGGAAAGCTCACCTTTTTGGGGTGTTTTTAGCAGTTACCTGCCCAATGACCGCAGGATAAAGGCAGCCTGGCTGGATGGGAACAAGGCAATGCCTCCTAAGGCCCAGGCCGTTGCCCTGCCGCAAGCCCGTCCCTCCCCTCTGCAGTTAGCTCCACCAGTGCATGTGAGCAGGCCCGCAGTATGGCCGTACTCGCACTCAGGTGCACGCCCCGTGCAGCCCATCCCGGGGTCAGCTCTGGGCTCGCGTGGTGCAGATGGCCATCCCCAGCACCGAGCGCCAGGGCCACGCTGGGGTGGCTGAACTAAAGAGCTGCAGGAGAAAGAACACAAGAGCTTTGTAGCAATAAGTATTTTTACATCAGAGTTCTTTGTATATATAAAAAACCCCAGCCTGCTGTGCTAGGAGAAAAAAATCCTGTGGGCATTTCAGACCTACCTATTTTATTAATGCAAACTGCCAGATTCAACATGTGAACCAGCCTGAAAAACAAGAGGCTGGGAAGGAGGAATGTATACACGGTAAGCACTCAGCAGGCCCGTCGGTCACATCGCCCCTAGCTGGGAATCAGAAATAGAGGTGGGCAAGTGATAGCGATGCAAAACAAAGATGTCTGTAATTTGGAGAGGGTTTTGTCAGCTCTGCCTGGGGCTGTACTGTACCTGCCTTCTACTTACTGGTCAAATGACCTGAGAGTTCCTGGGCAAAACAGTAATGGCAAGCATGTTTTGGAGGTGGAAAAGGTTCATGGCAACTGCTGCCTACATTTGCACACCTGAAACTGTGCACTCGAAACACAGCTGCCCACACCCCAGCCAGACCTGGCTGCGACACTACGGGCTTCACACGGCCAGTTGCTAACTGCCCCATAGGGTGTCGGTGTGAAATATTCATTTAATAGTCCCCGTACAATTTCAGGAGATTTCAAATGGTTTCCGAGTAACCACAATTCAGAAAAAGTCTGTAAAATGAACTCTCAAGAAAAGACACGTGAAAACTTTAAACCCCAACTCATTAAATATTCACGGTAATGTATTTGCTCAGCTCTAATCAGTGTCCAAAGAGGACTGATAAATGCTGCTTATGAGCAGTTCAAACAGCAGGATAGGTCAAAGTAAAAAAGAAAGTGATATCCCAGGGAATCAGCAGTCAGTACAGGGAATTAGTTTTCCAACAACAGGAAAAGAAAAGGTTGGGATAAAAGGCTTCCCAGATAAATACAACCAGCTCATTCTGATGGCTCGCTCTGGAGATGCAGACACTGAAGGTCTCCCAGAAAAAGCCAGACCTCCAGGTGCTCCCCCCAGCCACAAGCAGTGAGAAGGCACCCATCTGCCCTCTCAGGGTGCACTCATCCACTCCCCACCTGAAGAAACCAGGTGCCTTTGACATCCCTGCCTCTCTAATGCTGTCAGAAGCTGGTACAGATACGCACGCACAGAAGGCGGCTGCAGAGTCCTGTTTCACTACAAAATCGTACTGTAAAATCCTCTCACTATTTTTAGTTAGTAAATATGTCCGTGCAGGCAGGGCACAGAGGACCAGAGCAATACCGACAGAGACGGGAGCTGCAGCAGAGGCAGAAGTTAGGCTCTGGACTTGACAGAAGTGTGACTGGGTTTTCGGTGAATATTGTATGGCCTCAGGGCAGTGCTGCGGGACTTGGGCTCTGTGTCCACGTGAAGTGCAGTTACATCTAAAAACTGTGCATTTGAGCACACGCCACGAGGAAAATGAGGCTCTCGAATCACTTTGACTCAGTTTCACCACCGAGCAAACGGAGCCGATAACTGCTGTGTGTCTCTGGGAAATGCTCCACGACTCAGGCTGTATTTGGGTCATAAGAGACTTCAAGGGTGCTTTGAGCAAAAGCACTGAACTGCTGCAAAATACGACAGGCACTGGTAGACAGTGACCCGGCAGTAAGGCATGCCAGAACTACGAAATTATTCTAATCTTTCCTCCCCAGATGATTCTGACAGCCCTGCAATCACTTTTGCTGCTCTTCCTTGAACTCCTTCCCGCTCTCGGTATTTTTTTTGTAGATGATGGGATGCCCAGACCCCTCGTGCTGCGACCCCAATGAGATCCCGACACATGCAGGTGGTCTCAGAGGGGTGCAAGCCCTGGCCCCCCCAGCAACCCTGCTCCCAGCGCCTGCGGGCTGTGGTGATGAGCCATGTATCCCTCAGGAGCCCAGGACCTCACAGCAGGAAGAAAAAAAATCTGAAAATGATGGAAGAGGCTTGGACACCGTCAGAAACCACAACGTGGACAGAGCTGGCAAAGAGTTAGTTACTAAATATTTTAAGACCAAATAAACCTGACATTTTAGACCATTATTTTTGCTCAAATTACATATGCATCCTCTGATATATACCTCCACAGCCATAAATACAAAACATGAGAGGGACAGAGGAAGAAAAACCTTGCTGAACAAGGGAGTTACATACTGTAGGAATGCAGGAGCCTGTGATCTGCGTTATTTCTTTGCTTAAGGCCACCTAGCAACAGCGCATAGGTTAATCCTCCACAGACTGAACAGACAGCATCAGCCAACAAGAAAACAAAACATCTCTGCTAGAAAAAAAATCAGAACAAGAATTACCCATTTGCAAGAGGGTTGTAGGAACAGGCAGTGACAAATAAGAAAGACGTATACATGATACTCCTGCAAAAGGAAGATTTCCCTGTAAATAGAGTTATTGTCCACCTCGTTATTAAAAATACAAAAAGAGCTTTACAACATTTACAGAAAACCTCTGCAGGAGCTGCAGGAGCCCTGCTCCACAGGGAGCTGGGGGGATGAGCTGGACCATGGTCAAGGCTGGTTGCCATCTTAGAGAGTGCCTTTAAATGATTAAATAGAGTGTCCTCTAAAACAATAAATAAACCTCTAGAGCTGTAACCCTTCTGCCAGGGGTCAGCAGCACCTGCAAGGCAGGTTCAGTCTCTATGAGCATCTCTTGGACATTAAGACATACCATCACCTTCTTAAAGCCATTGTTTACAGTGGCTCAGCCCCCTCTTTGCAGCTCTGCCAGGCTCCCCTGCACCGAGACATTCCACTAAAGGGGCCTGGAAATACAGAATTAACTCACCAGGAGATCCCCACTGTGCTGGGGCTGCCCTGCACAGCTGCTGTGCCCTGGAGAAGACACCCCACGGGGCTTGCAGGTCCCAACACCCACTGCATCCGGGGCACCTGCGCTTTGGCAACACACGGGATGGCCCTGGCAAAGCTGCAGCTGAGGAGCTGTGCTGTCCCCTGGCATTGCCCCTGCCTGTGCCACCCTTCCTGCTCCCCCATGGGGTAGCCACCAGGGATGGGATTTGGAGGAAAGCGCAGTGGGAGGCCACCGCTCCTTGCCAGCCTGCTGCAGCGAGCCGCCTGCCTTCCCTGCCGCCCCACGCTGTGTCACCTGCTGCTCACCAGTGCCAGCACAGCCATCACTGTCCCCAGGGAGGCTTCTGACCCAGCTTTTCCGAGGGGTCTTTGCACCACGGCACACCTTCCTGTGCTCAATGAGGGAAGGCAGCCAACATGGTGCTGCGCATACCTGCACGTCTGGGATGTGATTTATTAAGGGGTTTATTGTTGCTCCTTTTCTGCTGTTCACCAACAGATGGTAGCAGCACTGCTGCTGTCACACTGGGCCAGGAGCTGCTCACAGGAGGAGAGGACTTCTGCTCTGAAAGTTTTCCTACCTGATGAAAACTCATGCTTGCCCATCCCCTTGCACCTCACTAGCAGCGCTTCCAGAGCCAGCTCGGAGAGCGAAGCAAGTATCTCCCGGCACAGCATATTCTCAATTCAAGGCTCTACAGAGGGACATGGCCAGCTGATGGGGTCGTGGCTCTGTTCATCAAGGCTGGTAAATCAAAATGTGTTCAAGTGCACCAGTGACACCTGGGCTGGATGGCCCAAGTGGTGACCTCTGGGCTGTGTGGGGCTGCAGCAGCGCACCCTGCCTGGCTCTGCCCACACCGAGCTATGGAGAGCAACACCCAGCTTGAAGACAGGCACCAGCAAGGCCCAAATTAATTACTTCATTTATTATTTACAAATTTAATTATTGGGCAAAATCCAAGCATTTCCTGCCACTGGCTGCACTGGCCGCTTGCACTGGATGGGGCTCTGAGCTGCTCGCTGCCTTTGCTGGGCAAGCACCAAAGCCAGCTGGAGCTTTGCCTAAGCGAGGTCTGGCTAAGACTGAGCTAAGTACAGACCTCAAGATTTGGTCTGCAGTGAAGCTGCTCTGTGGAGGAAAAACAAACAAACAACAAGTCTGCTCTAGAGGCTTCCCCTAATTCTGTAAAGTGCTTTGAGGCTTGTGAGTGGCTCTGTGTAATCAATAACACCATTAACAAAAAGGTGGCCGAATGGCAGCTACCTCTGATTAAAATAGAGCCCTTGGTGTATTGCAGCAAACAGCCATGTAACCATTTCTGTGATCAGACGCAGGTCTCTCCTAGTGTCATATAATTTATGTTAAAATCACAGCAATAAGGCAGACTTCCTTGCAGCTGTTCAGAAGTCTTTGGAGGCTGCCATTATACTTCACCTTTTTAATGCTTTATGTATTACAGCTTTATTTTCACCTAAGGCTGTGATCCTAAGCTTCCTCACAGCCTTATCTACAACTCATATTTCAAAGCCTAATTTTCCTGCCCCCAAACGTAGAATAAAATAGCTTGCAAAAAGGGCTGCAAGGAAGCTCCAAGTTCTGCGGTTTTACAGCCCTTCTCCATCAGATCTGTATAGCTACTATTCCTCACGGAGCCAAAAACTTCCTGGAGAAGTACTGTAGCTAGAAGATATTTCTTGACCTGGCGTAACACTCTGTCCACCCCAGCTAGTGGAGAGATTATGAAATTTTAATTGGACTGAGAGCAAGATATCACTATAATTGGAGCCCAAGTGCCTGCACGAGCCTGAGAGCTAGGACTTGCTGGAAATCCTCGACAGCCGCCAGCAGCCCCAGTGCCTGAACATGCCTGTGCCCCTGCGTGGAGGCGATACGCATCCTCCTCTCTGCTTGTGCTGCAGCCACTGCCTCCCTTCCAGAAATAAAAGGTTTTGCAAAGGAAGGATTACTCAGGCCCGTCCAGGTTTCCACCTCCCCTGCACTGGCACGAGCAGCAGCATGAGGGACAGAGAGAATATCCTAGCTCATCCCAGCATGAGCTGATGTCTGCCCTTGGGAACACACACTCCTTGTTACAAAATGACTCTCTGCTGCAGTGCTCACAGCAGTCTCTTGCTCTGCTGAAAGTCCCCTTCTCCAGTGCCCGGCAAGCCAGACAAGCCTGCCATGGCTGTGTGTGCATGGCAGCCCCACGGTGAGCACAGCTTGCCCCGCAGCGTGGCATTTCAGGACTATGCACCGCTGGTTTTGTACCACCATCTGGTAGGACATAAACCAAGCACTGACTTCCACCACCTCTGAAAGGTAGGCAGGTTGGGAAGGTAGGTTGGTTGGAAAAGATAGGCATGCTGGAGGAATGCAAATGGTGGAATTATTTATTATTCACATAGATGCTCAGCCTGTAGTGTGTCGCCTGCCTCCACGTAATCATTCAAATCACTCAGCTGAGTCAGTGATCTAACTGTAGACCCCACAGCTCAGGGACTCAAATGATCCCAGGAAGGACTGTGTTCGAACAGTCACGCCCAGATGACACTTACTCCCATGCATACTTTTAAAATCTTTGTCAGACACGATGAGAGATCATTCTGTGTATGTCATACATAAAATAAGATCTTGGTTTTACCAGGAAGCCCCCACTGAAGAATTTTCAGAAAAACAAGGCGCCACTACAAAATAACAGTGTGAATACTTAGCAAAGATTGTCTTCATCTTAAGGTCAAAGCAAACCTCCCCTGCATAACATGTTTTTTTTTCTAGGTAAGTACAAATCCAAGCTCCAAGGTAGCCAAGTGCTCCCCTTCCTAATAGCCATCTGCTAATAGAGCGGCATGCAGCTCTCCCTGCTCTGGCCATCCCCGCTGTGAAGGGCTTATCGCATTACTGCTACTCTGGGAAATCTTGACTCCTGACATCGGCGCTATGAGGCAGCTGTTGATGAAGCACTGTCACTTTACAGTGCAGCTCAGCAAAAGCTTTGGCTTCATTTCTTCCTGTAATGCCATAAAACTTCAATGGGCAAACAGCCCCACGTCGGGGCAAGGAACCGTCTTTGCCAAGTGATTTTGTTGACAATGGTCTTTGTTTATGCTGCTGTGAGGGACAGGAGACCAGGACCTCCCCAACCCTCTGTGGTTGCTGTACCAAGGCCCCCCTTCCACACTGCTGTCTGGTCCATGCTATTCATGGGATGGGTGCTGCTGTGGGAAGGCTCTAACATTACTGACAGGCTGTTCAGGGCATTCATTGTCACAAGAAAAGGAGTATTTTTTAAAACATAACAATGAACCAAGGAAGCAGAAGGAATTTAAAGTGGTTGCATTGGGCAGAGGCGTCCTAGGGGACACCCGAGCACGCTTTCTGCTGCAAGCTGCTGTTTTGAAACCACTGGGCAAGTTCCTAGCCCCGACTAAAGGCAATAGCACAACTGGGGTTTGCTTTGGTCAGGTCTCCAGCACCAGCACCGGAGCATGCTCGGGGACTAAGGATGAAATTCAGTTTGGCTTATGGGGCTGATCTCCTTCAGCATCAGGATTGCTGAACAGAAAAAATAATTTAAAAACATAGGTACTTGGAGGATGGACTGTTTGAGAGAGAGCATTCATCAGGCCAGAGCTGGGAACAGCACATGTGACCCCAAGTGACGTCCCATCCCATTTAGTGTTGGCCTCCTCCCCATGCTCTCTCACCTCCCCTTTGTCCACATCTCCCATCACATCCCAGCAGAGCTGCAAACCTGTGCCCCCACAACAGGCACAGCCGGGCCACGCTCTGCCCGATAGCCCCAGCCAGCCTCCAGCCCACCTGCGTGGGAACCACAAAGGGAAAGCAAACAAAATAACAAGCAAGAAAATGCTTCACATTTTTGTAGCAGTTTTCATCTGAACAAAGCATTTTGCAAGCCACAAGCCATGCTGAACTCAATTAAAGAAGCCTTCATTTCTTAATTCATTAAAACCAGTGTGTTTTATGATCTCATAATTGAAATCAAGTTGTATGATATTGACTATATTCACTTTTTCCTCTTTTGTGAGAAAATTAATAAAAAGGAATATTAAAAACCTCAGTCTGTATTGAGCGGGAAGGGAAGGAAATCCACTTCTTTGTTATAAAAAGCTATCTCTATTTCTGCTTAAACAGTTTCCAGTCGTGCCATCCAGCAGGCACACTCCGCGAATCTGAAGGCAGAATGAGGTCCCTGCCCCGGGAGCAGAGTAAGTCATTTTGGGAAGAAAGTGGCATGGAAGCTCCGATCTGCAGCCAGTGCTCATCCTGCAGTGACAGGGTGGCCCAGGAACGGACCTGCCCAAGCAACCGGGGACCGAAGTCAAAGAGTACCAGCCTCCCAGTTAGCATAAATAATTGGTTTTCCAACATGAAGGCCCCCACAGTGACTTTCCCATCGAGGAACTGTGTGCTACTAAGAAAATTAAAGGTTGAAGGTTCATTACTGGGACAAGTAGAGCACGAACTTTTACAAAATGCCTCATCGATTAGCATCATCTCTTGACCTAAAAGAGAAACTCTAAGGAGAGCTGATAGGAAGTTGATTCCTGCTGGGGTTTATTGCTATTAAGTAGTATTATTATTGATTTTGGATCATTATTTTCCTTTATTAAAAAAAAAAAAAAGGATGAAAGAAAAGAAGTTCAACAGGCTTTCCATCAGCCTGGCTCTAGGTAAGGCTATTCACATTGCAAGGCAATATAGAGTTGCACATACAGATGCTATTAATACTTCCTTTCTAATTAAATTCCACAAGAAATTGTGCAGGATATTTCTGTCCCCATACTCATTCTAGTCCCATCATCTTTTGATTAACTATCCTCATGCACTAGGAATTAAGGTGTGACCTCTAACTTTTTTTGAGAGAGATGTGCTGTTTTTAATATTAACAGCTCCATCTTTTCATTGTTCCTTGAGCAGGGTTGGGAGGAGAAATATAATTACACACAATGGGGGTATAATTCATACATTAAAAGTGACATTAAAATGATAGGTAGCAAAATATAACAGTATAACAGCTTGTCTGTCACTCTTTTATGGATTGCTGGCACCCTCCAACCCCATTACAAACACGTCCCTGGAGGGAACGCAGCAGGAAGACGTGAGCGAGATTAACGCCAGCAGAGACCTCACGGCGCTCAGTGCCGCAGGGCTCCCTAGGCAGGGATATCCGATTTAAACTCCTGTTGGGTCTCTGCTTCCCGTGGGCGCCCCGTCCGCGAGCTGGCTGCTGCAGCCCACGCCACTGGCACCCGTGGGCCCCACTCTCCTGGTGAGGAACCGCCCCAACACTGCAGATTTCTGAAGCAGAGTCCCAGCGCTCCCATTAGGAAATAACGTTATGCGGTTTGATGTATCTGGGGCATGGCAGGCCCTCCTACATAGCACACAAGAGAGCAGCTCTGCTGCCCGCAACATAGCCTCCTTCCCAGAAAAATGAGCTGGCCCTGGCAGCAAGGAAGCCAAGCACACATCAGTGGGGAGGCACACCAAAAGGGCTGTTTGCATGGAGCCCGGCTGTGGGTACCAGCTGTCCATGGGACAGGGGATGCCCAGGCCCAGCCATGGCTCTGCTGCTGGTGACATGCCTGGCCCAGCAGGTCATTTGGGCTTTGCCTGCCTGCAGAAGCTGCAGCGCAGTTTCACTTACGCTGCTTGTACACAGCTGCAGAGAAACTGGTGCAAACCCCCAAACATGCAAATGTGGGGATTTTTTCTGCTTAGCTGCAGGTTGCTCCCTGTCAACATAACCTAAATGCAAAACGTTGTTTGGAAACTGAATTAGGGCATCATCTGCTGAACACACCGATGTCCAGCATCCTTCCCCTCCACATGGCTGATGGGCACCCGTCTGGGGCTCCTGCACCTTCTCAGAAACAGACGGGTTTGTGCATGGCCCCAGCCAACCAGGCTGTTGATCTGCCCTAATGCCACACATTTGGGCTGAAGTGAATTAGAAAACATCCACACTGGTGGGAGCCAGCCCCCCTGCAAGCCCAGCTGGCTCCGGGGGAGGATGCTGCCCATGGGCAGGCAAATGCCAGCTCAAACGGTTTCAGTATACACCTTCCTCAGACTGCAGAGAGCTTTCATCTGAGCGCAAGTACTTTGGTCAATGACCACCACGATTTAGTATGAAAACCAAATTAACTTAAGCATATGCTTATATTTAAGCATAACTAACTCCTTGGTTAATCCCCACAAAGAGAAATCTGCGATCACTCCTCTCTCGATAACCTTCTTGTGACATCGAGGCCACGCTACACTGCCTGCTTGAGCTTCCCAAGCTTCCCAGTCTTTACATTCCTCAAACACAAACAGTAAACATTGCTTCTGACAGCAGTTAGCTAATGTTCAATTAAAATTTTTTTTCAGGTCCAGTTTTGAGACCTGAAGATCCCAATGGATTAAATATAAGTGTAAAAATATCAGTGGAAAATGCATCTAGGGCTGTTACTGAGGGAGTCTGAAAAGATGCAGCTCCACATGGGAAGGAAAGTGAAAATCCAGAAGGATCCAGCCTGAAACCTTAACACAGCAGCCAGCGAAGGTCCAGCAGCAGGAGCTTCACTGGACTCACAATATTCTAGTTAAAATATGCAAATCGTTCATTTTTGCCTGGATAGTGAAATGTGTATTTTAAGATAGGCCTGTTTTGGACAGCACCAGCCCTTCCTGTTCCCCGCTTCTTAGAACTGCAAGTCTCGTTTAGACATCAGTTAACGAAGAGGGAGGTGAGACCTTCAGGGGCCCCATTGCAGAGAGCAGATTTTCCTTGCCTTGAGTCACCCTGCACATTTTACTGCAGGATTTTTGCCATCATTGTATTAGTTTTCAGGAAAATGGACGATGGGAGGCCTCCCTGTCTGGGGTGCACGTCTTGCTCTTTCTCCAAGCCCTTCCCAGCCAATGCCGCATACATTGAGTCTGCCAACATAGCCTATTTCTCAGTGCACAGGAGCTGCTTTCATTCCAGCTTCTTTTTTTTTTTTCCTTTTTTTTTTAGCCTTTTTTTTTTTAATTTTCCTTTTTCCTTTTTTTCTTTTCCTTTTTTTCTTTTTCCTTTTTTAATTTTTCCTTTTTTAAACATACAACATTTTAGTCCCTCCTTTAGCACTCCTCACCATATAGATGTAAGGAATTAACTGACACCAGAAGCAAGGTTTTGCTATGTTAATTACAGCAGCCCCAATTCTTTTGGAGCTGCATGGAGCAGCACACATCGCAGCAGCCCCTGTGGAAAACAGATCACCGACACCGCGCTGTGCTTTCTCAGGCTGCGGCACCGAAGGCAACCCAAAGGAATTAGGTTTTCTTGATGTCTAAAATTAACTGGAAAAAAATAGTACTTGCCGTGGTGGCTACCCCAGGTAAAAGCATCAGATGCTCTTTGTGGCAGAATTTTAAACCAATCTGATCCATAATATCCACACCAAGGAAACCCATTGTCGCGGCGGCACAACAGCCTGCCCAAACAGCAGGATGGGGATAACTGCATCAGTACTTGTCCCACTCCCGGGACCCCCATCCCAAGCAAGGTCCTGCTTTCACACTTGGCTCATCCTGCAGGCCAGGGCCAAGCACCTGCTCCAAAACAGGGAATGAATCTCAGTCCTTAAGTACACTCAGTATTAAATAAAATTGCTTTTGAAGTCACCATAACTTTCAAGTCAGTTGGCAAATTGTGGTTATACAGGTTAGAGCAGTCACAGACATGCCATTTCAGGCAGCACAAACATAGAAACTAAAATGAATTTTTACCATACCATGCTGTGATAAACTGACATCCTGTTAATTTCTGGAAACCTTCAGAATGGTAAATGTAAGTCTGAAAAGTCATGCACTTCTGGAAAATGTAGGACAGTTGGGATGTGAGGTTAAATTTTGTGATTTATAGCCAGCTGTAGTTTTATGCAGTCTTTGAGTTACATTCTATCTTCCTTGGGCTGATGGTAACTGAGGCCTCCTTCCTTGTTGGCCAAAAGGGTAAAAGGAAGGTGGCTCTTGTCTTGAACCTTTCAGGGAATAAGCTGGTTTTTAAATAACAAAATTTTAAAATAGTGGGGTATGCATTTATCCCAAAGTATTTGTTCTTTTTTCCCATGCAGTCATATTCACAACTACCATTTCACACTCCTGAATCCCGTGTAGCCTGAAGAAAGACTATTTCATGGTATCCATACCTTGGATAGACCTTCAAAGTACCGTACCACCATCTGGTGCAGTGTCCCAGGAAGCCCTATGTGATGGTCAGCCCAGTATGACTGCACAGCACGGGGAGTAACAAACTAGAAAAATCACTCCAACACCCCAGCTTTAAGAAGCTCTTTTACATTAAAGGCTAAATCTGCCTGTCTGCCTAGTAATTATGCCAAGATTACCACCATGGCACTCAGGAAAACAGGCAGCTAGGAAGTCCTTGGTAAATTTTTATATATATATTGTACTGGGTTTGTGTGGCAAGGTCTTGGTAGTGGGGGGGCTACAAGGGTGGCTTCTGTGAGAAGCTGCCAGAAGTTTTCCCTGTGTCCGCCACTGGCCAAGGCCAAACCAATCAGCAACAGTGGAGCGCCTCTGTGATAACGTATTTAAGAAGGAAAAAAAAACCTGCTGCGGCTCAGTAGCCGGAGAGAGAAGAGAAGTGAGAGGATGTGAGAGAAAACAGCCCTGCAGACACCAAGGTGAGTGAAGAAGGAGGGGGAGGAGGTGCTCCAGGCGCCGGAGCAGAGATTCCCCTGCAGCCCATGGTGAAGACCATGGTGAGGCAGGCTGTCCCCCTGCAGCCCATGGAGGTCCATGGTGGAGCAGATCTCCACCTGTAGCCTGTGGAGGACCCCACGCTGGAGTGGGTGGATACCCAAAGGAAGGAGGTTGTGATCCCGTGGGAAGCCTGTGCCAGAATAGGTTCCTGGCAAGCCATTGCGGACCCGTGTGGGGAGGAGCCCACACCAAAGCAGGTTTGCTGGCAGAACTTGTGATCCCGCAGGGGACCCATGCTGGAGCAGTCTGCTCCTGAGGGACTGCACCCCATTGAAATTAGGGACCCATGCTGGAGCAGTTCGTGAAGAACTGTAGCCCGTGGGAAGGACTGACGGAGAAGTTCGTGGAGGACTGTCTCCCATAAGACGGACCCCACGCATGAGCAGGGGAAGTCTCCTCTCCCTAGGAAGAAGTAGCAGCAGAGAGAATGTGTGATGAACTGACCCCAACCCCCATTCCCATCCCCCTGCGCTGCTGGTGGGGAATAGGTAGAGAAACTGGGAGTGAAGTTGAGCCAGGGTGGGGGGAAGGTGTTTTAAGATTTCGCAGTTTTTATCCTCTCCTTCTCTGATTTTGATTGATAATAAATTAATTTTATCAAGTTGAGTCTGTTTTGCCTATGACGGTAACTGATAAATGATCTCTCCCTGTCCTTATCTTGACCCACGAGTCCTTTGATTTACTCTTTTTTCTCCTCTGTCCAGTTAAAGAGGGGAGTGATAGAGCATCTTTGGTGGGCCCCTGGTATCCAGCCAGGGTCAAACCACCATAATATGTATAACTCTGTCCCAGCTGAAACCAGGACACTACCCTTTTATTAAACAAAATATTTATATAGTTAAGATATTTTTGAGCCTCGTGCTTCCATTCTCCATGAAGCCTTTACCTGGATATGCACATTTTCATGTTTCATTGCTAACATAAGATTTAAGGGGGTATCTAAGGGTTTAGGCAGTGGAACTGGAAAGCTCTCCATGGGCCGTGAGTCGTTAGCTGCAGCTTACAGCAGCCGAGTACTGAGCCTTTGGAGTAAAAAACAGGGGACTGGGTTTATTTGGGGTGGCCCACAAGCGCCAGTGGGGAGGCAGTGCCATGGGGTGTGGGTCTGGCCCTGGCGCATCAGCCCCAAGAGGTCTGTGGTCATGTGGTGTCCTGGACACCTAGAGCAGCAGCTGTATCATCACCATGCTGGCATGTCACCCCATCACTTTATTTACTAAATAGCATCTTCGCATTTGTTCTTTTTGTACATCCTAACATCCTCAAGTGACTCGAGAGGACTGTTCAATATATGTGGCTTGGCAGAAAATAAAAGCTAAAAAAGAAGATATAATGCTCTCTTCTTTCCAAGACAGCCTTGGGTTGGGTCAATCTCTACACTTGTTCTTTCGGGGTTTTTCTATACACCTTCCACCTGCAATCACCAGCCAGTGATTTGGCATGGTCAGGCTGTTCACCTGTGTGCTTGCGAGAGCAATTTCAGTGCACAGATTTAAAGGCTGCTTTTGAAAACAGGTCTAACAAGACTGACATGTAATCTCCTCAGTAGGGCCAGGCAAAGCTCTTGCAAGCTACTGACAAGCACAAGCATTAGGCTAAATATCTTACAAATGCAATTTAAATACATCAGGGTTTCCATGCAAGAAGACAGCACTGGAGGACAAAGTGTGAGAGCAGGAGGTGGATGCAGCTTGCAGGCTTTGTACCTACACGATGCCCTGCTCCCTGCAGAGGGGACCAGATACATTTTACCTTGGCACAGCCCTGAGAAGCTGGCTCTGATGGTATGAATGCCAGGCGCAGACAAGCCTGGGTCCCCTCGCTCCCTGGTGGCATGGGGTGCAGCCAACGTGTGCCCAGGAAGCAGGAGGGCGCAGGTCCAGCCGTAGCTACGCTCTCAGTTCAACTACTGGCATTTCCTTCAGTGAGAGTGAAGTGAGACCTTTGAAAAGGAGCTTGATGGATGCCCCAGACACAGCCCCCATCCCAGCTGAGCAATGAGAGTGGAGAAGTCAGCAGTGGGGTACAGCCGCCAGTGGTGGCAATGCCAGGCACCAGCACAACTGCCCACCCACTGTGAGCTGCAGAAAGTCCAGAGGAGAACAGCAAAACCTATGAGCACCTTAAAAACATGACCTAGGAGGACAGGTTTAATGGTGTGACTGTATTTGGTCTACAGGAGAAGAGGCTCAGGGACGACATGCTTACAGTCTCCCTGGAGGCAAAGGGTTTGGCAAAGAGGAGCAAACCAGTCATGCTCCAGGTCCAGGATGATGCACTCTAAAGGCAGCAGGGGAGATTCAAGTCTGGCATTGAGGAAGAACTTTTCCATTAGAAGTACAGGAACAAGCCATCTCCAGACATGATCCAGCCCTTTTCTCTTTGTTTGTTTTTCCCTACCAGGTGAGGCAAGGAGCTAGCGATAAGTCTAGATACACCTAGTCCCAATTCACAGCAGGGAGACAGACTGAGCCGTTCCTGAGATCCCCTCCAGACCTGCACTCCTGTGGTTATTTGGTCCTAAAGCTTCCCAAATCCTTTCATGTCAAAGTTTATCAACACAGCTGTTTGAGTTTTAAGTGGATAATCCGCTCAGCCCTGCCAAGCCAAGTAGCGCATTTCAGAGAGTTACAGGCTCCTCGTTGGGGAGTTTTTAAGACTGGCAGGTTTGTGTGCTTTCTGGATAAGCAGGGTGGCAGAGACAGACAACCCTGTGAACAAGGGCATCACCAGCAACAAGCTCCAGAGCTCACCTCACACAATTTACATTTCCCTGCAAAATTCAGGTGTAGCCCAGGTAGCCAGAGCACCCCACTACCACTGCCTGCCAGGAGCCAAGGCTTCACAAAAGGAAGGAATCCTGAGGTGGCTGGGAGGCCACACATGCTCACAGGTGACAGGCAAACATGACAAATCTGGAAAAGAGATGATAAATCCTCCTCTGCATAGACAACACCATTTTCCATTTTGCCTTTGCAAGCTCCAGTAGACCGCCTCTCATATACAGTATAAATGAGTCTGCATTTTGGGGAGGATCACTGCGAAGGAGCTGAGCATCTGGATCTCCCACAAGAGCCAATGGCAATCACAGGCACTTGGCTCCTCTGGAAATGGACGGCATTCTACCTTTCCTCTCATAAAGGCAGGAAGTTAACAGGGAAACCAAGAGGATAGTCCTTACACGCTTCAAAATGCATTTACAACCTGATGGACAGGGAGTGGGCACAGAGGCCCCCCAGCCTCTGGGTGCCTCCAGCCCCCCGTGCCCACAGAGGAGGAGCTGCAGCCAACACCGCTAGTGGTCCTGCTGCAGGAGGGGAGAGCACACTGCCCACCCACCCCAGCATTTCTCACAGCACAGCACGTTGCTGCCTTTAGCCGCCCAGCCCCTGGGTCAGCATGGCCATAGGCTGATTGGGCACATCCTGCAGCTTCTTCTAGCTGTGACAGATCTGTTCTAAAAACACATTTCCTCTTTTACAGAACTGTTTAGTGGTTCTGAGTAATTATTCCCTGTGATACTATTTTCCATAGTTTTAAAAGCCAGTGATTTATTTTACTGCTGTCCATCTATTAGATTTTCATTTTCTTAGGAACACAAGCACTGAGAAAGGAGATGGTACAGACTCCCTGTGATTGTACATGAAGCATTGGCAATAAAAACTTGCAGCAAGTTTTCATTTTCTGCTTTCTTGAGCAAAGTTTCTGGAGAACTGACATCCATTTGTCAAAAGGCATTATTATGAAGCGATACGTATGAGCATGATATTGACTTACTGTCTCTGTGAAATTTCTTCTCATCTCTTTCCAACAGAGCTGAACACAAAGCTGGCACCGTCTCTAGGGAGCAATTCAAATAAACTTTTAAGCTAGTACCAATGCCCAACGCACCTCCTTCCAGGACTAGCAAGACTTCAAGAAACTCACTGGGAAGAGCTGTGCAAGTGCCGCTGAGGAGAGCTGCAAGACGCATTCCCTGCTGGTCTGGAGGGGACGCTGCTCTAGTGGCCATTGTATGACGTCTGGGCAGCAGTCGCCCAGGGGACAAGTTACTGCTGTCAACCACATGCAGATATCCCAGGAAACAGCAAAACATCTTCTGCATCACAAATCCACCCTCTAAATTAAGAAATTGAGCTGAAAGTCTGAAATAGCGCTTCCAGGACCTGCAGCCAAAGGAGGCAACCACACAGCAGAGGGCAGGCTGGCTCATGGCACACAGGTGTGTATTTTCCCCCCTTTTTCTATTTGGCAGAGCAACCCAATGCCTCGGCAGAGGCACAGAAAGCCGAGAATGGGGCAAACCTAAGCATGCCATCTGCTCTGGGCAGGCCGGGCTAATTCAGGTGTGTAATGCCATGTGCCTTCTGCCATGTCCTTTGCACAGGCAATGTGGGCACAGGCAAAGTGCTGCCATCCCCGGTGGGCAGTGATGAGGAGCCAGCACACCAAGAGCCTGTATTACAGAAATGGCGGTCTGTGATCATAGGCACTCTCCTGCCACATGGGCAGGAAAAGTTTCGGCCATCTTTTTCCCTTGTCATCTCTGCCTGCCGTTATCCCTCCTTGCACTGGAATAAGGAGGTCAGCCAGACCCACACAATTAGAGGAAATTGTATAAGGTTGACCTCGTACCCTGCCAGGTCCTTTCAAGTGTGGGCAGTCTTTATCAGTAGCAGCATAGAAAACACAGAAGAGATGTGCTTATAGGTGGGAGAATGAGATTGTTAAGACATTTTTTCCCTCACTCTCCACAAACTAAGACAGTACCTCCGCCACTTGGGTGAACTTAGGTTATTCCCACTCATATCTGGCAGCCCGTGGTTTCCTCCTTCATCTTGACTTCTGCTATTTTCATTCTGTGATGTCTGTACTTTTGCACTATTGGGAGTGGATTGTGTGTGGATCACTAACTTTTGGACAGGTCAGCTATCTCAGCCTGAGCACCACTAGATGGATACTAATAAGAGGAAACGAATACATCAAAGAAAATTCTCTCTTTTTCTCCTCATATCCCTCTCCCAGGCACGCTGCTTTCTTCTGCTCTCGTTGTTGCTGCCCTTTCTCACTCTGCGTTTATGCTCTGATTTCTGCAGATGGTGCTGTACCAAGACGAGGTGAAGATTGACTTTTTAGGTCTGCTGGAACTACCCGAACAAGCCCGCGTGGAGCCTCCCCTTCAAAAGGCACGATGTAAAAGAGATAATGGATGCTACAAACCGCGCGCAAAATTTAACAAAACAATTAGAGCCGTAGCTGTTAGGAGACAAGTGACGGCGCTGTGGGGAACGCATCAGCGGAGTGTGGAAGCGGCTGTTTGAAGGAGAGATCTAAACCCTGGAGCACAGGGGCCTCCAGTCCAATTAAGTCATTTGACAGCTGGACATGGCTGCAGCTAATATTTGGCCCAGATGGATCTAGGTAAGCATACCATGTTTGTCGCTTTCTTGGCAGAAGATGAGGTACATGAGCCCTGTCAGAGCTCAGCAAACACCCCTTCTTTTTGCACAGCTTTAGGATGCCCCAGAGTGGAAACCTGAGGGGTTGCTGTGGTTGCTGTAATAGTTTTTTCTGAGGACATTGTCCAAACATTAAGATCAACTCCTCTTTATTTGCAAGTGATGGAAGCTGGTACAGGACATGGCTGACCGTTTATCCATAACAACTGTGTACTTGCCCTACCTGCCAATAGACTACAATTCAACCCAGTGACACTGGTGAGTTGGTCATGCAGAAGCGTTGGGGACCAGAGTCTCTCTGGCTGCACTGATCACGGCTGGAGATGTGCACATCTCAGCCGCATTGGTGTAGCTATCTCTGAGGGCCTAATTTGGCCGGCAAAATCTTTGCTACCAATGGCAATCCCTGAAAAGGAATTGCTCCAGCCTGACTGGTGGGCTGGCTCAGAAGGGTAAATCGGATTTGGAATCAACAGGTTACAATAAATCTGGATTCCCAAAACACTGTTTCTACAGCACGGGCGCTTTGAGGACTTCCAGGGCAAAAAGCAAGTATCTCGTATGGCAGAAGGACTATGCTCGGCAGGAGCTCCTGTTTCTGCTGTACTGGCAGATTACAGGAGACCAGGCTCTGAAGCTGAAAAATTTGGTGGTTTGGACCCATGAATTCAAAGTAGTTGGGTGCTGGGAGCTTTGTGGAAGTCTACCTGCATCAGGACTCAGGATGCTCTCGCAGAGCAGTTCAGGTTACCTTCTTTGGAAATACACAAAGCCAAAAATTCCCAACATGGCAAAGGTCTGCCAGGCCACCGAGCATTTGGTATGGCCCAGGGAGCAGGATGGCAAACCTGCTGATTTCCAGCAGCAGTCAGTTTGTGGGGTAGTTAAGGACACACAGAACACTTGCCTAACCCCTTCCTGATCTCCTGGCTTTTTTTTTTTTTTTTTCTTTTCTTCTGTAATTTAAGCATCAGCCATAGCAACAGTGGCGTGGCACAAAGAATAAGGATACACAAACTCCACACAGTCCAACCCAAAGTGCTCACCCTGCCTCAGCCACATTACTAACAGGCCTGGGCACAGCAAGAAGTTGCTGGAGGTGCCTTGATCTGCACAGGAGCCCTGAGACAAAGCCCATACCACAGAGATGTTCCCAAGCTTGTGATTAGACACAGTGGAGAGAAGCAAACCAGAAGTGCATGACAAATTAATGGCTTTGCAATTTGTCACTACAGCAATGGTGCGAGCTCGGGTATGCAGACCAGCCTGGTACCAGCCTCAAGGCACTCTGGGCAGATAATGTATGCAACATGATTGAAAGACAGACTTTCAGAAATAGCTTTCTGATCTGTTTTCAGAAAGTGTAAGCCCTTATTAAACTAATTCTTTAAATTAATTAAGCATCATTTGTACTATCTTAGCAAACAAGTGAGTGCAGAAACACTGAGATTTGGTGCCCCGTTGCTTCCTAGACTCCTTTATGCACAGGGTTTTTGTTTAAAGCTGGTTTAATGACCATACCTGCCTGTGCTAAGTAAAACGGAATGATCCTTCCATTAGTGCAACTTGGAGATTGTATCTCACTTGTGGTTTCCGTTTTTCAGATGCATTAATAACTACAGCCCATATTAAATCCCAGCATCAAGGACTCACTCCAGGTTTGGTTATTAACAAGCCAGTGGAAAGCTCTGCTGACTCCTGCAAAGACACCCTGACCCCCGTGCACAGAGGCTGTGGGACATGCACCCAGGGCTGGTTCATGCAGCCCTGGGGCACTGCCAGGGATGGCAGCAGGCTGCCCAGGCAAGCTTGAGTGTCTCCTCATGGAGCTGCATGTCACATTATGGACATACCCTCAATAGGCAGCGGGTATTCTATATACATGGGTCAAATGCATGCATGACCTATGGCAGTGCAGGCTGACAGGGGCACGGCTATGGGTCAGGACACCAGCTGCGCTCCCAAGGAGGCCACTGCCAGCAAGTCCCATGGCCGTATACTGGTACATTCCGAAACCTTGCGCCCATGCTGAGGCTGGCCAAACAGCCAGTCACCAGGCTGCCGCCATCACTATGGCCCAACAGCCCCAGCCTTTGCCCTGCACTCTCAGCTCACATTTGGGTTTCCAAATATACATTTCATGCAGTATTCCAAATACTAAACACCACTCACCTCTGACACTGCTTGTTTTTAAAACCTCATTCGATATTTGTACGTGGGGCTGTGCTTTCCCTGGTGGTTGTACCGAGAAATTACAGTAGATTTAAATCTTTCCAACACAATTATTTTCCTGAATGTTTTCTGCTAGCTGAAAAGTAGCACATGGGGAAAAAAGCAACAAAACCATCCAAATTCTAAAGACACCAGGTCAGGAAACATCTTCCCATATAGCAGGATGCTCCCACACTTTTGTCGAGGAGCACCTGCCCACAGCAGATGTCTCAGCCCAGCCATCTTCCTTTGGTTATAATCTAACACTGCTATTGCACCAAGTGTGAAATTAGGATACCACAGTTCACTGAAGATGATGATGCCCAACTTTGTCAACAGCACTGGTGGAAATGTTTCCACCTCTAAAATTTTTCTGTGCACATCAACCTTTCCTGCCCAAAGCAGGGGGGTTGATGCTGTTTTCCATACATCTTTGGTGAGAGATGAGGCAGGTAGAGATGCGCAACCTGAAGTGATTTTGGTGCAGGTGCCAGGGAGACCTTACAAGAACTAAACCTTGGATGAAGAACCACCTCTGATCCAAGCAGTACCTGCAGGAAGCATGGCTGGCCTTGGTTGTCACCATGCCACCAGGTCAGGCTGCTGGCCAGCAGTCCCTCATTGCCCAGGCAAAGCCAGCCCAAAACTGATGAAAACTAACCTGGACCACTTTGCCCCAAAGCAGCATGGGAACACTTGTACGTTCCCATATGCTACTGGGGCCCCTCTAGGGGAGGGAAGGGACTTCAGGAAGCAGGAACAGAGTCCCCAATGCAAGGAGATTTGCTCCCATCCTACCGAGCCACAGGTCACCATTTCCAGCAGTCCTTTTTGGAGGAATTGGCTGTCTCAGGGCTGCCCATAGCAAGCCCCCGCATCCTGCCAAGCTCCCACGGCAGCACAGCTCTCCCGCCGGCCCATGCTTGGCCACCCCCGCGTCTCCGAGCTCGCCCCGTTTGCTAACATCCCCATTAGCTGGTAATGACTAACATTTAGAAAACATATTTCCTCCCACATGGTTCCAGAGGGGTTTGCAAACTGAGCGACAAGAGCTCGGCACAGGGACTGCTCTGCTCTCTGGGGTGAAGCGCCACAGCAGCTCCAGGGTGCACCACAGCCCAGGAGAAGCCCCATGCACCAGCACTGCTGTGGGGTGGTGGCAATGACAGCAAGGGGCTTGGCACTGGGGACAGATTCCTGCACGCAGGGCTGCCCCTGCTGGGAAGGTAGCCCCAAACCAGGCCAATATCTCCCAGGCATCAGCAGTCATTGGTATCCCCAGGTACTGCTGCATCCTGGTGTGGTCAGTGCCTGGTAGGTGAAGGCTGCCCAGGGGCCACCAGTGCCATGGGGTACTTTAGATCACCAGCACCTGCTGCCCCACATCTGCCATGGGGGCCGGGAAAGCCGTCGAAACAACCATAACAAACTTCTGCTACTTTCCTAATTTTCTGAATGTCCGGCCATTAAGCGTTTATTTCGAATTCCTTGCCACGGAGTCATTACGCATTCAGGTGGAGAGGAAAGTGAGCTCCACAGGAGGCTGACAGTAATTCTGCATTAGTTAAGCATTAGCTGACAGATGTACAAAGCAAAGCCATTACTCCCATCAGCCACTCTGCCCTGACTCCTGTCCCCATTGTGGGGCTCCTCCAACCAACAGCTCCAGAGCTCTGTATAAACACAGGGGACGAAAGCCTGGGAAGAGGGGGGCTCAGTCATTATTAGAGGCAAATGAAAGCGGGGGAAAGGATTTTGTCTGGAATACAGTTTGGCAAAGTGTTACCACTGAATTTATTTAGTTATTTCAGTGCTTTTCTATTGAAGCAATGTCAGGGATACAAACCTTTCCAAACGCACACAGACCATTTAGATGCCAGGAATAATCCTTGCATCGACACTGGGTTGCTAGACCTTAAGAAAATTTTATTTTAAATCCAGCCCATTAGTAATGATACTGTGAAACCACAAGAACTCCCTAGAAAATTTGGCCTCCAAATATAGCTTTCGCTAAATCACTTACTACGTACTAATCACTCAGTGCTATTAATAGGAAGAGAAATACATGAAGAGATCACTGTACCTTGCACTGAAACAGTCAGGATTCAGAACTGTGTAAGAGATCAATGCTGCTTTTCTGCAGAGTAAACTTTAAAAAACATTAAATATATAGAAAATCAATGCAAATTACAGTTCCCCATGATTACTGTTGTTGGGTGCTAAAATCAAAGGTACATGGAGCAAACAGATTAACTCTGTGGTATTTCTTTACATGAGCTTGAGCCCCGCATAAGCCTGAGCGCTGTCCCATCACCAGAGACGGAGACCCCGTGGTTAAGAAACATGCTTAGGGCTATTAGGAAGAAGTTTCCAGGCAGCAGAAAAACCAAACTGGTGTCTCAGACAAGTCCTTGTCTGACAGGCAGACCAAGTCCTTCCTATCACACCCTACTTAATGCAAAATTACGTCCAGGAACCTAAATAGCACGGTATAAAGTGCTTAAAGATATAAGATAAAAAAACCCTCACAGCACTCTATTCTTGCTGTTTACCAGATGTCGTCTATGTTAAAGGCTTTTGCACAAGCAAGTGCACAGACATGGGGAAAACAGGACCTGTACTCCCTGTATGTCAATCTGCGTGTGGTCCCCACAAGTACAGAAAATAAGGTTCAGGAAGAATTAACATTTACCACTTTTTATGATCCTGATGAGACTCAGTTGAACACTTATTTTCAAACATATGAAGAAGATCTGCTGAAGTTTCAGTGTGATGAATTCCTCCTGGTACCAGTTCTTGCTTTTTTTGCCCCCAATACTGTCACTGCTGTGCAGTTCCAGTCCTTTTCCTGAGGACAGCATCAGCAGTGAAGATGTTTCCCTTTAATACATCTCAGAACAGCTTTTGTCTGCTTTTAGTTTCTTCCATGAACAGGCCATACGACAAGAGGGAAGTGAGGATGGCTGGTGCAGCACTACGAGCGAGTGGCACCCTGATGGCACCTGGCTGCCTGCAGGGCTGCTTTTGGGATGCTCTGCCCCAAGTCCAGCAGCTCAAGACAAACCAAACCCTTTTGTGAACTAAACTAACAGCAGAAATAAAAAGAATGATGAATTTTGAGAACAAGAAATGTCCTTTTGTATTTCTTCAGTTTTAAGTTTAAATCTAATTCACAGACCCTATAAGCCCATCATTCCCTCCAGGATCTGCATGGAAAAGCATAGAACAACAAAGCTCACACCCACAGGACTTCCTAATGGTCCTGGAGCGCTTCTTGCCCAACACACGAAGCCTGTCTCACCTTTTCTCTCTCCCATCTTTAACTAGTTGGACATCACCCACCTTTTAATGACTGGCTTCAATATTTTATTGCCCTGTACCGCTTTCTGTTAAACCATCCTTTATCATTTCACTCCCACCCGTTAGACGCTCCCCCTTAATTAATTATTAAAGCATGTATTTAGATCACAGAAACAAAGAAATTAGATTACATTGATCCACAGCAATTTGCTCCCACACTGTTTCTTCATGCAACAACACCCCTGCCATGCTTCATTCAGGTCAGACCTCAACACCAAACTCTCACCTCCAACATTTTCACCAGCTCAGCATGTGGCCAACCTGGGAGCCAGGGCGGGCACAGGGAATGGGACACCCTGCATGGTGATGAGCACCAGGTAACTCTGTTTGTGCCTAAGCATGGGAGGTGATTTTGCACACCAGTGGGACAGGGGACTGTTTTCCACAGTGAAAACTATTCTGCTTCTGAGGGGATGCAGTTTCCCAGGATAGACAGACCCAGAATGTTGGCATGAGGTGCCCTGCGCTGTCCAAGCCAGCACACAGTACACCAGCTGCACAGGAAGGTCCTGCCTTCGCCAGACTTTGGTGCTGGGTCTTGGCCCTTTGCAAGGGGGATGCTGGATGTGTCAACCTCCCTGGCGGCCCTGGTGCGCCCCTCAGCCTGGTGACCTCCCAGCCACAGCTGCGCTCCTCCCTGTGGAGGAAGGAACAGGTATTTTTCTCAGCTCCCCAATAAGATATTAAACCAGATTGGTTTAATTATCAAAATTGGCAAGAATAAGCACATAACTGTACAAAATAGCATCAGCCAGGGCACCTCCCTTGCACAGAGCCCAGTACCATGTGGCTGGCTGCCCTGCAGGGCACTGGCACTGCAAAGCCTTGTTAACACTGATTTCGTTAATTTCAAAAAATGAAACGAAACTTTCCTTCATAGCCTCATTTGAGGCTTGCAAGCAGAGAGTTTTCAAGCCCACTTTGCCACTGTGAGAAGGCAGAAGCTAGTCTCATGTGCAAAGGGGGCTTTTCCAACTCAGTGAAGTTTGGAAAAAACAGCCATTTAAGTGCTGTTGCATTTATCAGATGTTTCAGTAGCATATTTGGGAGATTCTTAACAGGGGAGCCAGCCTGTGTTTGCTGTGCATTGTCATAGCAAATCAAAGTAACACACAATTTTTTAAAGTCTACGTGGGTGCAGTGCTTTCTGCAGGGGAGGTGTTGGGTTCCTGGACACCCGCCTGTGCGTCCCATTGCCCCCAAACACTGGGGTCACCCTTCCGGGGCAGGCTGGGGCAGTGGGCAGGGGTGTTTGTTTCTGATTTGGGAAGACTTTTGTTTGGTTGTTTTTAGAACACAGAGGCAGCTGGCAAAGAGCATTCCCCTTTCTGACCCAAATCCACTTCAACATTTGAATGGAAGTTTCCACCTTTTAAAGCAAATTCTTCATTTCATTATGTGTCCTCTTAAAAACACTCCAGGTCGGAAAGAGAACAAGGAAACAGCAAGGAAACCCAGAAACAACTTTCTACGCGTCTCCTTCCCTGTTCAGCTACGCAACCTTCCAGTGACAGAACAGAGATGGAACGCAGAGACAGGAGAAGATATTTGGTTTTCCCCAGATAAAATAACTTTAAATCAAAACTCCAGTTCCAGCCAAGTGAGGGCTGGTGATTTTCCCAGCCTCGTGGTATTACTGAGCCTTCCTGTGTCTCTTGCTGCCAAAGCAGGGGTGCAGGCTGGCCCAGGATCGCAGCCCCCCAGAGCTGCTCCCCTGTACCCTGCCTGAAGGCTGCAGACCCTGCCCAGGACCAGCTCTTGCCCATCGCACCCCTGGCCCACCAGGCACAGCCCCGCTTGTTCAGATTGCTGCTTTCCAACACACAGGAAGGGGATTGTGCGAGATGCTCCTCAGTCCGGGGAAGAAAGTCCTGTGTCATGCAGCTCTGCTCTTTCCTTTCTGTTCGGATCATCTGCCAGAACGGGCTTCACACTGAACAGACAACGTACCACAGAATACGGTACTTATTATACAGATCGGTATCAGTGAAACGGTCAAGAACTTCTGGCATATTTTCGTGACATAAACATCCCGATCTACATGACGACCCTTCTGACCTAGCTGAGCAAGACTCAGAGGCGCTGTTTTAATTTCTCTTCTTGCTTCGCCCCCACCCCGCCTTTCTCTTTTTGGAGGCTTCCAGCAGCAAACTCCCGCCCACAAGGCCAGGGTCCTGCAGACCCCCCCTTCCCCTCCCGGCCGCTTACACCGCGGCACCGGGCCGCCCCCGCCCCGCCGCGCCTCCCGCCGGGCGGAGGGTCCGTGGGGCGCCCGGGGCCCGGGGGGGGGGGGGCCCCCGGCACCGCCCTGCCCGCCCAGCGCCGGGCCCAGGAGAGGCGTGCGGGGTCAGGGGAGGAGGCGCAAGGGGCGGGGCTCTCCCCTTCGTCCGGCTGCCCCGGGGCTTCTCTCAGCCTTGGGGCCGCGTCCGCAGGTTCCGTCCCCCGTTCAGCGCTCTGCGCTCGGCCAGTGAAACCGCGCGGGGCTCTGAGGACACGGGCGGTCTCTGGGTTTCACGCAGGTATCCGTCTCCACCAGCAACTGCTGAGGCAACTCGGCATCTCCGGGCTCTCTCACACCCCGAAGCAAAGCCGAGCCCACGCGGGTGCTGCTCCGGCTTGGGAACGCCTTATCAAAAACTGGACATAACCCTCAAGCTTCCCGATTGTCCCAGCGAGCCACTGACACCACCAGGTCCCTTTAAAGCCACAGCTTTTCCAACCCTCACAACCCCTTCCCACAAAGCTGGGAAAGCGGCAGCAGGCCCCTGCGAGCCAGTCAGCCAGAGGCAGCAGTGCCCGGGTGGGTACCCCAGTGGGTCAACAACTTAAAAAGTCATGGAGCTGAGTTTGGTGTAGAAAGGGCTATTTTTCGCTTCCCTCACCCCTTACGTCACTGCTTTAGGACTCAAGGCAGGCAGCATCACTTTGAAGGAAAGGCTAAGGGCTGGTGAAAACCAAGGGCCCTGAAGGACCCGTACAGCCAAGCTCAGGAGAGGCGTGACCACCCCGGCACGAACGGCAAGAGCTGCGGGCAGAGGGGCTGGCTGTGACTGCTAACCCATGGCGGGAGTAATTAATAACCTCTGCTATTGCCAGCGATGTAAGCCCAGAATCATTAGATTACCTACTCTGCCCATTCATCCCTCTAAAGCAATCAAGCCCTTGGAGCATCAAACTAGAAAAAAACATTAGAGAAACCAAGGTATCAACAGTGGTTGCAGCAAGTCCCTACAAGGCTGGAAGAAGGAAGAAAAAAAAAGAAAAAAAAAAAGAAAGAAAAGTGTTGTTGATTCAATGGGTAAACCCCTGGAACTCAGGGCACATTACATCCTTGTCAGCAAGGGTAAAAAGCTTCCCTGTTATTAGATGTCTTTCCTCTGCCGAGGTACCTGGACACTCCTATCACATCCAATCATCTTTTTGTGAGAAAAATCAATCTCTTAAAACTTAACAGCATGAGGCTTGTTTTCACAGCCATGGCTTGTTGCTGTGGTCTCTAATAGGCTCCCAATGTACCTCCAAATCCTCCCTAAAATATGGGCTCAAAACAGGCAATTCTAGTATTTTTTCTCTGAAAACAGCACCAGTAAAAGTGTTCTTCCTTCTCCTAATGGAACCAAAAGAAAAACAAGCCATGCCAGCATTGTATTTATTTCTTTCACTGCAGCACAGCACTAAGTCTTCCAGCTGCAGCTCCAAAGCACCATCTCCCACCTGAAACACAACTTGCCTTCTTTGTACCCAGATGTGCAGCAAGAGCCAGCTCTTGCCTGTGGCTGTTTGCTGATTGAGTCCACTCAGCCAACAGAGTCAGGCAGAAAGTCTTTGTTATTTACTACCCCACTGCTTTGCTGTTTTAAAGTTTCACCAGAAAAAGGGTTTCTATCACTTAGAAGTGCTCAATCTACGACACACAGGCTGTGCTTGGCTTGCCAAACCAACTCGTCCTGCCCATGGCCTGTCTCTGCATCTGACCTTCCCACACAGTTGTCACTAGCAGAAATTTCAGGAAGATTTAACCCAAGAGCCTAAATGCTTACAAGCAGAAGATGAAGAGGATTGAAACCTCACAGTTTCCACCAGAAACAAGCTCTCTGCTGTTGCAATTTCTGTGTAGCTCACAAGAGGCAGCAGATACATTTCCAAGAAGAGTTCCTACTTCCATTCATCCCATTTGCATTGTGTGTCTTGCTTCAACACATCTAATTACTTCACACAAATTACACAGTCTAGCACTCTTCCCTCCAAAAGTCAGAGAGAAGACCCAAGCAGATGTTAGTAAACTGTTCCACAGCTGGTTTGCACTGAACTGCTCAGGAAATTGCTTCTAAATAAAGCAAAGCAGTATGGTAAGGCAATACTGCTACTAAATAAAGCAAAGCAATGCAATGATGCTTCTGGTTGCTTTTCATACCTTAGGAAGCCTCACAAAGCTTTACAGATGCAGAACAAAATGTTGAGGCATTAGGATGGGCCTGAGCTGAAGGTGTGTGGTCCACCACGAGGTCTCTCCAACACCCACATGTGGTACGGCACACTCTCCAACTACAAGATTGCATATTTAAATAAAGACACTGCATCTCTAATTGAGCAACTATCTATTTGATAAGGAGCAAGGAATCCTTTTATTTACCATCAGGGGTTTTTTTACTATAGGGAGTACAATTAAGGGAGTGCCTTCAGTTATCACCCTGCACTCAGCACATGCTGCACACAGCCTCCTGTTTCCTATGACTTTTCTCTGATGTTTGCCTATTGTCACTGAGGCCAAAAGAGCCAGATGATTCAGGGGTACCCATTGCCAGCATACCAAACTGGGTACTCAAAATAAATAAATCCTTACATAAGCAGGAACGAGTTACAGACACTTTTTACATGGTTTGCCTAAAGTTACACAGAAAAGCCGTGACAGGCAAGAAACTCCAGGAAAAGCATCATGATTTTTGTGATCTCTCAGCTCTTAGGCTTAACACAGCCTTAGAGGATTAGAGTCTGTTCCTGACTTTTACCTATGAGGAGCCTTCCAACTTCTGCAACACCCACTGCCTCTATTACATAAGGCAGCTTTGATTTTAAAATGCCCTAGATATATCAAGATAAACATCCTGCACAAGTAAGTGAACAATAATCAAACACAACAGAAGACAACCGTAACTAAGGAGTACAGCGTAATCATCATACACATCAGGGATGGGACTGAACTGGAACCTCAGTTCAGCATCTTCTAAATATTTGATATTGCAGCTTTAATGTTGTTAATGTAGCCTCAATACATAAAACCAGCACTGAACACAGGTTACATACCTTAAATCAAGCAGAATTCAACAGTTCTCAGTTACTGACACTTGAGTCTGAGAGTTACCCAGGAAATCAGGAATTATAATTACAGAGGCTGCCAGAATTTGGCAGTGAGCATTTCTGAATGATTAGTTCTCACTGAAGGGATATTAAGAAGCTGCTAAGACATCAAAGTAGCTTGAGTACTGTCAAGCCAACACTGTACATAATTTCATTCATAACAGACCTGAGAATGGAAATTTTCTTCTCTACACGTTCCACTTACATCCCCAACAGTGTTACACCCCATTAAACACTATAAAAGGATGATGAGGAAGAAGTACCAAAGACGAAAATGCCCAATAAAATATATACTTTTACAAACATCATCAGAAAGTTTACAACACACAAATTAGCACAAAGGAAAGGATAAGGGCTTCAGGCTCACACCATTTATTCAGCCCACAGACCAAGGAAAACCAAGCACCACGTAAACAACTTTTTATCACAAGAGGAAACATCTTCTTGCCTAGTACCCAGGCAGCACTCTCAAGCAAACTAAAACCATATGAAAGTATTCGCATAACTGCAAAAAACCAGTTTGAAAAAGAACACAGAATTTGGAAATGTTTGAAAGAACTCTATCTAAAAACATTAAAATAGTTCATTGTCATGCACTCAGGGACTAAAGCAACAGCACTCATCACTCAGCAATTAACAAACCAACCGATAATTTGTATTTTTCAACACCTCTGTTGCAAAGACCAAAGTTTACTCCCACCATACCACAGTCAGGTAGGTAACCCCCAGCCTCCGTACTCACGCTTAGCATTTGGAGAACGCTAGAAATCACCTTCATAAGCCAGGAGCTCTTCTTTCTCAATTTCACAGCTCACCTGAGTGCTTGAGGCAGACTGAGCAGACAGGTTTCGCCACAGCCCACCCAGGATTTATACCACACCTGGGCCCTGCAAGGTACAGACACAGCTAAGCCCACCATGCCCAGCTTTTACACACAGCCCTTTAACAAGATGCACAAGCAAAGCTGCATTAATTGAAGCCAGCCTCTGCAGTTTATAGACTAGACCTACGTATCACGAAGCAGCTCTTACCTGCAGCAGGGCCCTCCTCCTGATGCAGCAGGCAGCCCTGCCCAGGTGAGCTGCCCGCCCCAGTACAAGGCTTACCTGTCCATCACTAGCTGCCAGCTGGTGAAGCAACCGAATAAAAGATAACACAGGCAAAGGAAGCAGTGTACTTTCCTCCCTGGTCTGCAGCAGGTAGAGAACATGCCATGCTCATTTTGCCCAGGGAAATAAAAGGCAAAGCACGGGCACTGTTTCCTCCCCCTCGGTTGGGCCGCAGCAGCCAGCGGGCTTTGCTGCTCCTGCAGCACTTTGATCTGCTCGGGCAGGAGAGCAGCTTCAGACACCTCTTCGCCCTCCATGATGTGTGTTCAACCCCCAGGCTCCTGGCAAAGGGCTGGCACTGCTTTCCTGCCCTCAGCGGCCCTGACCAGCCAGGCGCAACGCAGCCACCAGTCAGGGACTGGGCAGCTCCCTCGGCCTGCGCTCCTTTCCCACCTCAGGTGCGTGGCATGAGGGAAAGTGTCAGACTGAAACACAGCCACGGTGCTGGTACACTGCAAAAAGAAGTTATATGTCCCAAAATAATCATTTTTAAATGAGAAAGCCAGTTTCTCTCACCTCAGTTGTTCAAACTTCGCCAGACCTCTACAGAAGTACTACAGCTCAAAAACGTTTTCATTTACTCCAGATAAAACATTTAAGCTCAAAAGCAGGTCACAGTATCCTTGGTGTTTGTCTGAAAAATACTTTAAATCCAAGTTTTCTGTCAGAAAAGTAAATCCAGCTAAAGATGTAAGAGCACAAGATGAAAAATACAGTGCCTTTAAAATATATCACCACATGAGCCCTGAGGACATCTAAATCAACGGTAGTACTGGTGATATGAAAAGCATTCAATAATTCAAGCACTCTGGGCCATGTGTCAGCCTTAACTACAGATGAAAGTTATCTTTCCTTTTTCTACTTGATCACTGGAGCAGGATTCCAGTTAAAATCTTATCGGATAAGTTTTCTTCTTTGTAAAACACGACGTAGGCCTCGAGTGACTACTGCACAACCAAGCAGTTCAGAAAATCAGGAGAATTGATCAAAGGACGCATTGAGAGTGGTCTGGTGTCCACAACATGCCACCTGCGAGCCTCTGACACCGGCCACACTGTATTTATTCCCATCCTCAGGTGTAATATGAAGTTTTGAAGACCAGGAGATGGACAGCTGGTAAAGTTTCAGTCTTCTCCACCCCTGGCCTCATCGAGTCAGCCATTTCACGCAGCCCTGCACGCCACACACAAGCAGTAGCTCTGAGTACAGCAGAGACATCTCCAGAGACTCCCAGGCAATAAAAAAAAATGAGCAGCAAAAGCAGCACCCACTCCTGCTGAGGGATCACGCATCACCTGCATGGCAGCCAGCTCCGGGGCACCATTTCTGCACTATAAGGGAGACAGATCAACTGGCTCCCCTATGCCATGCCGCAAACACTGGGCTGCTTCTTCCATAAGGAAGCCTTCCTCCATAAGGGAAACTGTATCAGCTGATTTAAAATGCAGTAGGATTTAAATATTTACCTGGTCAAGGTTCAGTTTGCCTTTCTTTTTTTTCTTTACTCACCTGTATGGTGTTGCACAACAGCACACTTCCCAGTACTGTGAATGCTAGTTAAGGACCATCGGTCTTTTTAAACAATTTAAAGTTGAGCATACCTCACCCAAACACCTCACTGAAGGAGAAACATACATTTTTATTTGCCTGTAATGAAGTTTAAGACCACTTCTGCAAGTCAGCAAATAGCAGGTCAATGAAAGATGTATCTGAACTACTCCAAGATGCTCAGAATATTCCTCAGGAAAATAAATTCCAAGTTCACAGTTCATTTAGTTGATAACGTTCTACAAGGCTTGGATTTGGGGTTGTGGTGGTTTTGTTGTTTGTTTTGGGTTTTTGGCTGTATTTAAATAGGTGAAGCTTCAAATACGACTTCCTTTGTGCGTAGGCATGCTGAGTTTAGAGATTTTGGGTTTTATTTTTCTCTAATTTCACATCAGTAAGGCTAACTTAAACCTAATTCTCTTGAAAAGTAAACATCACAGAAATGCCCCACTTGTATCCAAATGCAGGTATAAACTGGTTTTGTCCTGGTTAGCTCCCTTAAATTTCCTTTTCACATGTGAGGTCAGAGGCTCAAGCTGACTCCTAAAACCAGCAACATTGCACGCCTTTCCACTTTCTTTTTTCATAACTCATTTCTCTTCTTCACAGTGCAGGTACATAAGAACTCCACTCTTTATTCCCTCAGGACACTTAGTTTTAGCACCTTCCCCACAACACAGAGGGATTAGGGTTTACATGCACAAGGTGTCAGCTCTCCACTGGTGGCCGGAGGCCACTGTGGGGCCAGCAGGACCTGATCAATCCCCATGTGTGCCAGAGCAGCACAGTAACTTCCCACTCCCCACCTTTGAAAAGAGATTTTTACACCATGACAGGTAACTTCAGCAAAGTTCACCTCAAAACCTCAACCTCAAGTGTTAAAAAAAGAAAAAACCCTTAAATAATACAAGTTATTACATTTAATCTCTTCGGGGGAAGTGGGGAATGATTTTGTGATTAAGGACCTACTGTGGGGCTCAGGAGAATTAGTTCAATTCCAGGCTCTGAAACAAGCTTCCAGATTCCCCTGGGAAAGCCTATGCAATCTCCTATCTCACATGGACACCAGCAGGGTAATTTGTAAGCGCGTGCAGCTCTCAGTCATTGTAGAATCAACAGCCAAACAAATGCATACATAGGAGTTAGGTGGGCTGCAATCATTTTGAGGACTAGTTAGCTATCCAAAGAGGCCACTACCATTAGACTAGCACTTACCACAGAAGTCATACTTACATTTTTAAAAACAGATATTAGAGGGAGTCTTGAAAAAATAGTAAGTTATATTATTACTTATTCTTGGGCTGACAGCTGGTTCCTAATGGTTTTAGCTAATGCGTTAAGTGAATGAAAAAAGCTGCAAGATAAAAATAAGTTGGCAGCCCTTGCAGAAAGACACCACTTAGTTCTCAAGCACAGGACTATTTTCCATGGTTTGTGCACTGCAGGGGAATTTTGCTCCATTAAGATCTATAGCTGGTACCATTTCTTGGCAAAATTAAATTTATGAATTGATTTAATTCATAGAATGAATAAATTCAATAATGAAAACTCATCTGACAACATGAGTTATGATAGAACAAATCAAGGAAGCACTATCAGAAAAAATGCAATATTGAAGTCACTGTGTAACCTTCTAGACCGCAAAGTGCTCCACTACACAATCCACAGTGAAAGCATCAGACAGCCTGTCTTGCAAAAAGAACAAAAAGGTTTCATTACTCTAATATACTGACTGTGTGCTTATCAGTTCTTTGCTACTCACTATCAGCAATTTCCCCTACAATTATGAAGAACAGCTGTCATGCATACACCCGTACCAGAAATAAAATAAAAACTACTTCCATTTTTAAAGACATGGCAATAATTTATAAATCTGACTCCTTTTTGAAAAAGTACTGTGCCCATTATGATTGCAAGTAATACCTAGGATGTATTTAATGCATTACAGAAGTTACTTTCATTAACTTAGTGTGCTTCAAAGAGAAAATAGTTAATATGTATATGAAAGTAATTGCCTCTTTCAGAAGGTAGAAAAATCCACATAAAGTTTTAAGATCAGTGTTTCTGGTGTTGTTTCTTCATGTTCAATCTATAACCAATAATTTAACCTTGATATTAACTATTTTTGCAGAGCATTACCATTTATTTTGCATGTATTAAATCCAAGTACACTTGAGATTTCAGTAGAATGGCTGTTAAAATATTTTTTAAATCTGGTATTTGATTGGCTTGTATGTATCTACATGGTAAGATGGTTCTTCACATTCATTTACTTGACTGCTTTTCTAACTACAGTTGTTTCAATATTTTCCTTAATTTTTCGACTGTTATAACAGAAGTGAAAGCAGTTGAAAATACAAAAAAAACAATCCCAAGGAAATGCAATATTCAAGAGATCAATATAAAACTCTTTCAAAGCTGTCAGTTATTAGGTGAGCAAGTAACACCAGCAATTCTGGTTGAAGCTAAAGTCAATCTTTTCACCTTCATCTCTCTTCTGTATGGTAAACCACAGAAACAACTAATGGACTTTCTATTAATTTCAATAAATTCCATCCATCCCATCCAACATGCACTGAAAGCCAGGTCTAACTGACCTGCCCATTCTAACCTGAATAGTCAGATGAAGTTGAATCACAAAGTGAAATTGGTGACAACTGTGTAAACTTTATTTTGTGACTGTTTAGAGCTTCTACTTTAAAATTACAAAAGGTACAACACTGACATTCATGAATATTTGTTTTAGTAGAAAAGCCTTGTTAAATTTTTCAGAAGTTCTCACAGGCTGGAACACGACAGAAGGTGTGATGCATGTGTGGTTACAGGACTTCCAATATTGCCAATGGTGTCAACAGCGTCTTTTAGTTAAGCTTCCCATCGATGCTGTACTGGTTTAACACAAATAGCTATGACAAAATACAATAAATACTGTAAGGCAGAGTTGTAGTTTCTGTTTCAGGGCACCCTCCCCACATCTACTTATATCTAAAAATCAATTCTCTTCTTCCATCCATGAAAGGCTAATTGCCATCTCCATTTTCCATTCTACTACATTATCAAACCTAATGATTTGCTATAAGCTGTTGATTACCTCAAAAGGTAATTCAACTTCTCACTTCAATGCAAAATACAGTCCAATATCCTATTCCTTTTAAGTATCACACCTACCTGAATCAGGTTTCAGGTGAGGGCCCACTGCAAAGCCAACATACTCCTCCAGCTGATACTGTGCTGCAGAACATCATTAAAGTGAAAAGGTATGCCCTGTCCTAGCATCTGGTGCAGAATCACATACACCCAAGTTACCACTGATGGATGCACGTCTTGCAGATTCTTGTTCCTGTCCAGGCAATGTGTTTCAGTATGAATTGGCCACATGCTTCTTCCTTACATCTAACCTAAATCATCCCTCTTAGAAGTTACAGCAATTCTATCTACAGTGAACACAGAGAAAAGTTCGCCTCTTTATAGCCTTGGAAGAATCAACCCATACCAAGAGGAAGAGCTTGGAAAAAACCCATGATTCCTCTAATAATCTTTTGTAGTTCTGATAACACCTTTCAGATAATGTCAGCTCACAGCTACCACACAGATAACTCCATAGCACTGCACGCCTAATAAGCAGTAAAAACATCCACTTCCCTTTTACAACTAAAGCAGCACATCAGTATTTTTATATTATATGTTGTATATCTACCTATAAAATACAGGGATGGCCAATTACTCACACATTTAACTATCATGCCTGGTTATTACTGTAACTCCTACCAAGGAAAAAAACTTCACTCCTTAAAAAGGCTGAAAAATACACTCAAAGCAACAATTGGCTTCCCCTGCAAATCAAATCAGTGTGAAGTGTCACTTGTCTGCTCCCCTCTAAACACTGGCTTTCTGCTGAGTACAAGCTTAAGCTAACTCTAAGCCTCTTCCCCCCTCTCCCTCCCCTTGTGACCATGGCTGCTCCAAAACCTCTGCTGTAACACAACAGCCAGCTTACTGACCAACACCAAGAAGCTCTCAAGTACAGAAAGCAGCTCTGGCAGGCACTGTAGCTAGATTACCAGAAACCATTACTTCCAAGAGATATCAGTCACCATCGGTCTAATCCTCTTAAATGAGTGGAGAAAATTGTTTTCAGTGTGTCATTTTCCTGCTACATGTCTACAAAACCAAAGGCAAAGCCCTATAGAAGAGCGAGCTAGCCTTCCTACGGGCCAGAAGGTTATTTCCCTCTCAAGGTCTGCAACCCTGCAAGCAGGGCACATGGCTGCTTAGTCATTAAATACTTAATTTAAGCTGATTGCAATCTATCTTTTCAAGTCTACTAAGTGAACTATGGGGATCCAGAAAATTTTAACTTTAAACAAAATTACGAAGACAATTAGTTATTTCCAGTTTATATTTCATTTGTTTCTCCAGTTGTTTAGAAATCAGGCCTTCTTCCTCTCTCCCAAGAAAAAATATTTAAGTTGTGAAGTATGCATTATTGTTTTTATTTTATATCTACAGTAACCTAATATTTTCCCTACCCATTTTAATTCTAAATACTGTACTTGTAAGTTACATTATTGTATTTCTACTACTGTGAATAACATTTCATTTTGCTTGGATGACAACAGTAGCAACCACATAGGCATCTATGTGGTAAGTACCCTGGTCATTATGAAAAAGCCAAAGAAACCCAGTGGACTTGCATGCTTTAGAAAGCAGTATCTAATCATTTCAATATAGAAACAGTAACCCTCAGGCCAAGACAGGCTTGACAGAAGATGGCCATTGTTTTAATTATTTAAATGACAAAGTTCTCCTGCTAGAATAGATGTACAGCTGTCAGCATCAGGAAGGTTTTAACTAGAAGTTATTTACAGTGATTAAACCAAACAGCTATATAGCTGTTTGTCACTCACACATGGCATCAGCAAAAGGCCAGGTGTCCCTCCAGGCAGTGGCCATTTTGCAGGTTGACTTCAAGAATATCCCAGAAGTCCAAATCCTTTAGCAGGTGCTAAAACAAGAGGTGGAAGACTGTCTTTTGCATCTAGCAGTCCTGTTTGGAAGTGGATTTGGGTTGCTTTTTATTGTCAAGCCGCTTTTGTTTGCACAGGACACTCTTAACTGTGAGTGTCTGAAAACACCAGGCTTAAGATAGTGTCAGTTACCTGCCTGAAAACAAGTATAGAAACATAGAGAAGCAAGCACTGCAGACAAAGCAGTGACGCCACACACCAACAGCTACAAATGCCTTCGCCTTTATTATTCATAGTGCCCTACTTTAAAAGATGTGCAACCACTGAGCTAAAGTATAACCTTTCTGGGTGTATTTAACAGAGCACACTGACCTGCAGTGTTACTAATCTTAGCATGAACATACTACAAAGTAAAACTCTCCCCGATATTAATGTTAACCTGCACACATAAGTTAAAACACCAACTGACAAATGAAGTACAATTGGTATGGAAACTTAAAGCCAGATTTTATTTCCGAGTGATTTTGTCACTACAAACATATTAGATGTCATCTGAGGCTAGCTCTAAGCAAGGATTTAATCCATGACCATAATGTAGGTCACTAGTTTTGGTACAGTTTGTGCCTAATTTTCATTCCAAGGAATCAGACTCATCACTAACATTGATAGCTGTCAAGAGCATGCATGTGGTTCCTTTTTATACTACCATTTAATAAAAGAAAACAATCCAATTAAGCAGATGTTACAATTTTTACTGACTTCCCTATTTATTTCAGTCATTAAAGCAGTATTTAATTTACAACAACACACCATACTCTAATCCTATGCATCAAGGAATATTCATGTTTAAAAACTGAACCGCCCTCACCGTTTCTGCTGCCCTTTTGGTTTTCAATGAGCTTCAGTAACTCAAAAGAATTGCAACCAACTTGGTAACTAAAAAAGAAAGCTTTGTGGAATGGGAAAAGTTCACAACAGGGGATGAAAGAAAGCCTTTCTAAAATAGCCAGGTGTTCACCTCAACCCATACCAACTTCAAATAGATGCAAGGACAGTAGTTGAATCAGTTTTCTGACTAAGGACATAAAAGATGAGCTTTATATTTTTATGCTTTTACAATGTTAGAATGAATTCATTTTTAGATAAAGTATACTCTCCTACTCTTCTATTCTTCCACATAAAGTTTGCTCTGAAAATAGCATGGCTGACTTCTAGTCTTTCAACTATTATTTGATCACTGCCAAATATTTGCAAGTTCAGATTTTTCCACATCCCACCCATCTACTTGATTGTAGTTCATGTAGTATCTACTATGTTTTGTTCTACTTTTGAGTCAGTGTACTGCAGCAAGTGATCAAGTCAGTTATGAAAACTGAATGAATTACTTTGAAATACAAAACTGAAAGTATCGAAGAAGAGCCTACCCGACAGTCTATCACCCAAATGAAGGTTTAACCTGAGGAAGGGGTACCTGGCCTAACAGAGCAATCCTGCTTGGCAGTGGAAGTGGAGGTTTACTTAAGGTATGGCTGGCAATGCTTGAACATGGCCTTGCATCCTCATGACACATTGGGTCTTCAACTTCAGTTGAAGAATCAGTTTGTTCAACAAGGCTTAGTTTAAATGAACAAAAGTGGTAAGCAATTCTTCAAAAGACATTAAAAATGTGCAAGTAGAAGCTTGCAAGAATCTCACTATCCCCTTATCACAAAGGGATCCAAGAATTTTCCAGACAGTAGCTCCTAAGATTGAAATGGCATAGATATTCCAAGTCTATAATTTATATATGTGGCTGGTTGGGTTTTTTTTTTCCCCTTTTAGAGATCTTCTGCTGGATTTTAAACTTATGTTAATTAAGTTTATACACCATTACTGAATTTGGTTAAACCAAGAGTTGCATTCTGCATAATGGACTGATAGATACCACTAACTTAAATGCATTGACAAGTACAGTGCTATTAAAACTTAAATACTCAACAGCATTAGCAGATGATCAAAAATACTCACTTTGCAACCATAACCTGTGAGTGCAATTGCCCACTAGGGGACTTTTGTGTATGTCCTTATAACACAAAGTCCTGTGAAGAACATATGCACCCTACATAAGGATGCACATGAAGACATGCACTGGCATTTTATATATGAAGTTTTGATCCTTAGTGCGTATCATTTATTTACAGATTATTTATATGGAATGCACCCAATCTTATATCAGATTTAAAAGTTGTATTTCAAGAGGAAAAAAGTATTAATAGCTTCCATCATTATCTTTTTTGGTCTTTGCATAGTCACTTACTGAGTTCAAGTCCACACAATCCAAATATTTCCCTGTACTTAACAGAAACATGCATGATGCCCAGAGGCACACTGTATGTCTCACAGCTCCCACACTAGGCAGTCATCTACCAGATCAGCTGCCATGTGTGAAACCCTGGTACACTCCTGTTGCTCACGCTCAGCAAATATATTCCCAAAATCTTTAACTGCAAGAGCCAGTACATCCTCCACAGGCACATTATAATGCACTAACAGAGAAGATAGCCAGCTTTATCAAGCTTGTGTTTTCAACCACTTCACACATTTACAAAAAGATAGGAAAAAATATAGCTGTTTAGTCTGCACAATATAACAGATTTTTTAAAGCCTTCAGTATTAATATAGCCCTACTGTAGCTGCAGATGTTAGTTTTGATTTAGCACCAGTATATGAACTTCATTTGAAATATAAATTACAACTTTTAATTTCTCCTTTTCACTATCAAAACATTGGTCATTCGTGATCTAAAGCTAAAACTGAAATAAGAGTCCCAATGTCATATGAAGACTTTCACAAATACCTACACCTGAAATAACAGAATTAGTACAGATTTTTCTCTTAATTTCATAGTATTTTCTACCTAACTGGAGAACAGGGCAGTTACTTTCCCTCCAGAAGAAACTGCCTTTTTACTATTGTGTTCTTGATACAATAAAAGAAGCAAAATTTGTACGCTTACAATAAAGAGTTCTGAAACAAATACAGATAAAACTTTAAGATGGATTTTGATTCATTTACATAGAAACAATGCAAGTAACATTTTAATTCAGCAATTTCTACATAACTTCCTACCATTAATTATTATATGTGACAGTTTGTTGCTGCTTAAATGGCATAAAATGCATGCAATCGAGGACAGATATTGGATCACTCCATGTATTAGAAATTAATTCATTGAACTATTTCAAAGCTGTCTCATTTTAACTAGGTCAAATTCTGTTACCAAGGAGTGCAATAAATCAGCATTTAACATTTTAATGGGTTGAAAGAAATTCAAACTGCAGTTCTGGATGGGTACTATTTTAAGTGACATGTCTCAAGCTAAACTTTCTTTTGATAGAATAATGAAGCATGATTACAGTGCAAGAAGTGCTACATTGGGCTGTTGAAGAATACATAACCATAATTGTTAACTTTTTGGAGTGCATGTGTGAGATTTGATTTATGTAAGGTATTTTATTTCCACCACAAGGAACACCAAGTTCTTGTACTGATTGTCTATAACTCTGGCATATTCCCCTGATGAAAAAGAAAAGCTTGTTATACACAAATAAAAGTCTGTCATTGTTTCCCATTGCTGTGCTGTTGTCACCATCTTGATACTTGTGGCTTCTGGCACATTCAAGTCCAGTGTTGAGGTGTAAGAGAACCCCACAAACCTGTGTTCATTGATCAGATACACTTTCTACAATATCAAGAAGTAACTGTGATCTCTATTTTAAGCCACACAGAGAAAAATTTGAAGTTATTTGTCAAAGTATAGTAGGAAGCTGTAAAAAACAAAAAAGGAAGTTTTTCAGTTAGTGATTCCTGCTTGACCATGTTTTAGTCCTAGATTTGAGTGAAATGTACTAATTATTGAAAGTAGTTGTATTTAGCATTTGATTCTATCTCATCATCCTAGTATACCAGGAAATATTCAACTGAAAAGAATTACACTGGCATTAGTGTAATTTTGTTAGTAGCCCTTTTTTTAAAAAATACTGAAGATAGATGGCATGAAAATTAAGAGTAGTAATCCATATGTTCTGAGGATAGATGCTAACGATTATCCTTTAAGAATTTTACTGATATCTTGATTTTCATCTTTTATGACTTGGAAGATCATGTTTCTTACTGATAGCAATATGGAGAGATTAAAGTCATAAGCTATGTTTGCTTCACCAACAAAAAAAACTTGCTAACACTGATCCTGAAATTACCCACGGGACAGTAGACAGTCAAGGAAGAGCTATGGCTTATTTTTCATATACTGTAGTACACCTTTTTTTAAACAGTTCTGAAAGTTTCATTTACATATTAAAGCAACATATTTGGGCTTAAAATAATTGAAAACAAATTGATTTGTCAGCTTCAATTATTTTTAATTGTTTCCAAAAATTAGAAGCCAATTTACAACCTGCTCTGGTTAGCCCACATGATCTTTGCATTTCAGGCACATTAACCAACCCAGCTGCAACAGCTGTAGTTCTTCCTATCTGGATTTCAAGTCTCTCTACTACTGACTAAACATTTCAATAGACCATGATAGTGGCAGAGAATTTCCAACTCATTTGAAAACATTATGTACTACTACACTTCTCTGTAGCACTCTATGAACTGGAAGAAATTGTCTCATGTATTCCCAATCATGTTTCAGTATCAGAAGGGGATACATCAAATATGGAGGTCAGTGAGGAAAAAGGGAATTAAATATTGCATTTACAGCACCAGAATCGAGTACAAAAAAGCAACTGTCTCAGCTTAAAATAATTTTATTGATTCTGTTAGATGTGTTAAGGCAGAATATATGGTCTAGGTTTCCTGTAAGTTTCAAATGCATTAAATACATAGGAAAGTGATACCAATAACAAATTTGGTATAAAACACTTTGCTACAGGGAAGAAGAGAAATGGAAGTTAGAATAAGGAATTCAAAGGAGCTACAGTTGAGATGTGCAGTTCTCTAGATAGTTCTCTTACAAGAGTGAATTCTGTGTATTTGAATGGTTAAGATCTCTGTATTCAAGTTGACCCAGCTCACCTCCAGAAGATTAGCAGCAATATAATGAAAGCTAACTCTTCTCCAGGATTCATTTGTCTTCCATTTACCAGAATGCTACTTTAAGAACTCATTTTTTTCCAAAGTGTTCTTCTAGATCTTCTTCAAGTACTGACTAACTAGAGACTAGACAAAATAATTTCTTTGCATTTGAAAGTCCTTTTTATATAGCCAACTTCCATTTTTCCTTCTGTTGGCAACTGTGAAAGGAATCTTTCACATTAAGAAGGTATCTGACATGCATCAAAACCTGCAAAGATTACTCAAGCAAAAATAGTATCTTAAACTACTCTTAGTATGTCTAGATTGAGACCATAAAACCCAACCAAATACTGCAAGGTGGCCTTTAAAACAGAAAAGAGGAATTATGATTGGATCAAGATCCGATGTAATTCTCAAGGCAATTTTCTAAGAACCTAGACAGGTCCTTCATGGCTGTCATCCTGCAAAGCCTGGGAGATGCACAATAGATTTTAGGACTAGCTAGAAGTATTAAGGAGGTCCAGAAACATTAAATAGGCATGATCTTCAAACATTATCTACATATTTGCAGGATCACATTTCTGAATTGGGTTACACTTACCTATGCAATTACTGTCTCTGTAATAGAATTAGCTGAAAAAAACCTTAGAAACCTACTTTTGCTTCTTGCTGATGGCAACAATGACAGTCAGAAGGCATCTAATTCTTTCTGCATCTGCTGGTAAAACTGCAGGTATAGCTTCCCTCTACAATCATCCCTGGTGCAGTCACCTGCAACCAAGTGAAAAATCAATTAAGCAACAGCACAGACTGTGCAAAGCTGTAGAACATCACCAAGTCTTCATTACTTCACCATTTAACAATACTGTCAAAAATGAAAAAATAGTTCTTTGAAGCAAGGCAGCTTCTTCCCTTTTCTTTTTCCCTGAGGAAATTTGTTAGACATGCAAGACAACATAAGAAACATGGTTAAACTTGGCTGCAGACTCTTCAGAATTAATTTACTGAGAACAGCCCATTCATCTATTCCAGTCCATAGAGGATTATTTTTGTCCCATTCTCTCCTGAACTTTCTTCCATTTTGATGCTGGGACTCAAAACTCCAAGGGAAGGCAGTGAGAGACTAGGAAAAGCTACAAGGCTGCTTTTTGCTGTAGCCAGACACTAGGAGCTGAACTGGAACATTTTTCAGCTATGTTACAGAACACCTTTCCTAAATACTTTAAGAGCCACGTTGAAAAAATACCCACCCTGGACACACACCAACATAGGAGTCATCAGAAATGAGCTTGCTTGCCTTTCTCCAACACACACCTTCCAGTTTTTTTGAACCTGCAAAATATACATACTTCACGATATACTTTGCACTCCTTTTGTGGGTAAACATTCATTCTCCTCTCTTTAGCTGAGCGCAGCATGTTCACACCACGAATTCCCCAATGCAAACCACTTCCAGTTCCCAGTCACATATCACATCTCACAGCCCCACCCCAAATAAATGGACACTCATGAGCTCAAGCCCCAAGAAGTAAGCCTGGCAGTCACAGCCAGCTCTACAGCCTTAGAGCCAGATAAATCCACTGACTGCCAGAAAAGATGATACAGTAAACAAATCTTTCAGAATTTTGCTTTGGTGCAAGGTGGTAGTAATACAGACCATGTACTGCCTATTACAATCCACACCTTCCACTTCTGCTTGTCTCAATAACTGCCTGAATTTTTCACTGCATAAGGATCTATAGCATTTTATTGGCATGACCTTCTCAAAACAAATTAAGAGGCAAAAAAACACCAGGAAAAACAACAATTGTCACATTCTGCTAAACATTTTTCCAGAATTAGTCTTCACAATCTTCCTAGTAGTCTAAAAGGAAGACTAAAGCAATGAATGTAATTCCAGGTCTATAGCTCACTGACTTGCCCATGCAAAAAGCCCCAGGTAGTTAATCAAGCAATAACCTTCTTGTATCTTCTTGGAAGAACCCACAGACTGAGCACAGGTAAATCCTTAAGTGGTCCTGCAATTCAATCAGCAATTACTCCACACACAGATCTTCCCACATGCTACAACATTCACATCATTTATTAACTTGTCCTAGTTATCATGGTATTAACAACTTCTTCAGATAGTGACAGAAAACACTTTCATAAATATTCTTTTCTACCCTGAAGGGAATTACTGTGTATTTTTGCCATTGAGTTCTACCAGGCATTAAACTTTTCCTCATATTCCTACACTCAGCTTCTTTCTATTATCCCAGTCCCCTTTTATTGGGCAGATTTCCCTATACAGCTAATGCAAATACAGATCTCATTGTCAAAACCTTTTTTCCCTCCACCATGGGAATCTATGGTAAGCAATGTATATTCTTAAAGCATCTGCCTTCCCTGAAATTCTAGCATAATGGCCTGTGACAAACATCTACCTGGTCTGCTGGGAACTCAAGAAACCCCTGGTGATACACAAAAATGCTGCAGTAGAAAACCAGACCAGATATCTTTTTCACCTAATCCTAGTGTAGCCTGTATTGCAAGCTCCTCAGTAACTGGCTCCTGCCATACTCCCACATTTTATAAGTTTGTTGGACTGCATCCATATATTTGAATGCAACTCATGTTCTCAAGTGTGCTGCTATATCTGGACATACCTGCCAGCTTTCCCTGGGATGTGGTACTCTGTCCTCCTGGCCATGACAGCCTTTTTGCTGCACTAAGAATGAATCTTTCTCTATCAGCTTTTAGAGTACAAAGCAGAAACATGCTTATTCAGTGATCTACACCACAATTTCTGTGAGCATCATTCAGCAGTTCAAGCCTCAACACGTATCCCAAATGCAAAGAGTGGCACCTTCTAAAGATAACCAGAGAATTAGGATTCTTCTATAATGATTTAAGGCTACCACCAGTAGACCTTGAAGGGACATTGAGGGATATTATGGACTTATCTGTCAACTGTAGACAAAAGTGCATGCTTTAAGAAGGAGTGGGAACTAGTGGCAATTCTTACCTTTTTAGGAGTACTGCTGTATCATACCAATCTTTCCCTGTCAGATGCTCATATTGCTGCCCAAATAGCTCTTTGAAGCTAAGAAGAAAACATGTTTTAAATGCAGTCTTCTCCAAGTAAAAAACAAAAGGCCAGTTCATACAAGACCTTTTTTCTTCCATGCTTATGGAGGGATTTAAAAAATCAGACATATCATCTTTCAAAATACTAAGTGTAAGGAAATGCTGCTAATTCACCAGGACTGAACTGATATAGAAGACTGTTCCCCACAATTCATACAAGCTCATTTCACATAAGCAGCTAGTGCTTTTCTTGCTGTTCTGCATCTTCTGTTTCTCCCAGCATCTCCAGTTATCTCCTCTAATTATCTTGCCCCACAAGTTTTCCATATTTTATGGGGATATAAAGCATCCTTTCACTAAATGTATACCAGGATAATAAAATGAGGTTTTTGAAATCTATTCTACGCTTTCCTAGAAGGGTAAAAGGCCCATAAGCCTGGCACAATGTTTCAACCCTAGATTTTAAATATTTTAGCCTTCCTTAGAAGACTACCTTCTTCAGCACTGAAACTTTTCTTTTAGCTTACAAATTCAAGGACTTAAAATGACAATATTTAAAACAACTGGCAAAATCATTAGCTGTACTTCAAGAAAACATATTTTGGCAAGAAATTACTCCAGCACACCACCTACAGACATCTGTGGACTAGCCAGTTAAATTGCTAAAGAGAACATATACCTTAGTCCTATTGTTCTTGAAATTAAAGTATCCTATTTTGAAAGCCACTTTCATGCTTTAGACTGCAAGCACTTGCAAGATCTTTGGTAAACAGACAAGACAGAATGGGGGAAATAAAGCCTTATATTACATCCCCATTTTTTATATCCATGTATTTTTATCCCTATTCTACAGATTGGAAAATCAGCACTAACTGATAGTTATTTGTGATAACTATTTCTAACAGTAAAAAATAGACAGGTATTTCATATGGTTATTCTGATGTTTAAAGTTATATTTTGAGTAACAATTTAAGCCAAGAAAACACATTTAGAGATGTAAAAAAATACTTTATATCACAGGTGAGATATCAAGTTTCAAATGGAGGGCCAACCTGTTAAAGTTAGGCCGAATGCAAGTCAGTTGTGCTCAGTACAATGATATCCTGTCAAGCTGCGCATCTCATCCTTTTAAGTAACTTATTCATTAAAAAGCCTCACTCACCTTCCTACAAGACTCACTGTAACAAAGGTTCTTAAAGGACCACATCACCTAATCCCATTCCAACATTTTTCTAACTGTATGAATTACAAAATAACATGAAAGTTACTCAACCATAGCTTGAGCTGAGTTAGATGTTAAAACTCTTGAAAACTTTTCCTCAAGCTTATTTTGAGAAGTATAAACTATGAAAAAAAAGTTAGAAAATAGTCATTTCCAGGCAATTTGATTATGTGTTCAGCATCTAAATAGATAGACTTCATTTTACTGGAGATTAAGTTTCCCTTACCACTAATAGAAAGAAAAAATAAAGGAAAAGGTAACTAATTACAAAATCCTCAAAAACTGCAGGATGGCTCTAGAACAGATAGTATACACACATACACATTCTGAAAAAGAACAGGAGAAAAGCCCTGTTTGTTCTTGAAACAAAACATAACAGGGGACAACAAACTTCAAAAAATAAGTACCCAGAATCAAGCCATACACCACAGAAGTTGTCAACTCAAATCATTACAAGAACATTCACTCTTTATGCCACAGACTTAAACTCAGTAGCCAGGTACCCGTAACAGACAGTGCTTTGGAATTCAGTCTCATAGAACAGAGTCTAGAATCTGGTAGGCTTTGAGGCATGAGAGTTTTCTTAGGTGTTTTATTTATATGACCAGATGTGCTGGTTTTGGCTGGGATAGAGTTAATTTTCTTCATAGTAGCTAATATGGGGCTATGTTTTGGATTTGTGCTGGGAACAGTGTGGATAACACAGGGATGTTTTCATTACTGATAAGCAGTGCTTACACTGAGTCAAGGCCTTCTCTGCTCCTCACCCCACCAGCAAGGAAGCTGGGGGGGCACAGCCAGGACAGCTGACCAAAGGAATATCCCACCCCATATGACATCATGCTCAGCACAAAGCTGGGGAAAGAAAGAAGGGTAGGGGTATTTAGAGCGATGGCATTTGTCTTACCAAGTAACCATTACATGTGATGAAGCCCTGCTTTTCTAGGGACAGCTGACCACCCGCCTGCCAATGGGAAGCAGGGAATGAATTCCTTGTTTTGCTTTGCTTGTATGCACAGCTTTTACTTTAACTGTTAACTGTCTTTATCCTAATCCACAAGTTTTCTCACTTTTACTCTTCTGATTCTCTCCCCCATTCCACTGCAGAGGAGAGAGCAAGTAGCTGTGTGGGGCTTAGTTGCCAGCTGGGGTTAAACCACAACACCAGATGACTGTTAAAATGAATATATATTCCTGCTATAGCCATACAAATATTTTTCTGTTAAACACATAGTATATTCAAAGCCTTAGAATAATTTCTATTTATGCTACTGAAAGTTTCTTACCTATTCAGATCTTCAAAGTCCTTTGAACAATCAACTTGGGAAGAATGACTCTTCTGACATGATTTACAAGGATTTATACTAAAAGATGTAAGAATATGAGGTTAGGTATACATTACCAGAAAAAAATTTATAAAACTAGAATAATCCAAAGTATTAAACAACTGTTAAACACATAGTATAAATTTTGATACTGTTTGTTTTTTAGAGTGTCATTATATCAAATAAGAATGATGTACTATTTCTCCTCTACCACACTTTCATTAAGAAACTCTAGGGAGATTTGAAAAGGTCATGTTTCCTTGCTTGGGTTTGCCTAACCAATTGAACACCTTATGATACACTATGCAGCAGCTCAGTCAGTTCCTCCTGACATTGTTTTAAGAAAACCTGAAGAATTACATTGACATCACAACAGTCACTGCAAAACTTTGCAACCAGTGTGACATTCTTCTTACACAAGATCCTTCTAAAGCTTTTGCTTCATCCATTTCCCCTTGAGTAAAGAGGTAGAGAACAGTTTACAGTAGGAAGCTGGGATATGTTGCATTTTATTTATGCTAATTGCTGGGCTTCCCAAAGATCATATGTTCTAAGACAAGAGACTTAGAGGATCGTGCAGAGGAAGATTATCTAATGCATGCATTAATGCAAACAAACATGATAGCCCTAGGGGCATTTGGGGTTTTTTTAAAGGTACTGATAACTTAACTGAGCACAAGTGATGGAAGACCAAGAATCCACTTAGCTTCTGTATTTTATCGAGAAACATGGTGTTTTTCCTCAAAAGATGATTAACCAAAAGCCTCAAGAGACATTCTCCCACTTCTCTGGTACAACTGCAATACTATAGCGAGAAGACCAAGAAAAGTTCACTTAACAGAGGGATTGTCATGTTATTTCAGAATATGCTCTTTTGGAAGCAGGTATGGAATGCAGCAGTGTGAGAGAAAAAAACAACCAGATTTGTGTGCTTGTGGTTATTTTGTTTATTAAAAATAAGGAGCACTTATGCTTGGAAGGAATCCCCTGCAAAAGTAGTATCAAACATTAAGAGCATGAGGCAAGCAGACAGCTGAACACAAACAACCCTCAAAGCACCTGTTGTGAATAGGATCAAGAACTGAACAAAAAATGCCCCAAACATGGTTGAAAACAAAAATGAACACAGCATACCCTGGCAAGCCAACAGGGTATATGGCTCATCATTTCAAAAGCCAAGCTTCCTACTCCCATGTCTAGCACAAAGCAGACTGAGCAGAAGAGTTCAAGGCAAGTGAGAAGATGCCAACTTTCAGGAAGCTGCCAGCCACATGAATGTAGCCGTAACAGCACTACAACCTGTCCTACTGTGCTCTGCACCCTTCTCAGCTGGTATTAACACCTTTGGGCTACAAAGCCCGGTGGTTACAGCTGCCAGCCAGGGAGGGAGATAGGGACATGCCTGTGGGGAATGACCAGGCAGATAGGAACAGTGGCCTTACCACCTCTCAAGGTCTGTCTGCCTACAGTGAGGATGACACTGCTACATCCAAGAGGAAAGAAACAAGTTCAGATTTCAGTCTTGGGCCCTCTACATTGTTAACAGGAGTTTGGCTCTCCTATGAACCTTTATTATCATGCGATATCTTTGCCATAAATCTAAGACTAAAATAAGATATCCATGTTCTAAAGATGTAACTTTCAACCTGAAAGTCAATAAAAGAAACAACTTTGTCACTGATTATCATATTATGAAAGACATTTGAAGAACTAAGGTACCCCTGAAAACAAGGAAAAAGCAGATGAATACATCTCTTCCTTCTCAGCTTTTCAGAAAACCAAATATGAAGTGCGGAAGAGCATGAGTAATAAGAAGAGGCTGGAAAATAATACTTGGGAATTAAAGAGGATGGACTAGGAACTGGAAGAGTTGAATACACACAATTCAAGACTGAACAAGCACCCTATCATAATACAAAAACATGACAAAGTAATGAACAAGTTGCTGAGGGAGCTTTGTTTAATTTGATATTATATGCTTACTATCCAAAGATTCAGTTTTTTCGTATACTCCTTCATAGCAACATTTCTGTTACATATTATTCACTTCAGAATACACAGAGCCTACCTGGATCTATGCCTGGGCTAAAAGTAAGAAAGTTCAGAAGTTAAATAATATTGAAGACAAACAGCAAAGAACAGTCACCACAGATTAATAAAATACTGTGCTAATTAGAGCACAGAACTTGCATGACATTCTTTTAGGCTAACCCAAATGTGATAAACTAACAGAAGGAATTAAGTTATCTTGGATACAAGATGCCTGTCTTCCGAAGCACTATAAGGAATAAGAGTGAAAGTTTTACTACTCCTGTCCTAAGTACCTAAAAGTACATAAAAACCTTATTCCAGTTGCAGAAAAAAAGCAGAAGATGACAAATTAGCTTTACAGACTACTGAAATTCAAGCCATTTTTACCATCTCAAGCCGTAACTTCAGTGTGGCAGAACAAGTTTCAAACTACGATTCTAAAAAGTGAAAATTAATTTTCTATTACATATTAGGACATACACAAATTGTGTATTTCTACACTACGCATACATTGTGTAGAGATGATTCTGTGGATTTTGCTCAGATGCCCAGCAAAAGGCTCTCTTTTCTACTGAAGATGCTGCTATTTGACAAAGCTCATCTTCTACAATAAACTTTTAAATGTTTTCTATAGGCCTGCTACAAAAAGTGTAATGGGGAGAAAATGATTTCTGATCAGAACTTCTTTGTTGTCTAAACCCAGAAGAGTATGGGCCTTCTTACAAAAAACCACAGTACTTCTGTGGATAAATAACATTGCTCAGGGAAAATGGGATGGAATGACAAAAAAAGGACAGTTCTTGGTAAGGTTTTAAGCTTCCAAAATCTACTTAGAAAAGGAATACAAGGCATAAAACACTATCCTCATATCACTAAATATAAGTTAGGAAAATACTCTTTGAATTTAGAAGGTAGTTACTAGAATAAACAGATTTATAGAAATACAGAATTAGCAAATTCAGAAAGACTGTTTTTTTTAACAGTCTTAAATGTTAACACAGTGTCTCTGAAGTAACATGTTGCCTCAAGAGGGAGGGAATGTTTAGAAGGAAAATGAGCAGGAGAGGGCTGGAAATACAATCAAGCTAAGAAACAAGTGACCCATCCTAATTATCTCTGATAGCAGATGCTGCTAACAGATGCTCTCACATTATGCTCAAAGTACAGCTGTGAGAACTGGAAATAGATACCGAAGACGCTAACTCAAAAAGATGCATCCCTTGCACCTCAAAGAGAGATACTTGAGATATCATTCTAGGCTGACAAAGCACATTTCTTCCAATCAACTCTGCATTATGAAACCATACAAATGTACACTAGGCCCTTTTGCTTAAGCTGTTAATTTTAAGGTTTCACTGGTGTTGGTATCAAGAATTATTAACAGAAGCACTAACTCCAAAAAAACAGTTTATTCAAGTCATAGTTGTAGCATGATGACAGTTACATTGCTTTGTCTCATTTACCTTAGCTAGTCTCCAGTCAACATAATTTTACAGAAAAGAGTAAAAGCTACTTGGAATAAATCAGGGAAGTACAAGCATTTTGAACTGCCCGAGAAGTTTTACATCACAATCAAGAAGGGAATTACAATTTAAGTAACTCAAGGGTTATTGCTCTTGGAATTTTTTTCCTGATGAAGGTTCAGCTCTTAGGCATCACAAATCATGAAAGTTTGAATAAAAAACAGCTTTAAGATATCTGTATCTTTTCAGAAGTAAACCTAACAGCTAGAGCAAGATAAAGAGATCAGCAGGACATATGCATATCAACGAGCTCACAGAATTATAAATAGCTTAGTGCAAATTACAGTTTTCTGATACTGTCAGGATGCTAGAAATCTCCAAGGGCTATGCACAGCACTTTTTCAGAGTAGCATCTAACTTCTTGGGGCCTGATTTAAGATTCTACCAACTACAAGAGGACAGTTATATCAAGGCAGAAAACATCTACCTCCCACACTCTGGTCTTTTGATTCAGTGAAATATTCTAGTGCTAATACCTGCTATAGTCTCTATCAACAGCCAGAATAAACACCATTGAGGTGCTCAGCCTTTCCACATAGCTGACAGAATTCCAACCACCACCAGTGGGAGCATTGCTGTTGTTTTTTTACACTGGCAAAGCTGGTGTAAACTTTTAGGCAGGAGTGTAAGCTGGACTCATGAACCTCCTACAGAAAATACTGTGCAGTCATCTACATTCAGTAAGTCATCATCAAAGCAAAAGTAACTTATGACTTTCTAGAAGAGACAATTTTTTGTGATTACACTTAAAACCAGCAAGACCAAGAAGACTACAGATCATGTTTTCACAGCTTCTGTAAAGGGAACTTGCAAAGTCTTTGTGCACAAATAACACCCTGCCCACACTCCACAGGAGAGAAATGACACCACATCCCACCCCTGAGAACACTGCAATTCTCAGAGGCTGCTTTCAGAGGACCACAAAACAAAACTTACTGGACCACAAAACAGCAGCGCAGCCTCCAATATCAGTTAGCTGAAAAGAGCTGGCAGTACACGTACAGAGGCTTGATCCCCAGAGAGCTCACTCGTCAAGCCACCCTGTAACTCGGAAAGCTTTCATTGGGGAACAGTAACAGTTCGGTTACCTCCGCATCCTAGCTGGGACAGCAGGGGAGAGCAGCGAGGGCCACGGGATCACGATGGATGATCTTTGTACGTCCAACGGGACTCTTACAACCTATAAAAAACCGATCGTGAGGCACTGCTTTTGGACACTGGCCCTTTCGGATGCTACCGTCCCCCAGGCGACGGCTGCCGCCGAAGCACGGCCCCACCGGCACGCCGCCCTTCCCGTCCCGCTGCGGGCCGCCACAGCGGCAGGCAGAGCCACAGCCGCCCGCCCGGCACCCGCCGCCGCCCTAGGGCAACCCGCTCTTCGGGGGCACCTCGCACCCCTCCCTCCCGCGAGATCATCTCACGCCCAGGGGAAGCTACCCAGGCGTTGCCGGGCTTATGAGCCTCGAGTCCTGAGGGGACCAAAACCCGGCAAAACCCCCAGAGCTTCCCGCCACGCCTTACCGCGCCGCACCAACCCAGCCCGCATCACGCCGCCCTAGCGGCAGCACCGCGGCTCTCGAGCTCTGCACCCCGCCGCCGCCGCCGCCGCCCTCAAATGGCTGGGGCCACGCCCGAGCCGCGCCCCTTCCCTCTCCGTAGCCAATGGGATCCGCGGTTGCTGAGGGAGGCGTGGCGAGTGGGAGGCTGGCCACTAGGGCGCGGTGTTGTTGGGGGGTGGGGCCGGGGCCGGTGGGTGTGTGGGGCGGGGTGGGTGGCGGGCGGCCGGTGGCTGCGGGGCGGCAAGGGGCACGGCCGGCGCTCGCCGCCTCCGCCCGCCCGCCCGCCATGAACTCCCTGGACCAGGCTGGGAGCCCGGAGCTGCCTCTTCGGCGCGCCAGGGGGCCCCCCCACCGCGGCGCTGCCCTGAGGGGGGCGAAGCGGCCCTGGGAGGCCTCGGCTCCCTCTCCACTGCGTTCCCGGGGCGGGCGCTCCTCCTCGGCCCAGACAGGCGAGCTGGGGCGGGCTCTCGGGGGCCACCTCCGCGTCCTGAGGCTCGGGGGCGGGCTGATGCCCCGGGAGGCGGAGAGCGGGGCCCGCAGGGAAGGCCTGTGCTGAGGGGCTCCGTGTGTGGGCCCGCCAGCCGCCTAGTGCTGCCCGGTGGGCTCTCCTTTCAGTCCCCCTCTCGACAAGGCTTCTCGACTTCGGCGTATTGGAATCTGTTTCTGCTGCCGTAACTGCTTCTCCCTCACGGGTTTTTACGTGAAATGCCTTTCTTATAGCTTTGAGTCCTATCCAGCACGCCAGGTGTTAACACCGGGCCGAGGGCTCCTCTTGCATTTGAAGAACGTGACCTCAAATAGCCCTCTCTTGGGCTTTGATGGTCTGGGTTACAGAACATTGATGGTTTGCGTTACAAGTTCTTCGAAGTTACAGTTTACAGGGTGTCAAAACCCTGCAAGGAGTTTTTAGCGTCCAAAAATGAGATTTTTAAAATGCATCGGTGTCTCAGACTTAGCAGGTCTTTTGTAGCAGATACTAGAGGTAGACACATCAAGAAAAAACGATAGTCTGGCGTTGTCACGGCTTTGTTGCTATGTCTGTACAAGCTGTAGGGATCCAAGAAGTGAGCCTTCCTAGTTACAGCTGTGAGGTGCCAAAGCGACAAACTCAGAGAAGGTTCTTAGAACATGGATATCTAAAAATAAGTTAAAGCTTTAAGTTCCTGTTTTCTGAAAGTTTTTTTTTCTGTTTTTTTTTATTTTAACTCTGTCTACATTATACGCATCTTTTCTTGAGAACTTTGTTATCGATAGCTTGATTTTATGCCTACAGGGTGCTATTTCTCAGCTAGGTTTTCATGTGATGCCTCATATTCCCCCTCTCACTTCAATGACTAGTTGTAGGGGTTTGTGCTAGTCAGGGAACAGTTAATTAGCTTTAATTACTGGCAGTGGCTTAGCTTCCCCAGAAGGGAGGTGGAGGACAGGCCATAACTACCTGGCTGTTGGCAGTAATTAAGACTAGTTAACTGTTCTGTGGCTGAAGTCAAGATGCTGTAATCTTCCCCCATGAATTCACCTGCAAACCACTTAGCAGTAAATTTACAGTTTAGGAAACTGCATTAGTAATTATCGTAAGAGGTATATTTCTTCTAAATCTTATTCTATAATTGCTTTATTATGGTAAATAATTTAGCGATAGCTGCAAATTGAAGGAAAGAATTTCCAGAGTGATGCTAACTGAAACACTTTAGATGACAGTTAGATTTATGCTAATAAAGACTTAACTCCAGGTAGAATTCTAGCTTCAATTGGAATGTTATCAAGTATTGATCATGTTGAACAGAAGCTTAAATCTAACATAGACTTCAGGTGAAACCGCTCTTTGTAGACAAACATTAGGTGGTTGGCTAAGAATTTTTTTAAACGAATCAGGAGTATGAACTTGAAATGCTGGTAGGCATTTAACAGAAATTTCAATGGAAAGACCACGGGAGAATGATGGCAATAAGAAGAAAGATCAATTTAAAGAAAAACAATTAAAATAAGATAATTGGGCTAGTGTTTGCTGTGGGTTTTTACATATATATGTGTGTGTGTATATATATCTCCTGGCAGTAAGAGTTTCTACAAAACAAACTCATCAAAGCCATGCTGCAACAAATAATCCCTGAGACAGCTGGCAAAAGGCAAACCTTTTTTTTTAATTGCCATTATACAGATAATAGAACTTAATGGTTTTCTGATGTACTTAATACTCCAAAATGTGATACTTTTTTCTGCATGGAGGGGCTGTTTAAGATATTCTAAATCTAACTCTCAGTATTTTTAAAGATGTCTAAAATACTCTGATTTCTCAACTATATCCATTTTCCGTAAGTGGGAATGTTTCTTGCATTTAGCGTAACTCCATCATTGTACTTTTTAGCTAAAGTTGTGTGAAGCTACTTTGACTGTGCTTTTATTACATCTAAATGATCGTTGCATTGGTTTTCTCTGCCTGTTTAAGAAATGGGTATGCACGGGGAAAAGTGAATTCCTTTTATCATTTACATTGAAATTTGACTATATAGATGAAGATCTAATTATTTTTGATATACATCCTCCCCAGATCTCAAAGCTTTTGAAAGAAGACTTACTGAATATATTGCATGTTTGCAACCAGCTACAGGACGTTGGAGAAGTAAGTTTGATGTTGCAAGGGATAAATAGGATTCTCTTTCAAGCTTTTTAGATTTACCGGTGTGTATCTTTGATTTATGCTTGTCCAAACAAAAATCTATGCATAAACTCTCTTTAAAATTTGTGGCATACATTCAAACACTCTGCAACAAGATAATACAAGATAACAAACCAATACTTTAGCTAGAGTTGGAAAATGAGGTCAAGATTGAATTGGCTCAAGGCTGAATTATTCTGGAAATAGTTGGAACAGTTAAGCTGTTGTATTTGTTTCCGGTTTGGTTTGGTTTTTGTTTGTTGTGTTTTTTTTCCTTTTTGAAGGCTCAGACTTTCCAGACAGTCAGTCACTATAGTTACTTGAACTAAATATGATTGGATTAGATAGCCCCTGTAAAACTGAAGGTGAAACAGTTTCAGCGGGGTGCCATGAGGGCAGAATATGTCCTCCTCTCCATTCTAACAGGAAAGTTTGAAGGCAGGGGGAAGCCAAAAAATACCCTGGATAGGCTGCCAGCTCTGGGATCAGTAGTCCATGGTGGAAATAGACTGCTTTTTTGTTCTAAGATTCTGCTAAAGTTTCCATATCCAAAGAATACAGACGTTTTCTAGAAGATATAAAATAACATCTTTTCTCCTGAGAGGCCAAGAGCTTAATTTCAAATGAAGGAACTGGAGGAACGGCTATTTAAAAAGCAAAACCAACAATAGCAAAAAAAACCCCACCTCAAAACACAAATGAACACATGCTGCCACCCCCTCCCCCCCCCCCAAACCTTCCTGTTTCATAGCAATTCGGAGGCAAGCAGATATTTTTAAGTAGATGTGTGCAACTTGTGTGTGCCTACTGTAAGAATGCATTTGGCTTCCAGAATTACTATTTACTGTCAGATATAATTAAAAAAAAAAAAAGTACCAGAAACTTCTGAGCATATTTAAATGAGGTTTGCATAACTAGTATTGTGTTCACTAGCTAACTTTTTTCCTAACTGCTTGTTTTGCTAGTTTATAATTCATGTAAAAGGGATTTTTTACTTTATAATGGGGTATTTAACTCAATGTTAAATTTTCCTCCTGCTATATGGGAAAAAAAAGATTTCTATAGAGAAGAAACTCTATGCTTTTGTTAGAACTTTTCCAACTTTCTTTTGAAAAACAACTTTTTAGGGTTACTTTTTAATTTTGCTTTTAATGTTGTAGTATCAATAAGGAGTATGCAACTCAGTAGTAAATTATAGAAGTCTTGCAAACCTGAAACTAGTATTTCATGAATATCTGGGGTTTGTTTTCAGATTCTTTCCTATGATCCTAAAGGCTGGTAACTCTGGGTCTTCTTTTTTGTGTTGGTTTTTGTTCCCCCCCCCCCCCTTTATTTGCATCAAGAACTTCAGGCTCTGTAGAAAAACACTCAGAACTGCCAAATGTCCACTGAAAGCTGCGAGGTTTTATGGGTGTGCAACAGAATATGAGCTTTCTCTACCTTCATATTTGTTCTGTTTCCTTTTTACATCAACCCCTGCTGCCCAACCCTTTGTAGTCTCTTAAAATCAGTCTACTATCTCGTATTACTCCAATATGTATCTAGCATTATCCATTTACAGTGAATTGATTATTCTTCCTAAGCCATCCTGGATGTGTAGAGGTTTTTGTTAATCTTCATGTGCTAATACTAACATGCCTTCAGACTCCTGTTTAAATTTTGTGGGTTTTTTTTCTCTGTGTCAGCTTTCCTTGCTTGTAGTCACGTTGATTGGGGTGGGGAGCTGAACGGATGTGCTGCTGAAACTGCTGGTGCTAACGCCTCGGGCTTTTCTTATGTAGAAGAGCTAGCTAGTGGGATAGAAGCTTTAGTTCTGCTCTGCAGTTTAATGGTGCTGCATTTCTGATGCCCAGACTGCATAAGCTCAAGTAGCATACTGAATGTTGGTACAACTCTTACTCCAGTCTTCCAACTCATGTTTTTGCTGACCATGTTATTTTAGAACCTTTAATTTCTTCAGAGCATCAGGATGGTTTTGATTGACAGAATTTAGGTTTTTATACCTATTTGTCCCATCCAGGAAACTTGTATAGAATCTTTAGAGTTTCACATAATAGAAGTTTCTCCACCTGTTTTCATTTCTGCCTTCCAAGTAGAAGCTTTTCCTCCCTCAGAAGTGGGAGAAGAAGTAAATGCTTAAGAGCTGCTGCTGAAAAATAGATGCATTTTAATAGGAGTGAGCTATACTGCTTATAACTCTTGTTCTTTTCTTTATCAGTGATTCTGATAGTCGTATCAGTCTGCACAGCAACTGGTGCTTGGAACTGGTTAATAGACCCAGAGACGCAAAAGGTAAAGATCAGGCTAATCCTGAACGTAGTCTTTCACAGCTTGGTGTTGTAGTCAAGTGGTATAAGTATCTTGAAAACCAAAAGGCTGAAGGTCTTTCTCCCCTGAAACTGGGGGAGACCATTTCTAGTTCAGCTCTCAAGCTTTCTGGAATTGTTGTGGACTATGTCCTGGGACAATGCTTACCAAAATGCTTGCTTAGAAATGGCTAGGAACAGTATTTTCTTTTTTTTTTTTTTTTTTTTTTTAATTAAGCAAACTAGGCAGCAACTTTCTGTATGTTTTAGAAAGTATGTAGCAGGACTAATCTCATTTCTTTCCTAGGTGTCATTTTTCACATCACTTTGGAATCACCCGTTTTTCACAATTAGCTGCATTACCCTAATAGGCTTGTTCTTTGCTGGAATACATAAAAGAGTGGTGGCACCATCGATGTATCCTTCCATGGTGTTTGTCAGGTTAAAAGTGTTGTAGTTACTGCTGTTACTGAAGCCTAGGCTAGTACTGCTTCTTCAGTTTTTACTTTGTGTACAAGCGTTAGCTGCTTTCCTTGACACAATCCACACAGTATAGCAGCCCGATGTCGAACTGTTTTGGCAGAATATAATATGTCCTGTGATGATGTAAGTGTTAGTGGTTCATTGCCTAAACCTGTTTTGTTTTTTTTTCTTTTTAAATGCAAATAATTTGAAAAGGCACACAGGTTTTTTTCTGAACAGCACTTGTATACACCTTAACAAATTCTGTGTGTCTGTAAAACGGAAATGTAGAATACTTAGTATTGTTCTGTGTGTCGTTTTAAACCACTTTGCCTGTAAAATTGAACTTGAAGTGCAATCATTAGGCTCAACTTTCAGGTCTAAACTATTTCTTTTTTGTCTTGCAGACTGGAAAGTTAATTTTGAAACCTAGGCCTCATGTTCAATAAGGGCTGTCTTCCTTCAGTTTTTTCCACTGCCATGGAAACCAAAAATGACCTTTTTTAAGGTAGTATGACAGCAAAAAACCAACAGGACTGGTTGTCACTGCCTGGGAGTGAAAGTCTTACACAGTTGACAGTGAGAGTGTGCAATATTACTTTCTTGAATATTTATCCAAATTCTTTGTTATCATCTTTTCAGTGCTTTTGCTACTTCTGATTACCTCTTTTTCAGTATTAGTGTCACTTTTTTACTTCAGCTAGAACAGAGCATACAGGTGAAGTATGTTAATCGGCTATGAAGTTGAACTTGAAAATCAAACCTCATTTGTGTTATGTGTCTTTGTAAGCTATTGTAAATAGCAGATCGATGCCAATGTTCAGGAAAAGAAGTAATACTTGCTGTATGGATTGTTTTGTTCTCACGAACAGTATTGAAAGGAACACTTACCATTCCCATGATGTTTTATTAGCACACTTACTCACGACAGCTGTCCTTGTCTCCTGGTCATTCTTTTTGGAACTGGTTAAAAGGCTTGCAGAAAGACTGTCTGTCTGTGCTGGAGAAAACTGGTCTTATTGTTTAAGAACTTTGCAAATATATCGAGGATTGCATCTGTCAAATTGTATATATAGTGCACCAGCCACTTTTGTTGTGGTCATGTGTAGCTCCTTGTTTGATCTGGTTCACACCACTGCTATTTTAAAATTTTAATATTTTAAAAACTGTCTTAAGTATGCTTGGATCTTCCCGATTGTAAGGTTGTACTGCATCTTAAGTCCACAAGACCATTCTGAGTGGGTTTTTATGCTGTGATAGTCTGAATGTGAAACTAGTATTGCAAACGTATAACATCAGATTTGGTGAAGGAAATTTAAGAGAGTGCCACAATAAAATAATAAGATTTGTTATTCAGAGTGTTAAAAACAAGGTGCAGATGTTACATGTGTAAGGTGTAACTTTTGACTAGGTAAAATTGTAAAGAGTTTTAAGAGTTTAAGTTGTTCAAGGTGCCTTTTTAATTGTTTCAAACTCTTTTAATTGACTAAAACTGCAAAGCTGTTGCAACTTCAGTAACTCCTGCTACAAGGTAGACTGGCTTTTAAAGGCAGCCTATTGATGTAACTTTCTCAGTTGAGACAGTAAGAATTGTCTCCTGTCACTTTTCCAGCAAGTCTTCTGCCCATCCATTATTTTTAACTGCTGTATATTTTGTAGGTTAATGTGTATAAAATAAATTCTTTGTATAAACAGATGTTATCTTCTCTTGTACTGTGCAAATACAGATCTCAAATGAACACGGAAGAACTTCAGAAGTTGCTAGCTGAAGTCTGTAACTTTTTTACCAGACCAACATTTCCTGTATTTGCTGTGGTTCTTACAGTGTAAGATACTGACACCAGAGGGACGGTCCTTCCCCTTTCCCATCCTCCAGGTCAATCCTGCCTCCTGTAAGTGCTGTTAGAGGAAATCGTTTCATTCGACATCCACCTCCTTCGAGTTTCTGACCTGGGGAAACACCCAGCCTGGGCAGCCCGAGCCCGCGGAGGGGCGGGGGTGACGCTGGGGTTACGGGGCTGCTGGGGTGAGGTGTGCCCGCTTCCCCGGGCGGCGGTGCCGCTGGCGGTGCCTGCGCTGACGACCTCGGCGCCCGGCGACGGGCCGGGCCCAGCCGAGCCGAGCGGCGGCGCCCGCCCGCTGGGGGGCGGGGCCGGGGCTGCGCCTGCGCGGGGCCGCACACGTGGGTGCGCCGGCGCCGAGCGGCGCGGCGGCCGCGGAGCCATGGGGAAGAGCCGGGCGCGGCGGTTCCGCAGGGCCCCCTTCTCCCCCGCCGGCCCCGAGCAGCGCCGCGGCGGGGAGGGCAGCCCCGAGGAAGAGCCAGCCGCGGAGCTGCTGGAGAAGGTGCGGGGGCGGCCGCCAGCAGGGCGACGGGGAGGGGGAGGGCGGGGGCGGGCTCGGCGCGACCCCCGTTTGGGACCGGGGGAGCGGGGCAGCCCCGGCCCGGGGGCCCCCGGGGGGGCCCCCCCCCCCCCCCCCCGTCCCTCCTGCCGCCGCGTCGCTTCTCCGGCGTCACGGCTGCGCCCGGGGCGGCCCGGCAGGGAGGGGCGGCGGCGGCGGCTCTGCCCCAGGCCGCCCGGCACCGGCGGGGCGAGGGGCCTGGTCCCCACCTCCGGGCCGTCATTTACTTCCTGAGCGGCTCAGAGGAGCTGGGGCGGGGCGGGGGGCTGCTCCGTGTCCCCAGTCCCAGGAGGCGCTTTGAAGCGGTTCTTGCGGTGCTGGGGGTCAGGCTACCCGGCTGGAGAGTTTTCCTGCAGGTAGCCAGGGCGATGGGTCAAAGATCCACACGTAAGAAGTGACTGATAGAAAATGCTGAAAAACACGGGGCTTGGCCATGCTCCTGGTTTTGGTTTAAGTATCACAGATAAAAACTAGTTTAAACCTCCTCCTGTGCATGTGACTTTAGAATCAGAAGTAAAAATCTGTTTTCCTTTAAGTGAATAAATCCCCTTTGTTCACTTTGCTTATCTGAACTCATTGAACAAGTCACGGCTTGATTTTCCCTCTGGCCTAACCTATTTAGTCCTTAAAAAAAAAAAAAAAAAAAAAAAGGCAAAAAGAATATATAAATGCACAGGTGATGATGAATTGAGGGACCTCTACCAGTTTCAGTGAGGCAGGATCTGATGTACCCCCCTTTTCCACTCTGCTCTTCAGTAGATGTTTATCTTTTCTGTTAGGTTTTCAACAAACTCCATGACCTTCCAGGATAGCTACTTCTGCTGTTTTATTTTATGGTTTGCAATTCTTACATCTCACCTAAACCTCCATTACAGCACAAGTCAGTGCTGTGTCGTGGATGTAGAGAACGCTTGCTCCTTGTCTTTAAGCAGGTGTTTTTAGTCTAAGGGCTGTTACAGTTTTTTTGTATTTTCTGGTTCTTCAGTTTTTCTTTATGGTGGCATATTGTCTGTTATACTTCCTCGATGGTATTTTCCCCCTCACTTTTGTCCATTTATTTATTTTTTTTTAAACGTGGTAATTGAAAGTAGATAGGAGGTTTCACCAGTGCCAGCTAGTGTCAAATCTGTGTCTGAACTATGGCTCCCTTGTTAAACATCCAAAATAGTATTTATCTAGTCATATAGTTAACACACATAACCCAGGCAAAGATTTATAAACTTCCATGGAAGTTAAAAGCTCTTGATTCCATTCAGGAGCAGTAAAACAGAAGAAGCTACGGTGTTGGGCCTGCAAATCAAAAGGCAGATTAGTCTTTTCACTCCATAAAAACGTCCAGCTACCTTTTCCCTTGTCCCTAATCTGCCTTGTTTGTGTCTCCCCAGCTGCAGCACCCAAGCGCTGAAGTGAGAGAGTATGCCTGTGCCAGTATTTCCAAGCTGTTGCAGCAGAAGCATGTAATCCCAGCCTTTCTGCAGAGAGACGTCGTCCGGTGCTTAGGACCGTTGTTGATGGATCACAGCTTAGCTGTTCGCGAGACAGCTGCAGGTGCTCTCCGGTAAGCAATTGTTAATACTCAGTTAGAATGAGGTACTCCTGGCATGGTAAAGAAGTGTTTTTCTGTTAAAAGCCCCGAACTTCAATGCTAGCCTCTCTTGCTTCCACACCGTTTTGAAAAATTGTGCCTATGTCAGTTGAAGTCCCCGAGGGAGGGCCTTTTCTTGCTCCAGTAGGCTGCCATGAAACTTTAATGTCAAGAGCAGGGTTTAAGTTCGTTACTACTGTTTTGTCTACTCCCAGTGGAATGCGCTGCTGTCAATCCTTATGTTAAGAAAAAAAATCAACAGTAGGATGAAGAAATATAGAGAACTTGATTGCTGTCAGTATGGCATTTTTTGTCTTGATAACACTGTAGGAGTGGTGGCTTAGCTAGAGAATGCATGTAGATGACTTTTTCAGAAACTTCTAAATGTTGAACAGCATAATTTTCAGTTGGTATTCTGCAGTCAGACGTAGAGGTTGCTTTAGTTGTACAAAAATGTAATGCTAATACTTGTTCATGTTGTCTCTTACACTGAGTAACACCTGACAGAAGTCTTGTTTTAGTACTGATAAGCTTTCTAGTTATGCTAGACAAGTAAGTGAAAATAATTTTCTTTTTTCCTAACACCAAAGTTATTCTTTTATGTTAGGAAGGTAGAAGAGTAAAGTTACTGATGAAGCAGATTGATTTTAAAACAAAAAGTACCATAACCTTTAGAGAAGAATACCAAATGCATGAGTTTTTTTAAACATTCCTGGAAAGTATTGTATCTGATCCGAAGCATTTTTTTCCCCAGAAATCTGAGTGCTTGTGGAGGATTTGAAGTCTGTGATGACATGGTGACAAAAGACATCATGACACCCCTTGTTGCGCTTCTGAAAGAGGTGTGTTTATTTTTGTTCTGATTTTAAAACTGATCTAGCCATTGAATCATCCCATTTTCAAAAATAGGTCACTTATCAAGATAAGATATTTGAAAGATCTTTAAAAAGAATGTTTCAGTAGGCTTAATAGTACAAAAATTATTCCAGAGATTTCAAACCACTTGGTTCATCCTCCTGACCTGCTAACTTGGGTCTGTGGTGAGGTCTGCTGCCTGGGATGATTTTTGCGTAAACAGTCTGGAGATTTTGTGTCTGGAATGTCAGTCAAGACAAGTCTATTCTGTCAGTCAAGATCCAGATCCAACATTTATGTTGCAATGTTATTCTAACGAGGTTTTTTTGGTAAACAATTTTGTCTAAATGAAAGCTTGGATTTACAGTTGCGTAGTTACTGCTGTTGTAGAATAATCTGTACTGAATACCTGTTCTTTGTTTGGTCCAGGTGTTGCAGTGCAGTTTGGAAATTGCATTGAATTCTGTCACCTGCTGTCTTTGTATGAGCAGCCTTGAGCAATACCGTCATTTTCTGTATGTTTCTTCCCCATTTTAAAATATGGGTAATAGCATTATTGTAAAGCACAGCAAGATATTAGCTGAATTAATCTTTGTGATTAGAAAGAACTGTTGAAAATTGCATACAGACTGTGTTAGCAAGAAACAGCATTTCAGGTTCTAAAATTGCGAAGTATTTCTTTATTAAAAAAATGCTTCTGAAGACTACTGAATGCAAAGCAAGTCCTGCAAGAGTCTTGCTATAAAGGAAAAAAAAAATTATCAATGATTCAATTCCATTGTAGCCCAGTTTTCATAGAGAATAGGAAACTAGTCAGGTTTTCTGGTAATAAACACTTCATGGGAGATCTCTCCATTCATTCTGCTGCTAATGTTTTAAGTTTTTGCTTTTCTTTTTGGCTTGTTTGTTTCTCAGCCCTGGTTCTCTTGTTTGGTTGTAGTGTAGCACTGGACTAGATGCTAACCAGCTCTCTCCAAAGAAATGCAGAGAGATGAACAAAAATTATATTGAAGACATAGCCAATGAGGCTATTAATTTGCTGTGGAATGTATGGTAAGTGCTGTGTAAACACTGGTCCTTTTAGAAGAGCCAAATTAAATTGTTCCTGAAAAAGAGCACGGTAATTGAGGCAGAAAAGAAATGATTGTCCTTGCATGGGAACATGTATTCAGTTGCTGATTCTGATTTCTGATTGTGTTGCTACTACGTGCGCCTTGAATAGATGGCAAGCCCTCATCTGATCTGAAACACAAGTTTATCTTCTACCATAAATTACTTTTGTAAGTGAAGGATTCTAGAAGTGCACAGCTGGTCATTAGTTTTAGGAGAGTGACTATTTTTTTTTCTATTGGTTGTTCACCTTAAGTTCTGATATTTTTTTCTGAACGTGTTCTGTCATAGTCTCCTAGTACAGTTTGGGTTGTGGGGTTTTGCATGCAATTCCTGTAGATCCCTATCATGATACAAGAGAGAGAGAAAATTAAATTATCAGAGGACTCCCAGTGCTGTGGGAATATGAGGAGTTTTGGTACTACTTCCTCCCTCTGCAGATCATCCCAAAAGTTAATGTTAGATGTTTGGACAAACTATCCCTTAGTGACTTGAGGCACTGATACAAATCTACTTAATGATGTGAGAAAGAATGTGAATTGTTAGTAGTTTACATTGGAAACACCAGGTGAAGGAAGAGAAGTAGCAACACTTAATCCAGAAATGGCTATAAACATTGAAGTGGAGCTGCCTCTGTGTCTCTATGGTATGGCTGCTGGCTTGAGGCCTTATTTGTAAAACTCTTTTTTTTTTTTTTTTAGGGATTGCAATCTAGAACAGTACAGAAACTGCTTGCTCAGCACCCTACACAGAATACATGACCCTTTGTAACTCTGACTCAACAATGTTTTGTATTCATTTTTTGGATTGCTTTTGTAGACATAAGTGCTTTGGAACAGGAACTATTATCATTAAGTGTGCTATAAATCACTTCTGTATTTTGAACTTTGTGGCAAGGACCGTGAACTGCTGAATTCATTGCTAAGTTTGGTACTGATAAAATTGGGGCTGGCATTGATGCTGAGACACAATATTTTCAAAAGTAAATTTTTGAAGACCCGTGTAGCTAGTTAGGTCCCATGCTTTTTTAGTTTGAATTTGTCTTGTATCAGTGTATTAGTTTAAGAGTGGGAATACCTGTGAAAAATTGAAGAAACAAATCCTCCTGTTAGATAATTAAAGTAAATGTCACATTTGGCGTTGATTTAGTGTGCATTTCTGAATGTTAAGAGCAGTTATTTTCTGGAGTAAGCGAATATTGATGTGAGAGGCAACAGCCCGCTCTGGTGTCAGTGGGTTGTGGATGAAGTCTTCCATGGCTGCAGAAGGCCCTGGGCTGGCTTGTGGCCCACTGCTATAAGCTGCCTTTCACGCTGTGGCTGGCTCTGTCCACATGAGACTGTACTTAGGCTCCAAAATAAGCTCCCAAATACTGTGTGTGAGGAAGCAGCTGGCAGAAGCCAGCTTTGCTTAAAGGTGTCCAGGGTATTTCAGCTTCTCTTTCTCTTATATAGAGTTGATCATAACCTCGATAACAAAGGATAGCTCTTTGACTAACGTGTAATTCTGAAGCAGGTTTTTAACATGTGAGTGGTAGTGAGTACATGTTACTTAAAATGTTGTCACAGTATTTTTTTCCAGGGAAAAGTGTTTTATTAATCTTTTTTTATGCATTAGTGAATGCAACAATACTGCAGTATCCATATTCAATAAAGAAGGATGTCTGGAGGCTGTGTTACATTACATGAAGAAATTTTCCACGAATGTGGATCTGGCTATTTCAGTAGGTAAGTGGTAAAAAGAGAAGATAAGGATTTAAAGGGTTTTTTTTTTTTTCTTTACTGTATGAATGTAACACTGATGTCACATCCATTGCATAATGCACCTGCCTTAGCATTACTTAAACTTTACATTGAATGTAAGACTTCAAATTCCTTCCTGAACAGCACATCATTCAGAAGTTGACATCTATTGTGCTTGTTTTCAGTCCAAAGGAGAATAATTTACTGGTGGTTACATGGGAGGAAAAATTTTGTGGAAAAGAAAGCTCTAGATGGAGGCTGTGTTTTTAATTTTGTCTTCTGGTTTCGGTAATGAAGGGTTTAATTTGTAGAGCAAAGGACATAGTCCATCTAAAACCCCAAACTACTCCTATCACTTTCAGTGTGTTTTTATTAGTAGTATTGTTATTATAGTCTTAAAATGGTCTTTACAAGCGTATGTGCTTGCAACATTTTTTGGTGTTTTCCATAGTCAGTATACAATGGAGAAATTGAATTTTGAGTAGTAAAATTAATACAGCTATTCTCATGTCTGATGTGGTACTGTCCTCACCTGTTTTACCTACAGGTTTGCCAGAGAATGTCTTTTAATCTAAAACACCATTTGTGAAGGATAGTGTCATACCATTACAACATGATGCTGCATGAAATGTTTTTTTCCCCGTGTCTCTTTCATTACTCCAGCTTTCAGGAAGATTATGCTTTCTTGTTAGGAAAGTGAAAGGTACTCTTGGGTTCGTTAATTATCTTTTTTGTTGTTGTTGTTTGCTGCAGCAAACTGCTTGCAGGCAGTGACAGAAGATAATCCAGATCTTCTTTCTTCATTCAATGCTTCTGCCCAACAAGCATTGGAAATGGTGATGTTGTGTCCAGAGAGCACAATGAAGCATATCCTTCTGAGAACACTGACAGCAGGTATGATGCTTGAGGGCGTTCATTGGTTTGTGATGGAGAGCATGGCAGGTAAAGGAAGGTGGGAAGGACAGAAGGCTTAGTCTTTTCTGCTGTAGTCTGGACATCTGATCTTCAAAGCCTGGATAGATGGTTCATGAGGTTATTTGTGCCTCTTGGGATTGTGTTTTGGAGTAACCAAATATTTGCAGCTAGTTTCAAAACTGTCTTAAATGCTTGATTGTGGATTCAGTACCTGCTCAGTGTGATAACCGATTTTAACTGTTCATTTGGTTTTCAACAGCGAAATGAGTCGATAATAAGTAGTACGGGAATTGTTTTGACCTTAATAGGTGTAGGTTTTTTACCTCGGCTTCTCTACCTTGCATTCTTCTTTCCACCTCAAATGCTCAACTGTGGTGATTTTTGATACTGGATTGTAATAAACTAGTTTAATTTTGAGAATCCTTAGAAGTTCTTTTGTGGATTTGTTATCACAGGTTAAAAGTGTCACCAAGATTGTGCCGCATAAATATTCTGCTTATCCTTACATGCTGAAATTTACTTAAGCTGTGGGCATAACGTACTTATTACAGATTAGTACATGAAATGTTAAGCAGAAAAAAATACAAGTCTGTAGAGAAAAGACTAGAACATTCATACTGAAATATAATTACTGAGTATTTTAACTATTGGAGTCTGTGTCTTTACAAAATACATGGCTATTACAGAGATGGGAATTGAGTATTTTAACAGATTTTTATATTTCAACTATCTCATGTTTAGGCACTATCTGGAATATCAAGGATACCATTCCACCAGGCAGCCTGGGAAGCATGGTTAATGCAATCCTGAAAATTTTTTCAGAATCGTTAGCAATAGATGCTGGTGAAACAATTATTTGTATGAATGAAGCTGAAAAAAAAAGGTTAAAACTTGCTGCAGAGGCAGAAACTGAGGAAAACATGAGTGATGTTATAGACAACTGTGTTTTGATTGAAGATGATGACGTGGAAGAAATACCAAAAGGAAAAGTGAGAAGAGAAAATGACATTTCAGACCTACTTCCAGTAAGTGTGCCTGGCCCGCTTGCTCGCTCTTGGAGAGCTTAATGCATTTGTCTGAGCATCTGACTGGTTTTGACTGATTGTTAGCCAGAGTAGCTACCTACTGGTGTTAGTAATCTTAACTTCCAAATGACTTGACTATTTTACCTAAAACTTCAGAGAGGAATATGGAGAATTTCAGCTCAACTTGTTCAAATGTGAGCAAGTTGCATGGCACATCAGGAAAGCGCGTTTCCATTTTTTTGCTCTAGTGGAAGGTATAGGCTTATCTGACACTGCTTCCTGTAGCTACTGTGTAAGGCGAGTGAGACTTTTAATGGTTGTAACCATTCAGTTGTGAGTGGAGATGACACAGAGGTTAACAAATGCATTCACTAGTGTGTACATGAAACAAATATCAGAAATAAATAAATTTTTCGTAGGACTTTAGCTAACATTAAGTAATCTGTTACAACTGTAGTGCAGGTGGCAAGGTTAAATTTGTTCTGAAGCATCCAGCAGAAAATTAAGGATTTGTTTGCCTGTTGGTTTTGTTCCCTTTTTTTTTTTTTAGTGGGGAGGGATGAGAAGAGGAAATGGCTAGACTGTATTTTTAACTGACAGCCTGGGTACTTTAAATTGTGCCAAAATGTTTTACAAAATTAAATTTGGTTCATATTTTTCTTTTTTAGTCTGATAAGTGGGAACTGAAAGAAGTGACAGCTTTACTGATGGCTCAGCAGACTGCTCTGGAAATCATTGTTAATATGTGCTGCAGTGAAGGTTTGTAGGAATCTCTTTCATTGCAAGTGTTGCGGTACTTTTTTTTCCTGGAATAGGTCCAGTCTAGTTTGCTGTTTGTTGTTCTTAACTTTTAAGGGTGAATGCACATATACTTGCCCCTGACACCCTCATCTAGGGGGCAGATTAGATTGTAATTTCTACTACTAATTTGAGTGGGTTTTTTTCTCATTTAAATAATTTCTATAGCTTACATATTTTTTGCATGATAATACATGTGCCAACATTTAAAAACAAACAGAAAAGCACTTCTGCCAAAAAGATATTTTCTAAAAAGTATTACAGCAAATTCTGTGTTCAGTTAGAGCGTGGCCTGAGTGTTTACACTCAGTTACACTGAGTGATACAGTATGAGTGTGAATACTATTGCAGGACTGGGACATAATTTTTTTTAAAGCAGATAAATATTTTAGGTTTGATTTAGTTTTGATACTACAAGTGCCAAAAGGAGGAGAGACAGCTTTTGCATGCAGATCTGGCAGCAATGCAGATTTAGGCTGTTCAGAATTCCAACTTTATGAGCTTTTTCAGAGCATAAAGAAAGGTTGTTACTCTGGGGGGAGCAGGAAATAGATATTCTGGATCTTCTATGAGCTCTGGTACTCGGTTTTCATAGCTTTTCTCAAAACAAATAAATTATTCTCAGATTCTGTTTAAAACAAACAAACAAACAAATGCCCCAAAACTAAAAAAAACCCACCTCCTCCAAAAGCTGAAAATTGTAATTGCTAGTACAGTTCCTGAGCCTGATGCAAAAGTAATCGTGTAGGAGATAACTTTCTAAGTAAATCTTTCAGGTTCTAATAAAATCCACAGTAATACCCAGATATTCCCAATGGTGATTTTTTTTTTTCTCTTGCATCGCAAGGAAATTCTGCACCTAGTATATGAAGCTCATTTCATAACTGCATTTCTCATCTAATGAGCTGTAATTCATAAGCTCTTCCCTTTAATTGGAAAATCTCTTGTGGATAAGCTGCGTATTCTGCCATTCACTCAGTGTAATGTAAGGTTGATTGTGTTGTGTTTCACTATAGTACTTTACCCATTCATGGGCAGACAGAAACATAGTCTGTAGAAATTAAAAGAGGAATCCAGAGGCAGCTGTTCATTTAATTTTCGAGTTATTTGAGGACTAAAATAGCTTTAGCCATTATGCTGAGTTCATAGAAACATTCAGCTTGCCACAGAACTGAGGGAAACAACCAGGCTGGCAAGAGACGTGTTTTACTGAACGCTGGCCAGCATTTGGAAGAAGCAGGGTGCTCTCCCCTTAACAGGGACGTGGGAAGGAATCCAGGAGACTCCAGCATTGCTGTCCAGTCTGTAGGTCGCAGGTTACCAGTGCTAGTTAAGATGGGATTGCCATTGGAAATGCTTCTGAATTTCCAAGAATGTTACAAGAAACCTGATCTTAGTTATGGGCTAACGTTCCAGAGTCCGGTTCCTGCTCTGCCCTGGTCGCTCACTGTGAACACACAACTGTTGTCTTTGTTCTTGCTGAGTTACATGGTCAGCTCATATCGTTACTTAATTTTCAAAGGAGATTTTTGTTTGCTTTGCTTTGTAAAGATGCAGATGGAATTTTTTTAAGAAGAGGCAAGAGACTGACTGAAAGGGGGACGGCAGCTCTGTTTTCATGCTTGTTGCTACTGTGGGTTAGTAAAGGATGGAAGACAACTGTTTTCTCATGCAAAGGCTATCAACACTAGTATGTTATGGCTGTAGAATTAATTGGATATTACTATAAGCAAAAGAAGATGCCTGTGTGTTCAAGTTGCCGCAGCCTGATGAGTTACTTTGCATCAGATCAATAGCAGTCATCACCTTCAAATAAATTCTTAAGCTGCTGCACAGTGCAGGTGAAATGCATTAATGTAGACCTTTCTTGCTGTATTTTAAGTGTATGAATTTACCTTTTGCCACAGAAAAAGTGCGTGGCTGTTACTGTAGTTACTACAGTACTTGGACATCACGTGAATCTGTGTTGTCAGATAAAATTACTTGAGGATGAATATGATTTTTTTTTTTCATCACAGTAGTTAAATATCCTGACCTATGTACAGAGGCAGAGCTTTCACCTGTCAGTGAGGAGGATCAGTCCAACCTGTAGACTTAGGATTTGCGTAAACACCAGTGTTACACCAGTTAAAATGTAACCAGGTTTAAAACAAGTTTAGATAAATCAGTGTAAACCCTGCGGACGTAGGTATATCAGATTAAATATAAATGATGGACTTAGCTTGTGCATGTCAGGCCAAGTCTGCCTTAAGCCATGGACAGATTGTTCACTTTACAGTAGCTGTGCCCATTGGTAACACTGCCTGAACCCCTCTCGCCATGTCTGCCCTTACAGATCTGCTAGTGGAGAAAATCATGGAAGTATAAACCTAGTTCAGGTTTATAACTATAAACCTAGTTTAATTTACTTAAACTATATTGCCTGAAATGGCTAACAGATATGATCTGGCTTGCTTTGGCTTGTTTTGCTGTTGTCATTTCCTTTCAACTGGCCTTGCTGTGGAGACAGTAACACCTGCATCCAGCCTGTTACTGCCCACTCAGAGGACATCTGTCTGTGGCTTCAGCATTGCCAGAGAAAACAGTTGCCTTAAACTGATTGCAGTTAGTAAACACATGTAAGTTAAACCAGTGTATTTGCATGCTTGAATCTACCTCAAAAAGTAAAATGGTACGATCCAAGTTAAAATCCTAATAAATGCTTTATGAAATGTTTCTTCTGTACTTTTTTTGATATCTTTAAGTGAAGCATAATGAGAGAATGAAGTACCCGTGTATGAAGAACCACTCTCATCAGAATAGTTGTTGCCTGAGTGAATATAATTTTTTTTTTAAATAAAACAATTCAAACAAAAGTAGTACAAAATTTAGAACTGTGGCTTAATGGCATGTGGTTTGTGTGGACTTCATTAGAGCCCAAGAGCTTAAAGGCTCCTAAACCAAGAGCTGGAGCCAAGTTTAATTGAGAAGTAGGATACCTGTCATGTGAGTGATGTTACATTTACAAGTCTGTTTTCTGTTCTCAGATCCCTCTGATGACGAATGGGAAGAACTCTCCAGCAGTGATGAAAGTGACTTATTTATGGAAAACTCATACAATGAGGGGGGTGGGCTGCTAATGTCACCCCTGTGCCTCTCTGATGAGGTTAACTCAGCATTTCTGAACAACCTCATTCCAAAGAAGGTAATGTCTTTCGTTTTATTTCCAACACATGGTACGCTTTCCCTCGTGCCTGATTTGTACCCCAGGTTAGGTGAACAAATTATCCCCATCCAGAAAAAGAATGTTTTTTTAAGTCAGTTTAGCTTCACTTTTACTGGTCTAGAGGTCTCATCATCACATGAGCTGTCTTTCTTGACCTAAATAATTTTTTCATGTAAGTGGGAATAGAAGGTTCATGTGTTTCAGAAATCTGGTGCCTTTTTTGTTTTTTTTTTCAGTTTGGCTTTTCCAAAATACAGAGGTTATTCCTTGACTTGGACATGAAAAAGATTACCTGCAAAAAGAAAGGAAACTTTGAGTAGAAGCATGACTACCAGATTTCCATATTAGCTAAGTGATGTGGAACTAACTTATGTGAATGGCAACAGTCAGCACTGAAAAAGTGCGAGTTCCTCTTTTCCTCTTTCCCCCTATTTTATACATAGTGTCAAAGTACAATATTTGACACTGACAAGAATTCAGATGTTCTTCTTTCAGAGTTTTGGTCGTTCTTATTTGGGGTTGTAAAGATGAAGTTCATCATTTATTATGCTAGTTCAGCAGTGTGGTAGAATTCTGACCCCAGACATCAAGGCGTGAGATGATTCAAGGCTTTTTGTACTTAATAGTAAGCAGTCTAAATCTCATGGCAAGGTCTTTTAGGCTTGCAGCTATCTGAAAATTCTGTAGCAGAATCTGTAAGAAGAAAGAACTAAATAAAAAAGAATAGCAGAGACCTAGAAAATCACCTTTTGTTCAGTACAGTTGGATACTTAAAATATGCTATGCTAAACCCAGTGTATAATTGCAACATTTGAGTGACTGAGGAAGATTCCGGCATTTTTAGCAGGTGAGACACTTGCTACCTGGAAAGCTTTGAAATATGTAGTTTGATGTATCTGTTTGACATTAACCTAAAATTTCAGTCTTCCCCTGAAACACACCTAAAGAAAAAAGTAAAAAAAAAAAAAAAAAAAAAAGCAAGCTTTATTGCTAAACCTTTCTTTTTCGCCTCCCCAGATTCTTGAAAAAACTGCTTTTCCGAACAGTGTTGCTCTAGACATCTGTATGCACAATCCGTCTTGGAAACCATTAATTAAAAAGTAGGAATTTCATTGTCTCTCTTACTGTATTTCATGTATATTCAGTTGTTTTAGAACTCTTAGAAGGATTGTCCATCTTTGGATTGCTCTTAAGATCTGGTCAATGGCAGATCTGATAAGTGATTTTGAATAAAGAGAAACAAATGTTTGTGTAAACTGCCCATTGGATCACAGCCTTATTTAATTCAAGATCCTTCTTTACATTTCGACATCTGTTTTCAAAGAGATCTGCTAAGTGCATTTTTTGTTTGTTTCAGACTGAATGCAGTGCAGTGTAGAGCTTTAACGTGTCTTCATAGCATTTTGTTAGTGTCGGATGTGGATTGTCTTGGAGGAGCTGCAGCACTTCAATCCCTTGCACAGCATCTCTCGCAGCTAGTTTTTTCTAAAACGGGTAAGATGTAAAGGGAGCTTGCTGACCTATTTCATATAGGTATAAGGTAGCCATGTGAATTGTTAAGTTTTAATGCCATTTTGTTACTAATTTTATCTCTTTGGTCTTTCAAAATAAGGATACTGAGGGTTGGAAATGTGCTGGTAGAACAGTGTATCCTCATAAGATGTCTTTATCCAAATTGCATCTTGAGCAAGTATGGTCCTAGTGCAAGAATATGCTTTATGTCTCTGTATGTGTGCATGCAGAAAGTCACTAAGTTAGTGGATGAATCATGCTTTATTGTGAGACCAGAATTGTTTGCTTGATCGCATTTGTGATAACAGTGGGTTTTCATCAGTCAGACAAGCCATGAAGAAGATGGGACGTTTTCATTTTAAATGTGCAAACTAGCCTAAATAGATGTGTGAACAAAAGGGTATCTAGCACAGTCTGTCACATCGTTTTTTCTAGGAAACTTATTATTGCAAAGGGGGTTGTTGCAAAAATCTCCACAATGTACATGCTTATTACAGTAGGAAAGATAGCAGCCGCCTTGACTCCAGGATGTGGCTTTATGCCTATGATTGCACAGCTTTATTGAAAACACATTTGTAATAAGAAAATGTGCAAAGTTTTTATGACTAAATATTAAAACTGCTTAACTTCCTGTTATGGTGGTCGTTCAATTTCAATGGAGAAGGCAATAAATTTTAATTTTCTAAAAATAGTATTTTAGAATATCAGCTATTTCCTGGTAAACACTACAACATATCCACTGTAGTTCCTCCAAGGCACATTATTTCACAGAGATACTGAGTTGGTTTCCCCATAGATCTGCTAGTATCAGTATCATTGGATGGTCTAGTGTAGATACGCAGCAGTTAGCATTTCCAATTACCTCCTGTAATCTTACAGATCAGATCAGCATCATTCCAATAATACTGTTGGACCGTTTACGCTATGATCTCTCTGTTACTGACACCAGAGAAGCTGAACTGAGATTAAAAAAAAAAAAAAAAAAAGTTCGGACTGTCCTGATAATCTGTTTTTATTTTAAGGTCAGTGATGATGGCTTTTCAGAAAATAAGAGACATTCTTAGAGGCTGGAAAAGCTTGCCAATTCTAAAATTGTCAGAAAACATTTTTCCTAAGACAGATCTGTTGAAGTCTAGCATATGCATGGCTTTGTCATTTCTTGTCTCTTAGAAGCTTGAGAACTCAGTTTTCTTCCCTTCCTTCAAGCATCTTCATTTGCAGTCACAAATGCGGTGTAGGTAGTTCTTATTCACTGTAGTGTATAGTATGACACAGCATTAATGCTTGAAAATGCATCTGCCTGCAAAACATGCTTTTTTTCCTCAGTGTCATTAAAAGCATGTGATCTGTCTATGGGAACATTATGGCTGAAACTGTAGTGCTTGAAAAACTAAAATGCAAGAAATTAAAATAAATATGAAGACATATGCAAGGAATTTGACATAAAGTATTTGTCTTATGCTTGAAGAGCCGGACTTCAGGGTGTACATGCAGGTTTTCAGGGTCTGCATGTTATGCTTCGTAATAGTCAGAAGGTTCTTAGATGAAGCTGAAGACAGAGGGTGCTAATAAATTAGTTTAATGGCCCGTGCTATTTTTTTAATAGTTAAATGCTATGTAATGGAAACTGCCAGACAAAGTTGCTAACATACCAACCTGTGGTTAGAAGGAATCCTGTGGTTTACAGGGTGAAAAAAGAGGCATAAAGATCTGGTTTCTTACATGGGAAAGGAGGAGATACACATGAATAATTGAGAGTTTCTGCACCTGGAGTAGTCCAAAAAATAAGAACACATTAGAGGGGGGAAAAAAAAGCTTCAAGAAACGCAGAACATGTATTTAAGATGATGGCTAGTATTGATGAATTTGTAGTTAAACAAGAATAATGCAGTGTTTGAATTGTACGTCTCTGAAAGGTTATTAAACCACCAGAAAACATGCTCTTTACATGAACTGGAAAGAGCCCAGTGTTCTGGGTGTCTAAAAATCCTGCTTAGAAGACAGAAGGAAGGAGTTAAAGTATGCAGTCAGCTTCTGTAGCTTTCTTAGTCCCTGTATCATGGCCTCCATGTACCAGTTTTCAAGCTTCTGTTCTGATGGTGGTGGTTTGTACCATACGTTAGGTGTCACACAAGTGTCTTAACCAGGGATATGCCTGCAAATGAGGACCAGCTGTGGTCTAACCTCCAGATGCAATTCATACTGAATTCAAACAAATCACTATGGTTACAACCTACAAAGACCAGTCTCAGAAAATCTAGCTCTTCCTGTTTGTGGTAGTACCTGGAGGAACAATTGAGGGATTAAGGAATTTGTGTTTGTTTCGCTTCTCATATCCTTCATCTTCCTGTTTAACTTTTGGCTCCGGGTTCAATTTTTTGACAGAACTCCCTACAGACACAGAATTCTTGGAAGCCATAACCAGCGCTTTGAGGGCTCTCCTACAAACAATGGCATCAAAGAACATCTCCCAGGTAAAAGCTTTCAAACTCAAATGCTCTGGTAGGTTCAAATTCATGTGAGATTGTGCGGGAAAGTTTTTGAAACAGAACCATTTAAATGAAGTGCTAAATTTCAGCAACTGTGAACACGGAAAGAACAGATTTAATAGCATTCACTCTTTGTATTTTTCAAGAACCTTACAGGAATACTTTTTCATATATCCCCTCCTTTAACATGTAAACAGATGAAGGTATTTCAAAACCAAAATAGCAATAGGCCACAGGTAGCAGCTTTAGGAGATGGATATAATGGCATGCATTTAGTAAATTAGCACTTAGAAATGTGGATTCTTTTTTTCTTGATGTCATCTAGTTGAAGCTGGTGGTTGTTGTAGAATCTTGGTTGGACATGAATTAGTGAGCTAAATATAGGAATGAAGCATAATAGTTTATTATACAAGACGTAATACTAGATGGTCCGCTAGTCCTTTCTGGCCTGAAACTGAAAAATGAGCTTCTATAAGTTGTAATGAGTTGGAAACAGCTATCGAGCTAGGTAAACTTGTGAAAATCCCTTTGGGCTCAGAACTTTTTCCTTCAGCTTCATGACAGCCTTGCTTGTGTTCTGGAAGAAACACCTTAAGTTGAAAGGGAGAGTTTCTTGCTGATTACATTTTTAGAATTCATGTAGTTTTCATAATACAGGAGACTCTGTTTCTCTGTTATAAATTTGCCTGTGTTCTGTAAAAGCAAATGATCTAAATGTCACAGTTGAGAATTTCCATTAAAATGTCAATATGTCTTATCTTCCTTCTTTTTTTTCTCCCCACCTCCTTTGTGCTAAGCAGTGTATGACTCCTGAGCAGCTATTGGCTTTATGTGAAGCTGGTATTCACAGCAGCAATGCCAGTGTTAGAGTGAATGTAGTGAGCATCCTTGGAATTTCTGGCAGCGTCCTAGCAAAAGGACAAGATACAGCTGAAACACTAAAGGTGAAAAAGCACACTTTGTATTGCAAGCCTAAAAAAACCAGTTTTGATACTTCTTTCAATTTCCTTAAGCATTGCTGGGAAAATAATTTTTTCTCTCATTTCAGATGATTGGAAAATTTCTTCTTGAGGTGGCTATGAAGGAATCTTCTCTTGTGGTAGCAGGGGAAGCCTTGGATGCACTTTTTGATGTATTTGCAGATGGTAAAGAAGCAGAAAAGGCGGCAGTAGAGATCAAGTTGCTTCCAGCACTGAAAGAATTTCAGCCAGTGTTCAAAATGAGGGTAGGCATCAAATGCAGCCAGCTCAGGGTCTCAACACACCATGTGGGTTAAAGCTTTGAGGTTTGGGCTGCTAGAAGAGAGAATTAAGTAGGAATGTATGGCTTTATAAAATGACCAAAAAAAAGAAAACAAATAATTGAATTTCTGATATTTTGCTTTAAAGGAAGGCAAATACACTTACCTTGCAGTTCATGGAACTGTCAAGGTAACAGTGCAGCATCTGCATTGCAACATCTGCATTACACCATCAGCATTATTGATGTCCAAATCACTGTGTTGCTCTGAAACCCTTGTAAAAAAAATCCTGCAGATGTCTGTGGAGGAGAACAGCTAAATTGTTGCGAGAGAAGTCTCTTCTGAAGTTACATTGACATCTCGTGGTTTTAACTTGCTGTAGTTACAGGTGGACATTTTTGGTCTGTTGTTGATTAATTAAAATACATCATGTATTCTGTATTTTCAAGGATCGCAAGCCCAAAATTCTAAACTGTAATTTTAAGTACATCCTTGTCTTAAATACAGAATGGCCTTCAATATGTTGTTTCCTTAGCCAGATGAAGCCTGAGGAGTGACTTTCATAGTCTTAAAGCTAAGCACTATACACACAAAATACATACCCTGATAGCATTACAGTTGTTTGATTAGTTAGAGGTGCAAGGTGTTTTGTATAAAAAGCAATAGAAAATAAGTGTATGTTTTAGATGTAGAGTGAAATAGCATGCCAGTAGTAGTCTAGTTTTAGGCAGAGAGGTATTTCAGTAAATTGACTTGCAGAAATAATTGCTAGCTACCCATGTGCACATGTGAACATGTTGGAATTCCCAAAAGGCGTGGGTAGCATGCCTCTTGATAGAAGACCTAAATACAATTACTATAAACTTCAGGTGATCTAATAGGAGAAACTTGTCAAGTAGTAAAGTATGTATTTTTTTGTTTTTACAGATGCGAAAAGAAGGCAAAAGACAGTATAGTACAGATCAACTGTGTGTTCTTGACAACGTGAAGATGAATTTGAGAAGATTCATTGCGTATCAGGAGACACTAGGGAAAACCCCAACTTGAAACATCGAGGAACTTTAAACTAAGGTTTCCCTTACTGAATAATGTTTTCCAAAATATAACTGTTTTGAACTTCTAAAATTTATTGAGTAGAGCAGTTTTGCTTTCATGTTAATACTGCATTTTTTTATGTTCAGTATTTTTATACTTCTGGGTTGATGCAATATGAAAGTCACATCAGCATAAAAAAAACATAGCATACTTTGAGATTAAGAGTTAGCAGTGGTAAGAATGTGCTCTTGCAGTCCTGAGGTCTGTACATAGCACCGTCATTGTTTATAAATCCTCAGTATCCTGGCGGCAAACTATAATTGCATGAAAAAGTAATTTAGAGAATATTCTCGGTTATGTGCCAGATCAAGAAAAGAATTCTAAAAGCTGAAGATATTTTTCAGGGAAAAATAGTGGCAGAATGTTACTATTTGCTATTTGCTCTTTCCTATTTCTAGAATTGCACAGGCACTTATGGCAAGCTTCCCAAGAGAAGCGTGTGACAAGTGTGTAGATTACTGTCAGCACTTGGATCTGTTACTTCATGAGGTTCATCGAAGAGAAAACTGTTTCAGATTCATTTATGATAAATTCAGTATGATAGCTTTTTGCTGTGGAAATCAGTGTAAGGGGATCCTACGCTTATACGCAGCTCCCTGTTTTTATTTTGATTGGTATTTCTGACAATCAAGTCTCCTGATTTACTTTCTTCCTTGTAATTCTACATCAGGATGAATTTGAATTTGGGGAAGTAGTAAACCTAATAAAAAGTATTTTTTTATGCTGAGGTAATATCTAAAGTAACTTTATAATTGCTTAAAATATCTTTTCCAAGTATCTGTGGTAGAGATTTTTAAGCTGTAAAATATAGAAACTATTTTCAAAAAATGTCACTGATTCATGAAGAATATATGCCAACTTCCATATATCAAGAGCTTTGGTTTTGTTTCTGTGAATGAGATCCTCTTGTACACATTTTTTTAAGGAAAAAACCCATAATCAAACACAAAAGCATTTTGTTATGCTGATTTTTGAAATGAGAGTTCACGCCTTTCATCTTAGGGGTGCCTTGGCACAGACATCTAGTTTTTGGCAAAATTTTGCCCATGGTATTAGGCATGGAACTACAAAGACAAAATTTGCTTGGTTTGTTAGGTTTCAGCCTCATAGATTGGAAAGCAGGCTCAGGAACTGACCGGTTAACTTGCAAATGACTGACTTTATGAAATCCTGACATATGGTATTTTGTCAAATGCAAGACAGTGAAAAATGAGTTTAAGCAGCTATACTGCCTGGAAGCCGTGTTACTGCTCTTACTTTACGGGAGTTGGATGAAACGCGTGATGTGATGCTATGCCTGCTAATCAAATACGTGAGTGAGGGTGTGGGATCAGGAAGGCTCAAGGGCCATTGAGCTTGGCCAGAAGTCCTGAGGAGCACAGGGCGGTTGAAAGGTTATCCTGGGATTTGGCAGGGGCAGGCAGTGAAGAGGGCTGGAGTGTAACAGCTGAGGAAAGAGTAGCTAGGTGGATTATGGCATATGACTGCACAGTGCATAGATTTTAATCCCAATGTTAGTTATATTTGCTGTACACTGAGGATAGTATAATATTAGCTTGTTAAAAAGTATTAGTATTTGTTTGGAGCACTTAAAAGGACTTTCATACAGAAAGTTCTGCTCTCATTTCCTGGGTGCTACATTGAATTGCAGGATGATCTAGGTTGGAAAAGATCTCTGGAGGTCTCTTAGTCCAGTCCCCTGCTCAAATCAGGACTCACTTTGGAGTCAGATAGGTTGTGCCTAGGCCCTGAGCACCTCCAAGGATGGAAATCCCACAGCTCTGGACAGCCTTTTCCAGTGCTTGACTACCCTTGCTGTGAACACTTCCTGCCCTCCCCTCCCTCCCACTAAGTTCCCCTGTACCTAGTAGGGCTTCCCCCTGCTGCAGAATGTGCCCTATGTCCTTTGACTGCACACCATCATGAAGTGTCTGCCTCCATCTCCTCTTATAACTGCCATTTGGTCATTGAAAACAATTATATTCCCCACTTCTCCAGGCCAAATAAACCCAGCTCCCTCAGCCCAGCCTTTTACATCGTGTGCTCTAGCCCTCTAACCATCTTGGTGGCCTTCTGCGTGACCTGCCCTACTGTGTCTTATACTGGGGGCCCCGAAACTGGATACAGTATTCCAGACGTGATCTCATGAGTGCTGAATAGAGGGAAGTAATTGGTTTTCTTGACCTGCTGGCCATGCTCCCGCTAATGCAGCCCATTATTTGTTAGCCTTCATCACTGCAAGGGTGCACTGCTGACTTCTCTTCAACTTGTTGTCCACTAGGACCCTTAGGTCCTTCTCTACAAAGCTGCTCTTTGGTCATTCAGTGTAGAGCCTGCTCTGTTTTATGGGATTACTCTGTCCCAAGTGTAGCACTTTGCATTGTACATCAAGTGTAGCAGTCAGAATCTGCTTTCTGGGGACTCTTAGAACAATTAAGTATGTTATTTTTTGCTTAGGGATTTTTTTTTTAGGTTACTAATGAGAAGGAACATTTAATCTTCAAATACGAATCTGAAAGTTGTAGGTAAATATATAGAAGATAGGGCATCTGCTAGGAAACCTCTTTTTCTTAATATCATCTATCAGACCCTGTTTTATTCCTTCAAGTGAAAAGGCAGAATGTCATTTAAATCTTCAACTATTCCAGTAGCAGGAATGCATGGATTTTTTTTTTTTTTTATTTTGCTATGCTCTTATCAGTTGAATCATTTAAAAAAATCATTTGTGTCATAATAAGATAGGTGCATAGCATGAACCATATCACTTATGGAAGTTTATGATTTTTAGTGCTTAAAATATTTGCTTCTATCTTCTGGTACACATGCCATTTCTAGTTAATAGCTGAAGGAGAAATAAGGACATGCAAAGGCATTTTGGTTTCTTGTGAGTTTGTACTATAACATACAAAAACTAAAATAATCCCTTCACCTTTGTGTCATCGGAGGAGGCTGGAGCACTTTAGTGGGCCTGTTTGGCTGAGGGCATGAAACACTGACAAGCTGGTGGCTCTGTCTCCAGCTCAACAGATATGTTTGAGTTGATAGAGGGGTAAGCTGTAGCTCTTGGGAGGTGTTTTTGCTGTTTCGTTAACCTCATTGCTAATATTAATGAAGCTTTTTAGATGTGGTTTCCTAACACCCCATGTTGTAAGAACTTTGACAAAGTTTATTGCCCTTACCAGTGGCCCATAGCAAAATGGAGCCCTCGTCTTCCTTTGGGGTTTCTGTAACATTCTAGTTATCAAATAATAATTAGTCAACTGCATATTTTGTGGCCATACTTTTATTTCTCTGAATGAGAAAGTCTTACTCTAGCACCTGCCTAGCTACCAGTTTAGTGTAATGTGCTCTTGGTGTCTTGTGACTGAGTGAGAAGGAATAATTTTGTATGTTAGTTTAGAGACCATGTTCTGCTTGTATGGGACAAGATAGAAGTTAATGGGAAAAGCATGGAAGACTTTTGTCTATGGAAGACAAGGCAAATTATCAGTGATTTAAAGAAGTGTCAGGTTGAGGCCTAAAACCAGAAGAAATTTATAAGTAGAGGAGAGCTAAGCTGTATGATTGGGACCATAACAGTTGTTCCGACACAGATAAGGAAAATGAAGGCAGCAGCAGAAGTGATGATGTGGTGCAAATTAAATGTTCTGGGGGCTCTTTTGGCACTGGTTTATTTAAATAGGCTTCAGGTAAGCCTGAGATGAAGACAAGATCCTTGACAGCCTACAAAGGCAAAGCCAGATCTTGAAGATACCTTGAAGGTGTCAGAAATTGGACTGATCTAGACACTGTGCAGCATAAGTAAACAGATGTAAGTCATCTTCATCAGTTCATGTAATCACACAGATAAGACTGCTATCAAAACAGATATCTGAAACCTCTTTTTCTTTATCATCTATCAGACCCTGGTTTATTCCTTCAAGTGAAAAGGCAGAATGTCATTTAAATCTTCAACTATTCCAGCAGCAGGAATGCATGGATTTTTTTTGAGTTAACAGGGTCTGATAGATGATTAAGAGAAAGAGGTTTCAGATACCTGTTTGCTTATCCTGGTCCTTAAGGCATCATCTATCTGTCCGTGCTTCAATTAAAAAACTGCAATCCTTCGAAAGTATGGATTGCTGCTTTATTTGTCTGTCTGACACCCAGGAGAACAGAATCTGGCTCTGGGTTGAGATTTTATACCAAAACATGCTGAATTTAAGTCAGTCTATGGTATTGAGTAACAAGGGCTGTGTGCTCCCCAACCTGTTCAGACACAGGACTGGTGGCATTTGCTGCTGCTTTGGCCTCTCTGCAGCCTGCAAAACGCTGAATCCCCGACTGTGTAGATAAGGAGTTATCATTGCTATGTGGTTTTATTTTTGCTCTCTGTGAAAAGAAACAAGTGGTGAGATTTAAATGAGAGTTTGTTGCGATGTTCTTCTTATACATCATGCCTTGACATTCACAAGATGGCTGTATACCACATTATAGTTGGTAGTTTTAACTGTTTGGGGTTTGTGGTGTGTGGTGAAGGTATTTTTTTGTACAGTATGTATTTTTTAAAGATTGTCATCTCAGAGGAACAAGAATAACTTTAACCAGTACTACTTGGCTTGGTTTTACATTTGTATTTTGAGAGAAAATAAAAAAAAAAAATTAAATTTGTAGAATTACAAAATGAGAACTGTGTCAGAGATAAATTTAAAATCCATTTGTAGTTCAGGTATTATAAATGAAATGTGTATCTTGTGGAATATTAACATAAAACAACCAATCAAAAATGCGCATAAACTCAACTTCTGATTCCTTAGTAGTTTTCAGTAAAAGCATTCCCATCTAGCCTTACATTTACTGTTGCAAATTCAAATTCAGGCAATGGTAGTGGTAATTGAAAATAATGTAATTGTTTCTGGCACAGATGAGTTGAGCAAACAATCTGAATATAGTTTGCACTGGACGTACTGTTAAGATATAGAACATTAAGATAATTGGCAAAAACTGACAACTCTGACAGTCGCAGCAGATTAAGAAACTTGAAGTTTTTCCACAAGGCTGAAACATGGTGAGCCTTTTTGTTTGAAGACGCTTTTACTGTTTACGAGTGCTGGGGTTTTTTTGTCTAATTCCCAGATAAATTCAAGCCATTAACTTTTGTACCTTCTGGGGAAAACAGCATGGATTTAAATCAATTCACTCTGATTTCATTTTGTTTCTGCATTATTTTCATAAGTTCCTTCTTTCTGTGAGAGGCATTTTGTCAGACATAATTCAGTGACCACATAAAAACATGGGTTGAGACTTGCACACAAAGGATATGGTAAGATGCTTTTTTTTCTTTCAAATCTGGGTGTCAGGAACTCCTTGCATTACTGTTATATTAAGGGCTTAAATCAAAATGCTTGTGAACTGAAATAAGATACCATTGTAATAATCTGCACGCTGTTAGAACAATTGTGGCTGCTGTGTGGTCTCAGTGCAGCAGAGGGTCCCAATGCAGCCCTGGGGTTGCGAGGCGCTCATGTAAATACCTATACCACTTTTAAAGATGCATCGGGTTTTCGGTGTACCTTCTCCTGGGTTTGTATTCCTTTTTTGTCAAAAATCCTGGTGAAGATTCTTTGTTTCCCTTCTCCTCTGACGTGATTTTTTTTTTGAACTTTTAAGGAAAATTGCATTGGCCTCTTCCCTCCTCCCTGCCCCTTGATGGGAGAGTAAAAGGCACGTCCAGAATTTAACTGAAGAATGGCTGATTCAGCTAGAAAATGCATGACGTTTCTAAATAACCTTTTCTGAGAAGTTCTCTTTTTAGTAAGTAGAAGAGTTAAAGTTCAAAGTCATGATTAAAAAAATCACTTTGACCATATTCAAGTGGTGGTTTTTTGTTGGGAGGGGGGTGCTTTTTTTTTTTTTTTTTAAAAATACCCCATGGTATCACACCACCCATATTGTGTCCTGGCTTTATTTGCTTTGGGACTAGGGTTCTATTGAGGAATCCTGTAAATTACTAAACCTCAGTCCTACAACAAAATTTGTTTACATTTATGTGCTATGAGTATAGAACAAAACATATTTTTTTTCAGAATTAGCTTTTTTTTAAAAAAAACCAAAGCAGGTAATTTTTTCTGCTACTGTTAACCCCTTAAGGATAACATGAAATCCTTTATTAGACTCACTCATGCTCACTTTTGTGTTGTTTTTAAAAAAAAAAAAGTTTTATGAATTGAAACCTTTTTATTTGCATCTTTGGTATAGGAGGAACACCAGGCTAGTCATTTTCTAGTTACCTCTTTCTGGTATGTTTATAATTCTCAGAATAACTGAAGAATGTGGGGTTTGGAAAATAGGGTTATTGAGGGCAGTTTTTCTCCAATTCTAAGCTGCGCTTAAGTCTCACCAGTTTCCACTTGGCTTTTGATGGTAGTTTTAGGTACAGACCCTAATTCTCAAAGCAACTGAGTCTGTCAGCTCAACCCCCAAATTTCATCCTACATCTTCTTGCTGTAGTTGGGTTTCTCTTGGACAATGCATGTCAGACACCCTGTGTGTGACCTGAGAGCAGCGAAGGCTGAGGACAAAATACCCTGCTCCAGGATGCTGGCGAGAATCCAGAACTTTAGTCTTTGGTTGTCATCAGGAAGCGGTGCTAAGACTTCTTTGCCAACTGTCCACCTCATGGAATACTTGGAATTTAAATGCAGCTTTTTAATTCCAAAGCCTCTACCATTATCTTCGTAAAGAGAAATACTCTCCCGTGCTGTTTGGAAACTATGGGAAGCACCAGGCCCTCCATGCGGTATGCTGGAACCTTCCTAGCTGATATAGTATCAAAGATGTTTTAAGGCTATAGTATGAAAACTGAAAATAAAACTGAACCTGACCAGAACTTGTATTACTAAATGCTGCTGTGTGCTGTGTAGCGTGTGTAATGTGTCTTTCCATCTGCAGAAGCGTTGGCTACACAAGTATGGCACTGAGGCTCGCTTTTCCTCTCCTGGGGAGCTGAATGAAAGGCAGGAAGAGCCAGAAGCCTCCGTAACCATCCCCAAAACACGTTTAGGGGAGTGCAGTGGCAGCTGACGGTGTACCGAAGGGTAACGCGGCCGTGAGAGGCGCGGTGTGCTGCCGGTGCTGGGGCGCCTGACGCCCTGGCCGAGCGCACCGGGGCAGCCGCCGTACGGACGGACAGAGGCGGGCCCCCCCCCCGGGGGGGGCCCCCCCCCCCCCCCCCCCCCCCCCCCCGCCCCGGGGCCGGGGGAGCCGGCGGGCCCGACTCCGAGCGCGGCCCCTCCCCGCCGCTGCCCCGCGCCCCCGGAGCACGGGGCCGGTGGGCTCGGCCGGCCAGCCGCCCTGCAGCCTGCGCCCCGCCCAGGGCCGGGCCGCCCCGGGACCTTGGACGGTTCTGCCGTGAGCGGAGCCGCCGCCTCGCCCGAGGCCGCCCGGCCCCGGGGCCCGCTCCCCCGCCCCGACCTGGGGCCGGCCGGTCGCGAGCCGGGGCCGGCCGGGCGGGGGGCCCGGCGGTGCCGAGCTCGGGGCCGCGGGGGAGAGGTCGGGGCCCGCCAGGGGCACCGCCCGCCCGGCCGGCCCGGCCCGGCCGCCGCCGCCCCCCTCTGCTGCACGCGGCCCGTGTGCCGGCGGCCCAGGCGGGCCCCGCCTCGCCGCGCTCGCCAGGAGGGGCGGGGGCTGTGGAGCGACGGCAGCGAGCAGGCAGGCGCGGAGCTGCCCTTCCATAGGAGCCGCCATTAGCGCTGGGACCCGGTGACAGGGTCTCGGCGTCGGCGGCCGGCGCGGCGCGGGGAGCGGAGGCGGCCGGGGTGGGTCCCCGTTTGATGGATCCCCGGATCGCCTGGTTCCAGCCAGAGCAGCTCGGCCCCTCGAACCGCCTGTGGATGCAGATCTGGGAGACCACGCAGGGGGTCCGCAACCTCTACTTCCAGCAGCAGCAGCAGCAGCAGCAGCAGGCAGCAGCCCCCCCTGCCGCTCGAGAGCGCCAACAACCAGCACAACCGCAGCCACCACGCCCCCGGGGGCCGCCGCCTGGGCCCGGCCCCACGGGGGGGGCCGCCCGCCGCCGCCGCCGCGGCCGCCAGCAACAAGAGGAAGCGCGACAGGGCCCCGCACGGCCCCCCCCGGGGGGGGAAGCCGCGGACCCGGGCCCAGGCCGGCCTGGCCGAGCCGCTCTACACCGGCACCCCCTGGAAGAAGAGGAACTACAGCCAGGGAGTCGTAGGGTGAGCGGCCGCGGCGCCGGGCCGGAGGGCGGGCGAGGGGGCGCCGGGCAGCGGGCAGCGCCGCCGGGCCTGGCCCCGGCCCGGCCTCCGGAGGAGGCGGGGGCCGAGGCCTTCCCCGCCCCGCGGCCGGGGTCGGGCAGCGGGGGCGAGGCGGCGCGGTGCCGCGCGCGGGGCGGCCGCTGAGGTGCGGCGGTGGCGGCGGGGGGGGGCGCTGGGCCGCGGCACCTGAGGCGGGGCGCGGCCCAGGCCCCGGCCCCGGCCCCGGCGGGTGGCGCAGGGCGGCCGGGCCGGGCCCGGGGGCACCGCTCGCCGCCGGCGGGGGTGACATGGGCGGCGGGCCGCTGCTCCGGCTGTCAGAGCCCTGCGCGGCGCGGCTCGCCGGGGAGCGGCCTGCGGCGGGGCTGCCCCCCGTGCGCCGCCGCGCTGACCGCCCTGTCCTCCGGGGCGAGCGGCGCCGGGCTGGGCTGCGCGGCCGGCCGGGGCCGCGACTCCTCGGGGGAGGGGGGAAAACCGCGTTTGGCTGCGGCGGGTGCCCGTGTGCATGCTAATGGTGCGGGCACGCCTATCCGCAGGGGACGGGAGCTCCGGGCGGGCTCCTCTGCTGTCACCGCGGGTGCACGTGGGGCGCGTGGCACGCTCCTCGCCCGGTAACGCGCTTCGCTCCTCGGGCCCAGGTGTTGCGCCGTCACCCCGCTGCCGCCTTTGCGGTTGTTCTGGTTTCTCTTGTTGCCGAGACGTCTGATAGCGTTGCTGCTCACGCACATGCCGCGGGGCTGGACGAGGCGCTTCCCTCGGGGCGGCTGAGCTGGGGGGAGGAAGGGGACAGCAGGCAGCACCCTGGCAGCCGTGCAGGTCCTGCACGCCTGCCTTCCGCAGCCGCTGCCGGGCACACTTCTGAAGCTTTGGGATACGTGTGGATCGAATGCCTAGCAGGAACTGTAACTTAAAAAAGCTAACGAACTGCTGCTGTTAAAAGAAAACGCGTAGACTAGGTAATTACATGGGGAGCGTGTTTTCTGAGACCTGACAGAGAAGGTATGTGCGCATGCTGGCACCCGCTCTCAGAAATAAACTTGCATGCCTCTATAGAGCATTATGGATTTCAGTATGGGATTATTAATGGTTTTCATGCAGCTCTGATTGTGGAATGCGTGTGCTGATCTTTTGTCCGCAGTGGTTTTGTGTTAGCTTAGGTCTCATCTTTTGGCATTGCAGGAGCCCACAGAGATCAAGGGCAGGCAGACACATACATACCTTCTGTCCTGTTTACCTGAAAACTGTTTTGAGCCCTCCCTCCTCCTTTTTTTTTTTTTTAAACACAGGGGTAGCTTTTGATATGGGTAATGCCCTGGATAAAAGCCATTCGGTAACTTCTGTGGCTTTTTTTTTTTTTTTTAAAGTTCATGCTTTTCAACATATAACCTTTGCCTTGACCCCATAGCATGCCCCTCCTCCCCACGGCAAGAGCACGTTGATGTGTGTTTGACTTGTTAAGTACAGATTTCTCCTGTGTTGTATGCAGGTGTAATACCCTTTCCAGTCCTGCTCCTTTACAAACAAGTCTGGCTCCATTCCAGAGTTCAGATGGCAGAGGTGTATGGTGACAGTCAAAGGCCAGGAAGAGCTCATTTTAGAAATCAGTAATGATTTGGGTGCCTCAGTTTTTGTGTGCCCGGCTTGCACCTGAGGGTCCTTAAGCCCCCTCCTGCCAGAAAGCGTTGACCTCTTTGCCTTCTGACATCACTGTTCTGTAAGATTTGTCAAAACAACTGTTCAAATTTGCTGGTCATTTTGGTAGGAAACCCTTACCACCTCTGGCTCCCTATTTTCTTGCCAGCTCCTATGTTACCTTTACTGCTGGGGTTATAATAACTCATAAAATGACACTGCAGAAGTGTGCTATTTTAAGTTCTGTAGTCGCTATATGTTGGAACCTTCACAAGGCTTGAAAGTAATGTGTGCAAATCATACCAAGTACTGAATTTTTGTAAGGACTCTGTTTATCTTCTAGCTTGTCACTTATTTACTTGAAGGTTGAGGAACATTTTTAGAAGTGCCTTTCTCTCTCTTGGAAATCCATAAACCTTTTCCCTGTATTGAAGATACAGGGGGGAAAAAGGGTGACCTTCAGCAAGAGGTTAATAATAACAGCAGCAGCAGCAGCAGCAAGGTACCAACATATTCAAGATGTCTGTTGCTAGAATAGAATTTCAGTTGAATCAGTTTCAAACTCCAAGTGGAAGCACATTGTGGAATCTTCCTAATAGTACCAAAAAGTACTCAAATATGTTGGTCTACGTTTGGCTTGACTGGTTTGTGGCATATATTGACGTGATGCTGAGATTCTGTTTTAGCTGCTTCCTTTGTTCAAAGCAGAGTAAGGTGGAGCGTCTCCGTGATACGCCCATGCATTGCTTTTCCTAAATTATGGAAGTGAGTGGTATTTGCTTCTAAAAAACTATTTATTCCAAAGGCAGTTGGAGTCAGTTGGCTAACAAATCTTGAATGAAAAACTCTGAAAACAATTTCTCAAAGGAGCTGAAGCCTCTTAGGAAAGCGCAGAAAATGCTTAGGTCTTGTGAAGGTTGCAGTGTGACCAACTGGCTGCTGGCAAGGCCGTGGGAAGCCTCCCATGTAGCTGCCCGTGGTGTCCTCCAAGGTGCTGCCATTGCTCCCTCATACAAATTTCCTTTTAATAACTCTCTTGTAAGGCATCTGTCTCGGGTCTTGAGGCACTGGACAGTAGTGTTGGAGAGCGAGGTGTGTAACCTACCAAATGAGGTTGTTGGTAAAATAAAAGTTTTAAATTAATTATTTCCAACATGAACTGTTGTTGACTTGTTCTAACAATTACTGGGGGGAAAAAAAGATACCTGCAGTTCTGTTACAGCATCACTTGTGTGTTAACAGGTTCCTTTTTCTAGCCTAATTGTTTCAATGCAAGCTGTGAAAAAATAGTAAAGACTTGACACATCTCCCTATATGCCATCCTGTAATTTTGCTCAGTTAATCACTTTAAATTTTGATTCTTTTGAATACGACAGTGTTGTGGAACAGTCCCGCTTTCAGAAAGATGAGGCCTGACTTGCTGGCAAACACAGTTGAAAGCTGACGTGTAGCGTTCATTTTCCCAGTGCAAGGATGTCACTTGTGTGTATGGCTGTGCAAAACCAGCTCTGAACACGCAGTTACATTGATCAGCTGTCTGGAAAAACAGTCCAATGATTTTTAGCTAGTTGGACAGTTTATGTAAACACGTAGCAGTATGTAACTAGCTGCCTAAAGGTTTAGGTAAGCTAAACATGTTGAAATAGTAGAGATTTTGGTTAAAAGCTAAGTATCTGTTCTGTCAAGTCTTTGAATGTTTTCTTTCCATGTTTTTATTGAGAAACGCACTTTCTTAGCTAATGCTATTTATACATACAAAGAGATAGCCAAATAATTAAAAAATAACCCACAACAATATTGGTTTTGATTTCAAGATAGATTTCTTAATAAAGCATGCACAATATTTGCTCGCATTCACCGATGCTGAAACACTGACTGTTCAACACGTGGCCAGTTTTTCACTCCCACAGAGTTAATGGTGCTATTGTATACATTGTATTCTGGCCTACCTTTAATATTTTCCCATATTCTAAGTTTTCAGGCTTACAGTTCTGTTAATAATGCAGATGTTTGCATTACAGGTACTCTGCTTTGTTCTGGCACTCCTTAACTTTTTGACTTTTGAAATAGCACTGTAAATCAATTGTCTAGTGCTGCCTGCAAGTTGCTTTGCACCGGTCGGATTCAGCTTGCATATCTGGGGACTTTGTCAACAGACAGTAGTGCCAAAAAGAACAAAAAACGCAGAAAATGAATGAAAAGTTTTACAGCATGTGTATGATGTTACTGTTGACTTAACACCTAACATACCTTTAAAGAGTTTAATTGGATTTATCTCGACAGGGTACTTAGTAGCAAAACTTAAGGATGCAGAAGGATGTGTGGATTGGGGTTTTGGAGGGGATTCGTGTGTGCATGTGTCCCGAGGGCAGCAGTAAATGTTAGTAGTGTCACAATTAAAAAGGAATAAAAAATATTTGGGATACTGAAATGGATGTTTTGCAGCTTTCACTGGGTTTAGATTGAGCCTAGCTAAAAGGTGACACAAGAAGAGCTGCTTATGCCAGAAGCTGGAAGCATAGCAAGACCCAAAAATAAAGACTTGCACTTAAGTTTGGCCTGTCTTCTCGTAGGTTTCTGTGATTCTTGTGCCAAAGGAAAGAGCCAAGTTCGTACGCAGTTCCCAGGTAGGAGATGTGGATTTGGGGACTCTGCAGGGAGCTGGTTAGTTTTCACAGGACTCTGCAGCCAAAGGCAAGAACCCAATTAACGTATGAGTTTAAGGAGGGAAATCTATGGTAATATGTGCTTCTGAGGAGGAACCTGGGTTAAATAGAAAACTGTGTATTTTGAAATTTGAATGTACAGTGTTTTGAAGTACTAATGGAAACTTCAACATGAAAGGGAGAGAACCCTGTGACCCCCAGAGGAGGGGTGTGCACACAGACATGCACACACTTGCAGGCTGCCGAATTGGTTGGTACGGAATTGAACAGGCTTCAGCTTATTTGATATAAGGGTTCCCAGCATGTTGCCCAGGATTACAGAGGATACCATGAAATAAAATCATACCTACTTTAGGAAGAAAATAGCTTAAAGCCATACATCTTTGGTACAGAAGTTCTATTATGATTTTTTTTCATGTGAAATTTGTCAGCTTCTCAGGTCTTTTAATCTCTTTTTTGAAAGAAGCTAAGTACATTAAGGCAGGTGCAAGCTCATTCTCCGCAGGGTTTGAGCTGACCAGAGGGCATGTAGCTGCAGTAACGCAGCCGTCCGCCTGAGATAACGTACCCTGTGTCTCTTCAGCTCTTACTTGCTCAGGCCCTTGCATGGTATCAGCCACAGTAGCATGATCTCCATGTGGGCTGGAGCATGAACAGAAAGAGCTGGGTGCAGAGTGAGCAGAGCAAGTATAGAATCATTTGGGTTGGAAAAGACCTTTAAGATCATAGGGTACGCGTACCTGCAGCAAAACATCTAGCCAGACCAAATGCCTAACTGAGGGAAATCTGATAAAACCCGAATCAATTGTTTTGTTTTTCATCATGTACTCTTAAGTGCTTAAATCAAATGCATGGGTGGTGCTTGATTTGCTGTTGCATTACTCGATACATGCAAAAGCTTCACTTAAGTAAAACAGGCGCTTTTGTGCACAGACTTGTAGTGAGACAACGAGGTGCGTGCACAACCTCTAAATGTATCTTCTGTTAAAGTAGTTGCATGCGTTTTGGTTTAGTGAAGACATGTATGTTAAAACGCAGGTTGCAGTTGAATTCACCATGTACATCGCACGTAAAAGTGAATTATTCAGGAAAAAATCATAGGCACAAATCTGCTTGCTCCCTGCAAAAAGCCTCTAGGAACCGTACTCTTTCCTCATCGTAGCTGTGTATGTAAGCTCTAAGGTAGAAGTGCAAGGATGTGACTTGAGTGCAAATCCTTTTCTTGTATCTGTCTGATAAGATCCACCGCCGCTCTCTGTCTAGTCCTGAGTCATGCCACAGCACAGTTCTGGCAGTACCCTTGTGACAGCTTGTGCAGCTCTTGAAGGCGGTCATCTGGGTTTTATGGAAGTGAAATCAGATATTTCCCCACAGCCTCCTGTAGTAAGAAATCACTTCTTTTGGAGGGGTTGGGAGAGAGGAACAAGTTTACTAGGGGATGAAGATGTTGGACTAAAGGCAGTTTGAGGAAACCTTTAGGAAATACACTGTAAACGTTATACAACAGTATTGTTGGAGCTTGCAGAATTTTGGAATGGTGCCAACATATTGGTGTGTTTTGTTTAAACAATTTAAGGAGGACTTCAGGGGCCTGCTGGTTTCTACACATGCAAGGAAACAGCACATGAATATATTCTTGTGAACTGTTTTGTTTTCTCCAATTCTTATCTGCTGTTTGGGACTTGGGCACCTATTTACCTTGGAGTGGCTATATAAGGAACAGAAGTTTGGCTGACTTTTTTTGGTAGATAGGGATGTCTATATTAAGTAATAGGAAGAGTGTGTCATTCCCTCTTGCTGACTCCCAGGATTTGATACATGCATTCTGTAGCAGTATGAAGTTGAAAAAAAGAGGATCTTGCCCTGAGTCTTTATTAGTATTGTATTAAACTGTGTTGGGGTTGTAGCTCTTTTATTTTTTAATTGGCAAACTGCTAGTATAAGGTCAGCTTTAGGAAGCCTGAGATTGTATTGTTGGTCCTAGCAAGTTGATGGGGACCCGTATCATGAAAGCGTATCATTGCATTTTTCTCTCCTTCAGTTTCTTTTAAACCATCTCACTGTTATACTTTGTTCCTGGGCAGCATATACTCGCTTACTTAAAGTTGGAGTATGAGGTCTGTTTTTCACTGTGGGAATTTGTAAAACTTCAAAATGTGGTTTTCAGAAGTTGTATGTGTGACCTTGCTATCAAAATAGGCAATAATGTAATACTTCATATTTCTTTTTATTGACCTCATAATTTTGTCATTCAGAACACATCTCTGAATATGGGGTATGTGCTCCAAAGTAATGCATGTGCCCAAGATTAAAGGGGTGACTTTCGCTTGAAAGTTTTTTGTTTATGTTGTTATGATGTGTGTGATGTAAAATGGTTCCTATGCTCTTTGCTGGGTGTTGGAACTGGCAGCAGTAGCAGAATGCGGCCCAGAGCCAAGTTAGGTATTGTGTTGAGAGGTGTGTGTCCTGGTAGTGATATAGTGACATAACCAGTGAAAATCTTGCATAATACATATTATAAGGAAATAAATAAATCTTATGAGCATTCATCTTTTTGAATTACGTTTTTGGATGAACTGCCAAAGAGTGTTCAATGTGTTGGTCGTACTTGAATATTGTTTTCTGTCGCTTTACCTAGAAATTGGGGCTAAAGAAACTATTCCTATGAGCAAGAAAAAGAGAGGAAAGCTAGTAAACTGGATGCAGGCTTTGGATACTTTTCCTAGGCTGCAAACAGCTTTACAGAAGGAGCAATCTGAACTTTAATCATTTTGTAACTTTAACCCACAACAGATAACACAGCAGGAATTTTTTCCAGGAATACTATGAACTTGCAATGTCAAAACAAGAGACAGACGTGGTTTGAGGCAGCAGAACTCTTACAAGTTTGTACAAAAACCTCTCCTACAGATCTCTAGACCCTGTTGAAATCTTTTTAATAACTTTGTGTTGGTGATACTCATATGTTGTATCGTAATCATGCAATTAATGTATTAGCATTGCTGCATTCAGCGTAGGTCTTTTGATACTAGCTGTCCCTGATGGTTATCCTTCTGGTCCTTAAAGCTGCATCACAAAATCTGTGTGAGACTGAGCAGCTCAGTGAGCTGGTTGTGTACCATGGCTGCCTCTGGGGCCACAAAGCTCCGGGGTTAGGTTGAAGCTCGGGGGGTAGGTCACAAGTAGGAGGCAGCTGCTCCAGGGCAGTTCTAGCACATCAGCGCAGTGTGAGGATGAACTGGCTGCATGACTGGGTCTGAGGATGTCTTATGCTGGTACATCAGAAACATCTGTTAATTTTCTTCCTCCCATGGTGACAATTAAGATTATTTGGCAGCACTCATTCCAGATCAGCATCTCTGACAGTCTCGTAATGTCCTCCATGGCATGAGAACTACATCTGAATTATTAAAAAGCAGTGTGCAGCTAAAGAGGCACAGTCTTGCTACAATTGCTTGAGGAGGCTTTACGGTGTGGAATTCTCTATCACCATACTGCATGGCATACATCTTGCAAATTTTTTTTTTGCGTTGCTTTTTACAGGATTTTTACTGGAAAACAATTGTAGTAGAGGCTACTGATGTCAAGCGTTGGAACAGGCTGCCTAGTGCCCTGGAGGTATTTAACAGACGTGTTGATGTGGTGCTTAGGGACACGGTTTAGTGGTGGACTTGGCAGTGCTAGGTTAATAATGGTTGGACTTGATGATCTTAAAGGTCTTTTCCAATGTAAACAATTCTGTGATTCTATGATTCTATGAAATAAGCAGAGGCTTAGGATCAAAGTGTGTGTCTGTACATCTCCACTCTTTTATCTTGTTGGTGTGATTTATTAGGGGGAAGTAGCCAACACTATCGAAAATGTTGTTAAGACAGCATGGAGGAAAAAGCGCTGTGATTCTACAAGTACTGGGATATAACAATGGGCAAATGCAAGCATTAAAGTCCTCTGGAAACTTCCAAATGAGGGAAATGAGGGTAGTAGAGGAAGAGGTGTAGAGGTGAGCAGGAGTGTTGGCTGATCATCTTCACTCAGTGTAGATTTACTTCCAAGTAGACTTAAGTACACGTATTTAAAGTGTCACGTGCTTTCTTACAATTACTTTGTTTATGGACCCAGTAAAATCTGAAAGAACTCATGTTAACCTGTCACAAATATCAAGTATAGATAAGCCTTCATATACTGTAATTAGAGTAAGAATACCGCTAAAATACAGCATTCAGGAATACCTTGCTGTAGTCTGATGACTAAGGTGTTGATCTTACTGTTACGTGTCAATGTGTAGTCTGAAGATAGCGAGTCCTTAATCAAAGTTTGTTGACCTCACCTGACCTCTTGATGTTGTGATTGATCTAGACCGAGGAAGTGTGATAACATAACTTTCTTCTTAAGTTTTTGTCTCACTGTTCTAATTTTAAAGCTATTCACTTCCTCTGTTACTTTAGGAAGAGCAGATATTTTCTTGTGTATTAAAAAAAGCAAATGTGTTTTTTGTTCTGTTTTTGGGTTGTTTTGTTTGTTACGTTTTAAGGGGATTGTTAGAAAACCCATACTCCTTTATATGCATTTACATTCCTCCCCCTTCTCCCTCAGCGAGATTTTGGCTTTAATCTAAAATAAGTATGAGTAGGGTTTTTTTAAGATTGTGTAAAGTTTTACTCTGGAGATGCGCCTTGCACAGTGGCTTTATCTCTCAGGTACTCAGAGGTACTCCTGGTCGGCAAGCTTTCCACAGCCCTCAGTTACAGTACTGAGTTAAACATAGTGCAGTGAAGGAACTGTCTTGATCTGAATAATGATCATGATTGCAACTCACACAGTCTTGGGTCAATATTGAGCCAGGCTTAAAAAATGAGGCCCTGATAGTTTAGTTTATTTAATTTTTGCTTTGTTATGTCACGCTCTTCTTCAGTTGGGTGATTCAAATCACATGCTTGAGGATCTTCTATTTACTTAGCCTTCTGGTTGTGTTTTGGACTCAGCGTCTTACTCTCATTCATCCATGGGGATTTTTCCTTGTAGTAGTCATACTTGGCAGGTACTCGCAGGAGAAAATTTTCATGTTGATTTTTGCCTTGAAGAGCCAGTTCCCTGTTTGAGGTAAGCAGCTTCTTTACGTGTACCTCTGCTTCCAGCATCAGGTGGAAGAGAAGTTTGCCTTGTTGAGCTGTTGGATTTCCTGTTGCAGGATAGTTTTTGAGATTAGGCAGAAAGGACAGTACCGTCTTGCTTTTGCTGCCATCTTGTAATTACATTATACATCAGCTAGTTTTCTTAGCTAAAATCTATCTGAATTAACTAGTGATTCTTCTGAAGCTGCTCTTGTTACAGCTTGGCCAAATGTGGCAGGGCGTAACAGGTGGGAAAAGATAATGTTTCAATGGCAGTAAGTAGCAGTGTCAGCTCCTGGCATAACAGCACCTTGGAGCAAATGAAGAGAATGGCTGTAATAGCAAACTTCCTCTCTTGTTTCTTGTATAATGTGGTATTTGCCCGTAGGCATTAGGTCGCTGAACATTATATGCTGGAATAGTTCTCTTCAGCCTTTGCTCCTCTGAAGCATACCTGCTTCAGGCATGCTGAAACGTGCTCTTTCTAGTCGCTATTGATTCAGCGTTTGTAGGGCTCGCAGTGAGCCTCTTGCGCTTCTCTGATAGCTGGTCTCCACAGCTGCATCTCCTACTCACACTCTTGGTACACTAGACATATTTGCTTAATCTTCAAATTGTTGCTGAAATTATTTTGAGAGGGTGGTTTCAGTGAGTGAATTGGATGAAACTTGAGTGGGTTTCTGAGAGCTCTGCACAGGCCCTCACCCTCCATTTGCTACTTTTGTTGGAAGACCATACGCAAATGTGTTAATGCGCAACGTGGGCAGCGTGAGGAGGTGTGCCATGCCATGCTGGGGATGTCCCATCCTACAGTGGGTTCCAGCCCTCACCTAAGTGATATTAAGCCTGGGTCAGTTGTGAGGATTTAACTCAAACCATTAGAAGTCCCTTTTTTTCACCGTGTGCTGATTCGTCCTTATGTCCAAGCAGAACCCAGCAGTTGAGGTAGTTGCATGAAATCTTTTATATCTTTCAGCATACATTGGTGTCTCTGAATTTTAAGATTTTTAGACTCATGGAAAATATTTCAGTGAAGTATTTTCTGGGCTTATATTGGTAGTTTTCTGACAGTTGTATTAGCTGGAGGAAGCTTCAGGGGAAAGAAGAAGATAAAAACCATCATTTGATCCACAGGGTTAGTCAGAGACCGGCTTCTCCAGGTACTTTGAAGGACAAGACCGGTCACACCTACATTGGAGGAAGAAGCATTTCTTACAGTTCCTGATGCTGAAGCCCTTGAGTGTGCATCTTTATCACTGGGCTAATAGAGGTGACCTGCGGAAACATTTTTCTGTGATCTGCTTAGGCATCGTCCTTTTTTGATGGTTATTGTTTGTAGCTTTCTAGCCTGGAGTGATAAGCAGAGCAAAAGGAGGCTGGTGACTGTCCAAAATATTTTGCAGGTTGAGTTCTACTGCTCCCAGCCCATGGTTTTTCTGGTTGTCATACATCCTGCCTTGCAAGTGGGAGTACCTGAACACAAGAGAACAAACCAGAATATGAACAAGTAGTTTCTAATATATACCTTTAAGGGAGCATATTACTGCAGTATGAATCCCAAGAAGGATACTCTGTTGTTTAATCTGAACATAGTTCACTGTGCACACCCTTACTGTAAAGATAATAAATCATCAACGTAAAGTTACCCAAAATGTTCCTTGTACCTTGCCAGAGTATGTGTGATTGTTCCTCATCCTCCTTCAAAATGCACCCGCTCCAGTCACTTTTGAGCATTTGGAAGTGAAGGGGAGAACTACTTCTGGGATTTGAATTTTGCCTGGATATGACTGCAGCGCATCTAAACTTGTATTAATATTGGAGCAGAGAGTCACCAAAGTGCAGTAACAAGTAATAAATGGGTGATAAGCTGGTTCTGAACGGGTGCTAAACAGGTAAGTTGGGGTTACTGTCTATTTTGCTTGAAGAATATAAATCTAACATACAGACTTAAAACCTTGTGGTTTTAATAGTAAGCGCTAACTTCAGATCTTTTCAGAAGTAGTTTTGAATACTTCTAGTATAGGAGATGTGACCAAAGTGACTTGTGGCTCACTTTTATATTCCTTGAATGTTCCGAAATGCTGTGCAAAATTCCGTCCTCTCAAAAAAAAAAAAAGCCACTCAAACCTGAATGTTAGAAAATGTTAGAAAGCCTTAGGAATCTGCAGTGACTTTGCAGGTGGCATACTGGCACTTCCGATCTAATTTTAAAACATTCTCATGCTGGAGCTGAAAAGGTATTAACAAACTGCAACTGTGGCTAGTTATTTGACTTAATATTTTTCTGTTAAATTATTTTAAATTTGATCCAATGTGTTACTGACACAGAGGTGTTTAGAGTTTTATTCTGGTCTTGGTTCTTCTGCCTACTTAGCAGCTAAACGGCAGGTGGCCGAGGTGGCTTTCAGGAGTTGGCACAGCGCGCTCTCGGCTGTGTGTTACCCACTTGCAGGGACGGGTGTATAAGCAGTACTGGCTGTCGGTAGGCTTGGGCTTTAAACGGTATTTTGATTTGGCTTTGAGGTGAACAGCGTAAGCCTGAGATGGTGCTAGTGTCTCCTTTCCTTTTTGGGGACTTTTGGTGTGGGCTTACTTGGGGTGGATGTTTGCAAGTTTGAATCAACTCTGATGGAAGGAGAAAGGAGTTAGTAATTACACTGCTCTCCTTCCTTTCATTTAGCTAATCTTTCAAGTCAAGTAATTTATCAGGTCATGAACAAGAATAATATTTGCTGGGCAGAACCCGCTGTGTGCATGAAAAGTAGAGGACTCTTCTCCACTCTCTTCTGTGTCAAAAACCCCTGTTCTGAGCCCCATGTGAGGCTTGCCTGGCTTCATGTTGGGTGACCCGCTGCACACGCAGCAGTTTACGTGGTGACAAAGGTCTGTGCTGCGAGTTTTGAGCTCTGATCAGAGTCTTCAGGTGGAGATTTTTTTTTTTCCGAGCACACATTATCCATCGGAAGTACTCGTCAGGCTGCAGGGAGCGCGTTAGTCTCACTCTGCCCAGATAGCACCGGGTGTCACTTACTGGCGGGTCACAGTTTGTTTGTTTATGTGAGAAATTACTGCACTAACAAACTAGCAGCAATATACTAGTGATGTGTAAAGAACTGTCCTGATAGCCTGGCTTTATGAAGACAAACAGAAAGGCTTAGCAGCTGACTGGCTGTAGGCCTCTGTGCTGGTTTAACGGTAACACCACTTGCAAAACTGATTTCGTACCCTGGGTTTTCTTAACCCCCTTCTCCTACCTGCTGTGCTGGTACAGAAGGGCTCAGACCTACTCACAAGCGTTGTGGGGATTTGCTGGCTGTAGCTTGTGTTACAATCCTAACCCAAGCCCAGGCATTACAGTGTTACTGGCATAGTTCAGCTCATATAAACTGAACTACTACTGGTACTGATAGTTACTTCTACTTATTGTTAAACTCTTGTTTAAAAAACTTATAAACTGTTGTTTGGTCTTTTTGAGTGAGACCTTTTTAAGCAAGGGGAATTGGCAGGCTGAGGAATTACTGATTCCCCACTATAGGAAATAGATACCTTTAAACTTCTCTGTGGTTTTAGCTGTTTGGAAATTTACCTCAAATTGTAATTACAGAACATATGAAGTGCATGCTAACAGTTGCACTTTAAACGTAAAAGCTTTTAAAAATATATATGTATTTTAAATTACGAGGTTGCAAACTGCATAGCTGGTCTGTATATGTAACTGCACCAACAGACTAATACTTTTCTACAAGTGAGCTAAAGAAAAAACGTGGTAGTATTTTATAGGAGATGTTGGAATTACTGGTGCATTTCAAGATAATTAGATATTACTAGAGGTGAAGCCTTTTTGTCATGAAATAAAAGCTATTTCCCATCTCTGCTCTTCCCACTTTGTTTTTCTTGCACAGAACCTTTCCCTCCTGCTCCATCTTGTTCTTTGTTAGTACTTTCAGCTCAGCTGAGGTAACAGTTTCTCATAATGGTTTTTTTTGGGGGGGGATGGTGGGTTTTTTTTCACTCCTCTGTTAGCAAAACACACGCCTGCCTTTGGCAACCCATTGCCTGGGAGAAGAGAAGCAGCAGACTCTCACAGCACTTGCTTACAGAGATGGGAAGGAGGGATGATATGTAGAGACATTCCAGGGAAGAAATAGGCGGCTATTCCCACACATGTAGTGATTCAGCTAGATTGCTTTTATGTGCAGTATGATTTAAAAAAAAAAAAAAGGCAATAGGAAGTAAGGGTGCTTCTCAAAACGGTCTTTCCAGTTGGCATTTGATGTTTTTGCTGGAAATGCTGTAAAAATAGAAAGCGAGACTGAGTATGCATATGGTGTGGGTTTAAAAGCCAGTGGATCGGTTGCAGAGTTCTACTTCAGATTGCTTATTGGTAGCAAGCATCTGATTTATAAAGTTCAGTGGGACTTTTTTTTCCTCTTAATAGACAAATTTCTGTAAGAAAAATTCTAGTACTTCTGAGTGTAATTTAGGAAGACAAAGCACACTTGCAATTTATAAACAGACAAAAAATCGTCACTTCTACCTTGACAGGAAAAAGCATCTCTTATATTACTTCTTGACTAAAGAATGTGCTTGGGAGTTTTAATTAAAAATAACTTCAGTTTAAGGAAGATAGCACTCATCCTGATTGAGGCAAAAGATCTATAAAATAAATAAAAAACTGAAAAGATGGACATAATTTAAATAATTGAAAAGAACTGCCTACATTGCTTCTTTCTCCTGTGATTTAATACATCTCTACTACACTTTGGCTGTTTCCATAAGGCAGTGCTATTTTAGTGCCTTTTATGATGCAGTTAAACTCAGAAGTTAATGTTAAATCCAGAACATAAATAAAAAAATATGTTAATTAACGATGTTAATTTGAGGGGTTTGGGGAGATGGGTGTTGATTGGGAGGAAGAAAGAGCACACTATGCTCTACACTTCCAAATATTTGCATGGGATAGAAATTGTAGAAATTTAGTGGTATCTTTTTTTACTCCACGGCATTTTGAGATGTGCATAATGACTCCACCGTACATTTTTGAAGTGTACAAACTAACTCTGTTCAGAAAAGAGTTTTCAAGCTCAGTAGCAGAGTGATTAGATTAATCCTGAGAGACATTAGTCCTGAAAACAGGATCTGGGTTCCTGTATCATTTACGTATTTGTGAAAATTTTGTCCTCCTTTGGTCCTAAAAGGCAATTCTGTGAATTACTCAGCAGACGACAAATGCTAGCCAGAAAGGTCACGCTGTTCTTGGGTAAATACTGAAAGCTACTCAAATACCAGGTGGTTGCTGGAGGTGGTCTTCTGGATGTAGATGTGCCAGCTGAAGGTGTTTCTTTCACTGGCCGCTCCTCGCCATCTGGGTGGAAGCGCCCGCTGCTGCCGCCATCCTCTTCAGGCTCCCTGCTATGCTTAGGAGGAGTTGGCTGCTTTAGCTGAACTGATGGAGGTGATGGGATTTAGCTTGGCTAACTTTGCCTTAGGTGGATTAGGGAGGCTTGTGTAATCCTGTTATAACAGACCTTGTCGCTGGGAAGCCGGGGAGTGGTAACAGACACCTGGGCTATAATGGAAGGGGACAGAAATAAACCTCATTTGCCTAGCTCTCTGCAAAGTGAAATTCTCCATTTGCAGCTTAGGAAATTGTTTATACAGTAGATATCCTGATTTTTAGTGATGTTTAGTAATCATATGGCAGTGGAATACTGTTTTTTTCTTAATGTCTGTTTTTAGGTAAACTGTGGTCTGTGAAGCTGTATTACAAACGGGTGAACTGAAGAAAAATGTGTGATATCAAAACCCCAGCTCCTTAAGCGTTCCTGGTTTTGTCAGGTTATGAATACAGACATCTTTTGGGATGTTCCGTTTTAAAGCTCCCATAGGGCATATGTGGCTCAAAATATGGTTACTATGTGACCTGTAATACACTGATATGGTTCAGTAACTAAGGATGTGAAAAGCAATGGTCAAAGTCTCTGAGGCTTTTGAAAATTGTTTGCTTTATTATGCACAGTTTTAGTTTCTTATGAGGTCTGATGCATCAGTCACCATGAAACTTAACTGCCTATTAAATCACCTGCAGATGCAGTTAGGTGTTTGTTCAGTAGCTTAAAACCTAGCAAATATTAAAAGAATTTGTCTGCTACAGAGGCCCAGGTGGTAGGGAAGGGACCTCAGCAGATGCTTCATATTTATAATTCCCTTTACTACTCTAGTGTTTGGTTTTGCTTGAGCTTGTAGGTGGGGAAAATAATTTGTGACATTACAGTGTCTGCTGTTGTTCCTGCTTTGTTATTCAACACATATAGATGGTAATAGTACTCTAGAAGTTGTTTTATTAAGCTTGTGGGAGATGATTAATGTTAAAATTGAAAGTTAATTTGGGAAGCTGTTGGATTCTCCATGTTATAGAGTGTCAATGTTGCTTTTAAAATAAATATTAAAAAAAAAATACAGTTGTGAGGAAGAGAGGGAGGATTGGGCTCTCTGTGTCTTTCCTTTGCCTTAGTTACAATTTTTTTCAAAACTGGTTCAGGACCAAGTGGGTCGCAGATGGGAAAAGAAAAAGGTTTGTTTAGTTCTTGAAACTTCCAAAGGAGCAGAATTTTCTACCATAATTCTTTTTTTTTTTTTTTTTTTTTTTTTTTCCCCAGTTACAAAAATAGTACCATCTTTTTCTTAATAAAACACCTTGGGAAGCTTCAAACTGAAGTTATTCTCTCTTCTCCTGTGCAATGCTATCTTTCCCCTTGGGAGTGGAGGGATGCATGCATTTAGGACTCTTAAGTATTGATGCTTTCAAGAAGCTAAAATACCTCACATTCTTCCCCAAAGACAATTTTAAACCTGAAATTTGACAATTTTTCTCTTTGTTGCCTTTGATTTTTATTTTTTTCTTCTCTAGTGGAGACTTAAAATGGTAGGGGCAACTAAACACTGTCCTATAGGAATTCTCATCCAAGGAAAATTCAGATACAAAAGGCTTATTTAGTGCTGCAGGGGTACATTGCAAATATCCTTTCCAAGTGTGGATATAAAATCAATAAACTCTTAAATCAGAAGTGATTCATCGTAAAGCATAGAGTTTGGAAAGCAAAAGTCATCTGCATGTTCACTGCTTACTTCTGCCGACCGTCCGCAGAGGCTCTAAATAATTTATATTTTCATCATTCTGAAAATGAAGCTTCCTTCAGAAAATCCTGGCAAAGAGTAAGTTGTAGTGCGCGAGCACAGTACAATTTTTTTGGCATATGGTTAATATCCTTTGTTTTAAATTATCTTGAGTGATGTTGCAAATAGCATTTCCTGTGCAAAGCAGTATATATGCCCAAGGCAGAGGAGGCTCTTTGGGGTGGATGAGCAGAATTTTTAACCCAGTCATTTTTAACAGTTGGAGCAGAAGCTATGGGTAACACCCTGATGAGAGAAATTAGAACATGCACGCCTGCATAATTTCTCCTGTGAAATGAAGAGTGAAGAAGAGCCAGAGGAGAGTGGAAGTATAACCCAATTCCATAATGACAAAAGCAGGATATTTTTCAATTAAAACTTATTACTCTGGTTAGTACAATACTGCATGTTGGCATATTGCAAAGTTGACAATATTGCATTGCATATTGCATTGCATATTGCAGTTGGCAATACTGCAAAGGCAACACTTAACTACTGCCCTGTGATTAAGCAAAACCAGTCAGAATTACCTTTATCTCGCTGGCTGCTCTGCATAGCCGGCCCAGGGTATGGTCCCACTCAGGGCAGCCATTGGCGAGCGCTGGGCTTCGGTTCTGTTGGGCTGGCTTCCTTCAAGCTGCCAAAATCTGTGAGCACCCGAAATCTGTGAGCACCGTGGGCTGGTCATTTAGTCTGCATCAGGATCCTAGTGCAGAGAAGTGAAACTTGTAGTATCTCCCGTTAGGTTCCATGAAGCAACATGCTTCCCAGTGTCATTCTTGGTTCCAGTTCTGGCCGTACAGCAATAGTGAGTTGTGCTGCTTAATGTGTCAGGCAACTGAAGTGTATGGTCAAGTGTATGTGCTTGCCCACGAATCTCTCTGTGTCTGCATATAAACCAGAAATAACATTTTGTCATACGTGACTTTTTGAATTGATTGTCAGAGGCACAGTAAGATTCATAATCCAGAATAACAACTTCTTGGATATATGTAAACTAGTTTGAGCTGCACATTTAGAGCCCACAAGTTATGCTACAAAATAAAGTAAGGTGTGATTAAACTAAGAAAGAAATGTAATGCACTGTGTTCCGTAGTACTTGCATCTGCTCAAAAGTGGCAGCTTTTTACCCAAATGGCTTGAGTCTAGCTGACTTGTGTTCCATGCGGTGCTATTCAGTGATGTTATGGTGGGAAGTCCTTCTTGGGATTACAACTCTTGCAGCCATAATTTATTTTTTAATGATGCATCACTATCTCTGTCAGGTAAACATAACAGATGCTATAATCCACTAGATTTAGTGGCTTTTCTCTTCTCTATAATTCTGTTCTGTCTGTGAAATTCTGATGGAATCAGCTTGCCAAGCTTGAAAACAGGGTGTGATGCAGCTAGTACTTTGTTTTAGAACATACTCAAAGAAAGCATAAGAGACTATTTTGTTTTTCTTTTATCCATATGTTAAGATTTCCTGAAGTACAGGACAAAGACCCACTTGTTTACTGTAATAAAAACAGTAAACTAATGCTCTTATGCATTGCAGAGAACTCTCCATGCATCCTAAGTAGGTCTCGGGTGTTGGTATGCTTCAGTATGACTATAAAGCAGAATGAAATATCTCTCCATAGTGAAATCAGGTTTAGTACAGTGTGATATCTTTCTAAAAAGAAGTCTCCTTTTAAGGACTTTTATCTAAAATAACTAATGAATGTAATGGTATTAAATAATAAAATACTGTTATGATGCCAAAAATAACTTCTTGGTTTCTTTGATCTTCATTTCGGCTAAAGATATAAAATTCCACTAGAGACTCTTGTAAACAGATTCCATTAATCCAAACAAATCATTTTGAAAAACAGCGACTATAATAGATGTTGATAAAGGCAGCGAATAACCTTGAGTTGTAATTTTCAGTACAGCTTGAGTTAACTCCACATTAATTGGAGTCACGCCTCTAAGTCATGTTGTACTGCTCTGAAATCTGCATGTGGCTACTTCTGTTTGTCTTGGCTTTAATTAATCATTCTCTTATTTCTTGGCAGCAGCCATTGCTGGGCAGGGAAATACGGTTCCAGGTGTAGTCTTGAGCCTCTGCGGCTTCTGCCTGCCTTCTGCGTGCCGTGGCTCTGTGCAACACAGGCAGTCCTAGCAGCATGGAGCCTTGCAGCAGATGAAACACAGATATGTCTGTAGTATTTCCAACTGGTGTGCTGATGGGAACTTTCTCTAGTGGTCTTTAAGCCTTTCCTCTATCATTGAAGAAGTTCAAATTTCACTTTCTCTACACCTGCATTGTTTACTAACATTCAGTGCATGTGTGATGCCAATTTCTGTGTGTTTGCATGCTGCTTAATTTTTTATTTTGCCATAAAGCTTTACATGACTACCTATGAATAAGGATCCCATTTGAAGAGGTGCAGACTGTTATGGTTTAACTTCAGCCGACAACTGAGCACCACACAGCCACTTGCTTACTCGCTCCCCTGGTGGGATGGGGGAGAGAGTATAAGTGAGAAAATTTGTGGGTTGAGATAAGAAAAGTTTAATAACTGAAATAATAATAATAATAGTAGCAAGTGATGCACGATGCAATTGCTCACCACCCACCAACCAAAGCCCAGCTAGTCCCCAGGCAGCGGCCCCCCGGCCAGCTTTCCACTAGTTTATATACTGAGCATGATGACATATGGTATGGAATAGCCCTTTGGCCAGTTTGGGTCAGCTGCCCTGGCTATGTCTCCGCCCAAGATCTTGTGCATCTCCAGCCTTCTCAGTTGGTAGAGCATGAGAAGCTGAAAATCCTTGACTTAGTGTAAGCACTGCTTAGCAACAGCTAAAACATCAGTGTGGTATCAACATTATTCTCATCCTAAATCCAAAACAAAGCACTGTGCCAGCTACTAGGAAGAAAATTAAATCTATCCCAGCTGAAACCAGGACACAGGCATGTGTTTTTTATGTATAGAAAAAGAAATACATCTGGGTTTGACAACACATCATTACTTCATGTGCTTCTAAAGAATGCACCAATTGATATAATTATCTTGATTAAGAGTGTCAATGGAGTTAATAAAGAGAAGTGCGCTGAGAACTGCAGCGTCTGTGTAGATCAGCTCTTTGTGCACTTTGGGGACCTCGTTTCTGATTGCCTTGTTCTTTCAAAGTTCCCCTATGGGGCAGGGGAGCAATTAACTCCCATAAAGTAGAAGCCCAGGAGCAGCTGGACCCACTAATGATGGGCAGCATGGATTTGTGCTGGTGTGTACATGAATTTCTCCCCAAGGATAGGCCCTAGGTGTTATCCCAGCATGTCTTGTGCCATTAAGTGCCCTCGGACGATGCAGTGCCACTCCTCATGGCACGCAGTGCACTCAATCTTGCATTACTACAGACATTGCTCTGGGGCAAATCTTGTGCCTTCTGGATGTAACCCGTCTGTTCCAGCTAGTCCAGAGGAGCAGAGGTAGAAATGGGGTTGTGTTGCTTGATCAGTTCCCCACAGTGTAGCCCACAATGAAAGTAAAGTTTGCTAGACATGATAGGAAGCCTTGGGCTGACTTCAGGTCTTCCCATAAGCTGGTTCACGAAATTACAGTTGAAAAATAATTTGTGTTTTCTAGAGTTTGATTTTTCAGGTTTTTGCCTGTTTTCCTTGTTGCTCCTGTTCTTGAATGCTACCTTAATGGTCAAGCACGTGGAGACTAGCAATTCAGTACACGTGACTGGCAGTGGGGAGGGAGGGTAAACTTGGTTGTGGGAGGGCTCAGCTTGTCCTTTGTCACCTAATTCTCACCTGAATTCAATTCTTGCAATGGGAGGATCGCTGTAAGAAGGTTTAAGTGCCAACATGCTGAATAGAAGTGAAGAACAGTAGAGCAGGAGATGGCTCAAAAGCAGAGGAGTCAGTGCCCTTGTAAGGTGTGGAGGTGGTGGTTTGGAACATGCACGTTAACCCTAGGCTTCCAAGGAAAACAAGCAAGCAGCCATAGGAGGAGATAAGACATTTCCTAGCAATGTCAAAACTGAAAACAGCATTTATTGGTATGAATATTGCAGCTGCCTTGTTCAGAACATCCTTGTGGTACCTGAGATGATGTGTGTGAGCAGGGCTTGGTGCCAGCAAGCAGGGGAAAAGAGGGAGATGGCACCTTGCATTTTTGCAGGAGATCTTAGGGTGTGTGTGTGGTTTATTTCAGTTTTTAGTTTGTGTTTGTAAGGCTCCCTCCGTAGGTGTCAAAAGAGGAGAAGCTTCTCCAAAGGTTGATTTAGAACAGCTACATCGAGTATCTGTCTGGATCTCCCTTTGGAGGAGATCTGTCAGAGGAGTTTTTCTCTTTGCGTTAGCTATAGAGAGCCATGGTGATGGCCACCACAAGTTGCTAGGCTTTTATGACTATTCCCCTAACTGTGTGTGTGTGAAATTCCAATAAATGCTTGGTGAAAAGTAATGTAAATATTTTATTCCTCTGTTTCTGAAAGAAGCTTGTGTTGTTCATAACCCTGCAGTATTGAAGAGCATAATGCAGATGGTTCTGTCCCTACCCTGAGTATATTAAATACAACTTTTAGATATTTTAATCTGCTTTGTTGACACCTGTATACAATTTCCAGTTATTAGCACTTGATTTATTTAAGTGTGTGTGCAGTGGGGAAGCATTAGATTCTGCATCTCATCTAAGGGCTTGCTCTTAATCAGTTGCTCTCTTCTGATGGTCCCTCAGAGCTTTAAGGAGAGATGCAGTTAGTTGTACTTGGTAACTAGAAACAAGACATTTAAAAAAAATATCTAGCTATTACTGTAATGGTCATTGCAGGAAACAAATGAAATTAATTTAGCTATTCTGTGGCTGGAATGAAAGGGTTGTGTCTGGTTTTTTTAAATACATTGTTAGTCAAGACGATCATGTGTTTATGATATTACAGAACCATAGAAATTTGTGGCACTGTATGAAGATATTTTTTATTTCAGCTCTAATCATAGGCAATCTAAACATAACTTACTGACTGTGAAAAGCACATGTAATATGGTAAACTGTCAAATAGATGGGTTAACTGTCTGTCAATCACTTACTCTACTGAGCTGCCACTGCTGCATGCGTGCTACTTATTTTCTTGTTATGGGGAGAAAGTGCATAGTTTATGCATCTTCTCTAAGGACTAAAAGAAGTAGTTTTTCTAGCTCTAGTACTGGCAAAATTACTATCAACTTTTTAAAAAGCTTTGAAAAGCTGGTCTGTGCACAGACTGATGCCTGAAACTCCCTAGCTGGTGCCAAGCGACTGACTAGGAAGCGTTGGCTGGAAACCTCCTGTTTAAATTTTTGCAAAGTGTGTACTCGGAGCTTACAGCTGCATTCGTAGTTGAAGACTGAACCATTTCTGTGTTACGCTGACATTAAAATACAGAGTGTGACTTTCAGTGTGAATTGAAGGTGCTTGGATTTAGATTTGCTTCCACACTTCTAGCAAATGCAGTACAGTGTTGACCTATGGCATAGGAAACTTAACAGGAAACTAAACGTTACCAAGTGTTGTGAATCTGGATAATTTTTTTTTTAATTGCATGCTACTCTTAAACTGCCCCTTAACTAAATAGGTAACTAGGAGCTTAAAAAGCATGTTTGATTAGAGCAGTTGCTATTTCATTCTCCTGGGTTTTTTTTTTCCTGACTTTCTGTTCTTTTTTTTTTTTTCTTTCTTAGTCTTCATGAAGAAATCATTGACTTTTATAAGTATATGTCTCCCAGACCTGAAGAGGAGAGAATGCGGATGGAAGTGGTGAACAGGATAGAAAACGTTATAAAAGAGCTCTGGCCTAATGCAGATGTGAGTTGGACACTGTTCTATTTGCTAATATATAAACCCAACATTTTGTGCCTGTTTACTTTGTGAAGTATTGAATAATGAAAATACTGTTTATTTTTCCAAATTAAAAAAAATGAAAGGATTTCTGGTCAAATGAGAGAGATGATCTTTGTTTCTAGAAAAATACAGGTCAACAGCTTTTCTATCACACACAGGAACAAAGACAAGCTAGACCTACTGTAGTTAAAGAAAGGGGGTAAGTTGTGGCAACATTTAGTTACATTAATATTTATTTACTAAGATTAATGGGAACATATCAGGCATGCATGCTTGTAAAGTATCGTGTTAAAAAAAAAAAAAAAAAAATCTTCTGAAACTCATAGCTTCACTAATAGCAGGGCTTCTAGTCCAAAAACCTGTGATCTTGAGTAAGTCTGTTAAGGTGGAAAGCCGGCAATGCCATGTTGCGTAGACCATGCTATTTTTAATGGGCAGTTAAACTAAATTGACATATCTTTCAAATTTAAAGGAACCAGTTTTTCATACAGGAACAAGCAAGTCTGTAGATTTCTGTTTTGAGCTTAAAATCTGTAATGCCTTTTTCCATTGAAGATGAGGTTTTGCTAGTACTTCATTCAGTTGAAACAAGAGTTTCTCCCATGCAGAGCTATGCTTTTTTAAATAAAGGTTGGATTAAAGAGAAGCCAGAGAAGTTGCTTTAAAACTCAAGATGGTTTTTTGGGGACACAGTTGGATTTTTAGCATAATTGAATCTAGTTTAATTGTATCCCTCTACTAACATGGTGTTCATTTCCAGAATGCAGGTTTGTAGCTGTAGTTGTCTATCTGTAGATAACAGTAGCTGAAAATAAGGACTTGTTAGCTGGAATAGCAAACCAAGTTCAGACAGCAGACTCTTTAGTATAAGGAATGCTCTTTGATCCTGCCACAGTAAAAGGTAGTGTTTTGACATGAGTGACTTAAACCCACTGTTCATTTCAGATCATCTTAACCTGTTTTATGGAATGTGTTTTAGAAATTGGCACAGTGTGACAGCATATGAATTCTGTATAAGCTAAATGTATGTGGTATGTGGTTTTATGTGTAAAATATGCTCACATTTTCAAGGTGGGTCATATTGCTACAGACAATGTGTTGGTGACGTATAATCTAGAAGGAGCACTCTCTGCTTAGTAATAGCTGCCTTTGCACAGTTATAGGGAGTTGATAGAATCCATTGAAAATGAGCATTTTCAAGAACAGCGAAGAAAGACATTGATACTACACATCTTCTAATTTTCTCATTGAGCCAGTAAAACCTTTAACCTTTCCAAGGTTAAAGGAAAGGTTAACCAAAACCAGTAACCTTTCCAAGGGAACTGCATACGAGACTCTAGCGTATCTCACAGGTGATGTATCACTCTCCTCTAACCCAGTGAAATGGTGTTGTAGAGACTGATCAAGAGCAGGAGTAGTGGGCTGCTGGTCTGGCAGAAAATAGTACAGGGAAGAGTGCAGGTATGAAACAGTGCTTACTATATACACCCTGCCAAAATCTTGTAGTAGGGGAGTTTCACCAAAATAACCGATTGCTTCAGCCTGGAGAAGATACCGCTATTTCCTAGGCAGGTCTGTGTACTGTGGGCTTAACTAGTGTTACGGGGTGAATGGATTTATTACCAGGGCATTTTTCTTTGTCACCACTAACACTTTGAATGGGGCACAAGAACTTAGTGCTTCCAGAGAGACTCTGTTTGTAGGACAGACTTCATCTGTAAAAGTAAGGTCTTTTGTATTGAAAATAATTTTATTTATGTGTATACACACACACACAGAGCTTTGGGGCTTTGAGAAAATAGTCTTTCTTTAAGCTACTGAAACTGGTTTTTGTAACCATAATCTGTTTAAGAAGGGGAAGCAAATTACAAGCCCTACCACAAGTGACAACTGACCACTGGGCTTAGCTGTAACGTGACTGAGAGGAAGCCTGCACTGTGCAGCTGAAAACTGAAGTTCACTTTTCAATTAGTGCCAGTTAAAACTACCGTGACCGTCTGTCTTCGCTGTTCTTGAAAGTGTTAGAGAGCAAGAGTGTGCTAGTTCCTTTTTCTCAAGTCAGTAATTGCTCTTCAAAGCCTAACTCTGCATTTTGTCTGCTGTTGCATTGAGGAAGAATTCTCCTCTTTTACATCCTTCCATTTTCTGCAGGCTAGAAGGGCACTGAACAGTGACAACAGCATGCCAGGTTATAATCTGGAAATTACAGTCATGTTATTTTTCTAATACTTGCTTTGCAGATCTGTTTGGGAACTGAACTGCTGAGCTCAACTGTGTTCAACTTTGACAGTCTTGTTGTAATTTTTCAGTCATTTAAGTTAATCACTAACCTTTTGGAAATCTGTGTTGGTTTAGCTACTTGTAAGATTCAAGTTTTGAGTACATGCTCTGAGAAGGTGGAGTGTTATCTGGTTCAATGTCCTCAGCTTTAGCTGTAGCGTAAAGCGATAAGTTAATGTTTAAGCTGTTCATTTTGAGTCATACATGCAGCGAATCCAGCTAAAATAAACTTGTGAGTTAAACATACACATTTAGTTTGTAGCTTCTCACTAAATATGTAGGTAAGACATACTCTATAAAAATCAGATACCAAGAAAAGGAAAATCGGGCTTCATGAATCTAAACGTATAGAGAGCGTGTGGAATGTGTCTATGCACATACTTTTTTTTTTTTGTTGTTGTTTTTTTTGTTCCACTTAGGAAAAGGCTGAAAAAGCAGATGGAGGGGGGGGTAAAACTAGGTATCCTAAACTGTTACTTTATTTATAGAAGTTAGCAATTGTGTCATTTGCTCTCTTACTCAAGGGAATGTGCTTAGAAGGAAACATTCCTAGTAAGTGAGAACTGTTCTTGGCATCAGCAAGGCTCTGACCCTAAGAAAGGCTTTAATTACACTGAAACTGAACAACCCAAAACATCAAATGAAAACATTTTAAGACAAAGTTTTTCGATCATTTGAATATGAAAATTTTACTATTGGACAAATAAGTACTTATACAGTGGAATTTAAGTTACGTTTGTCATAATGTCCTCAGCTTTGTGTCTGAATATTATGTGGCTCATAGATCTAAAAAGAGGTAATGTTGCATACTTCAGGCACTTCGTTATGAAAATACTACGATTGGGAATAGAAGTTGAAAGATGAACTCTATTTGGTTTGACAAACTTCAGAAACTTCTGCTTAATGATGCAGAGGAAAGGGAAATTGGCTACGGATAGATTTTTTGTTTCGTTTTGATGGAGGGATTTTGATAGCAAGGACTTTCCAAGCTTTTGTGGGTTTCCAAGTTCTGTTGTGCATAGTGAGGACATATTTGGATACATACCGTCATTAAAGCTCCTTCAGGAACTTTGGAATTTAATATGAACAAGTGCGCAGAAATGTAGGATAAATAGTAACAATAACATACAGGAGTGAAAGGAGTCCATTACAGTACTGTGAAATCTTAAGTTATCTTATGAATGCAAATACATCTCTGTCCGCATAGAATAAAACCATAATCAGCAGTGTTGGCACACCACAAAAACTGATGCTTACGTCTCTCAAGTCATAATAGTGTCCTGTATTTGAGATACTTTAAATACGTACGTGGCTACAGAGCTTCAACAGTTTAAATTCCGATATGATAATAAATCAAAATCCTTTAAAATTTTTGTTCTGATTTCCCTGCTCTTCCATCTTTCCGGGTTTGATGAGCGAGGGATTGAAGTGTGGGTGTGGATTTCTTTTACAATAATTTGGAGTATGAGAAACACTGAATTATTGTAAAAACAGCAGATGTTGTCTCATTCCTTTCAGTAAAGGTCATATATGTTGTATCAGTAAGTTTATGAATACTTTCAGGGTTGTTTATTCAATAAGGGCTCTCGTTGCTGTTCAGCTGAACACATTATTTTGTCTGATAATGTGAAAGCACATTTGTTTTTTTCCGAACTCCTCAGTGGTTGTTTTATTGTGCAAAAGCACTTCTCAGATGGTTTTGATGGCCAAATAAATCCTTGTTTGACTGAACCCAGTTTCACAGAAGATGCTTTTATTACTATCCTGGATTAAAAATAGTAATTATTATTATTACATTCTGAGCTTTGTGATGCCTTTATGCCTTTGTCAAGATCTAGTACAATATTGATGCTAGTTCTGTGGCATCACTTGCAGTCTTTCCTAGTCTGAGAAGCCATGAACTTTCGACGTTTAATTTACTGCCAGCATGTGCTTTTTGTTGGGGGTCGGGGTGAGCAGGTAAAAAGAGTGATCTAAAATAATCAAGAAGCACTCATACTGCTTTTTAGTCTACTAAAGTATCAAGATGCTTACTTGTTAACATCATCTTTTCCCACTCCCCCTTTTCTCTTATCCCAAAGGCTAAAAACATAAAAAGTGGGTCACTTGACATACAAATAGGTGGCTATCAAGCTAGTGTATGAGACTCATTAAAGCACAATACACAAGTCTGTAAGGTGGTTCCAGGAAACCCATCAGAAGACTGGTTGAAAATTAGTCCAAATGTGTAGATATTTTTACTTGGAAGTCCCTTTCCAAGGGGACCCCTTTGAGACGTAGCACATGAGTCCGACCTCCTTGCAAGGCTTGGCTAAGTTAATGAGAACGTGGTTTCGGACAGCTTACAGTGGAAACCTGATTATTTAAACCTCCAGTGCTAGTAAAAATCCAGCATGATAAACTAAATCGGTGGGATGTGAAACTTTCTGAAACTTTTTTTGTTTGTTGTTTAAACAGAAATAGAGCTGTGCTACTTGCTCTGTAATTTAGGAAAAAAAAAAAAATCGTGATTTTTTTCTTTTTTAAATATGCAAAGCAATGGAAATACGCTAAACATAAACTTAGAAAAATGTGTTTAAAAACTGAGGAGTATACTTTGAGATATGAAAGCAAAAAATAAATTGAACTGATACTGGATTTTATGTTATATGATTCTTAAGTGTTTTAAAATCTTCTGGGTTATGGGTTTTTGCCAGATAGGGTCATGGTGGAAATTTTTACATTACAAAGAAGGTTTTGTAATAGAAGAGTTGAAGTTATTAATGTTTTCGTGGTTAATAACAATGAAGATTAGCCATTTATACTACACGGAAGATGTAAATGCTTAAACAGAAGAGAGTACTTCTGTTCAGAACGTGCCTGTTAGCAATTCCAAAATCTACCGATGGAGGGTAGCAATAACCAGCCTTTACAAGCAGCTTAATAGAACTTGTTTGTCCTCTGAAGCCTGAAAATTTGTTTTCATGTATCCTGTTCTTGTGTTTCAGGTGCAGATATTTGGAAGTTTTAAAACTGGTTTATATTTACCTACAAGGTTAGTAATGTTTCAGTGTAAATTCCGTACAACAGAAAAGATAGCCTGTGGAACCTGTACCCCTGTAGTGATTTATCTGATCTCCCAATATCTGTGTTACTTCTGTGCATGCTTGTTACATTAAGAAACTGTTAAGCTATTTGTACGCTGCAAAGTGTACCGAAATATAGTAATCAAGACTATTAACTGTAATACCTGTGTCTATATACATTTCACATGTATCGGTAAAAGATCTGAATTTTACCACATTGTCAAAAAAAGGCTTATTGTGTGATTTGGCTTCATTAAATGACTGAACCAAACAAGAGGTTGGTCTTAAAAGAAAAGCTAAATTTTAGCTCCACAAATGATTAAATGGAAACATGTAACGTTACCTTGTTAATGCTAATCTTAGCACTGCAAAGACTACATACAAAACTGTTTTTTTCTTTCTGTCTTCTTTTGTGAAATCTGTACAATAGTCAACCTCTACTTCTTCCCAAATTTATTACTAGCTTTCATAAAGAGAAGTCATTACACAGTGACACTGGTATCTTCTGTATAGAAATTGTAAAGATTTTTGACAATTAAATAGAAATAGAATGAAAGGCGTAAACGGCTGCAGGGGATCAAACATATAAATAGCATAAGTCTGAGGTTAACACTTGAGTTCCATACTTTGGGAACATGAGGGATTAATATCTAGTACTGACTGTGAATGATGGATACCTGAGTCGTCATTTCATCTCTTTTTGAAAAAGAAAGTATCTGACAGATACTTTGGAACCTGCTTTAGTCTAAGGAGTTGAAGGAAAGCTGAATTGCTCAGTTTCTGTTTGGAAAGTCAGAAGTAAGGTGTACAAATACACGTTTTTTTTTCACATTTGGCCTTGTTCTTGGCCTTTTTTTTTTTCATTGATTATAAATTGATTAAACTTGGTTGGATGATAATAATGCAAGATGGATTTTCCTGTCCACGACTGATAGCAATAGTTCTTTACTACGTTTGCTTGACTGTTTTGAAACTGATGTCACAAAACCCTTTGCCATTGTCTACGTGACTTCATATACTGCCTTTCCTCTGTATTTGTTCCAACTGAATTTTTGGGGGAGAACAAATGCAGGTAATTTAAAAATGGTACATAAACCCACAAAAAGCCTTCCTGTGGCAGTACTTGCAAACTTTCAAAATAACCAGCAGTTGTGTGTTGGTAATTGATTCACTGTTATCTTCTATCAAAGCTTCCTTTTGCTCTAGGTTTTCCACACCCATCAGTAACTGTATAGTTAATCTAGAATTCAGGTTTTGAGATTCAGAAAGACCTGCAGTGTGTTTTTAATTGTTCCTCTGTGTTAGAATTTGCCTAGTATCCTTTTACGTAAGCGGACATTGAAGGTTTGGGCACACGGTTGTTTAGCTGCTGGACCTCTGTATTATTTTGCAGGCAATATCCATCTTCAAAGTGACAACAGAGCTGCTCTTTCTTTCTTGGTGTGCATCAGAAAAATGTCTCCCGTTGTTAACTGTCAGCATCAGTAGCGGGTTTAACACTAATTTAGTTTAGAGGAGAAGTGTCCAGCAGCATTTCCTCTCTCCAAGCAGGTTTTGAACATAGTTTTCTGAAACTGGCTGAATGGTGCCTGTCCGTCTCAGCTGAATGGTATGCAGCTGAACTGCTGCTGAACTTGCCTGCTGCCGACACTGCTTGTTGGCAAGAGAGATTTCATCTAATGCAGATGTAGTTTCTTTGAGATTGTTAAAGCAGTGTTGTTTGTGAATCAGCAGACCTGTAGAATCTATAGGGGGGAAAAAAAGTATTCCTAATTTTTTTTTTTATATATTTTCCGTTATGCAGTTTTCCGTATTACTGAAGTGTAACTGTAGGGTTATACGCTCGCCTCCTTTATGTTCCCAACCAAGCAGGGGAAATCAAAGAAGCAGCTGGGGAGCAAAGAGGAAAAAGCTCAGGATCTCACAGTAGCCTTCACTGTCTCCAGTTTGGACACCAGTCACCTCTTGAACTTGAGTTCAGGCATCGAGTTAGGGTGTCAGCTCCCTGTGTAGTCAGATGAATGTGTATATGCATAGGAAGTGTAGTGGGATGGAGACACCTCTTCAAGGAGCTAAGTTAATCAGTGAAGTTAATTAGATGGTTTGATCTTTTTTAACAGCTTGTGGCTTCCTGAAGTCAAAGTTGTCATGTTTTGCTCTCTCCTTCCCTGCTCCCTGTTCTTGGCACTACAGGCCAGCTGCTCACCATGTGCCCACTGGTGCTCTGGTCACCCAAAAAAACAACTTTGAGTTGCAAAGAAGCAGGAAATTACCCCAGAATGTTTTGGGGTTTCTTAAAAGGGGTGGGGAGTTGATTTCTGCCATGACAATTAATGTGTTGAATTGATTTGCTGTGGATTAGACAAACACCAGACCTAGAGTAAAGGAGGGAACGGGGCCATGCATCTGGGAGTAGAGGATGGGGAACGGGACTCTCCCTCTCAGTGACAGGCTGTTAAATCAGTGTTACTGATTCATACAGCGCAAAGGTGGTGATTCACAACGAGTTAATTTCTTGCTCTGCATCACTCTGGAGAGTCTGATGCCACTCTGCTGACAGTGTGGCCTGAGGAGACTAATGCCTGGCTTTGCAATGCAATTGATCTGTATGTGTGTCTGTCCCCTCCCCTTGGTAACCTGAAATGTTCTGTATTTCCCCAAGCGTAAGAATTCATCCTCACCTCTTTCCTCAGAAAATTAAGAATAAATTATTTGGTTAAGCTACATTCTCTCAGCTTTATTCTAGTTACGTGTGGATGTGAGATGTTTATCTTTTAAGCGTATTGGTCTTTTAATTTGAATAAATCTATATTTTCCTTCCATTGCAGTGATATTGATTTAGTTGTGTTTGGAAAATGGGAGACATTACCTCTTTGGACCCTGGAAGAAGCTCTTAGAAAGCACAATGTAGCAGATGAAAACTCAGTGAAGGTTTTAGATAAAGCAACTGTAAGTGTGGGGGAAGAGGGTATCGCCTTGTCCTAAGCTAAATTTCTAATAAAAGAAAGATCTTGGTTAAAAGGATGAATTTTCATAAGCAGAAACAATTTTATGTATAAATTTGAAATAGAACCAATAGAACCTTTTTATTTAGTACGGTTTTTATTACTGACAAAATAATTGACAGTGCTCCAACAGAAGCATTTCTTCTGTTGGGGAAAATCAGACTTTCTATACTGCGCGACGTATCCTTGCTGTTAAATGAGGTTACACTAGTCGTTGTGAATTAATGTGATTAGACTTCTGAATTTCTGGACTGAGTTGGTACATAAATAAATTATTTATTTTTTCTTATTCCAAGTAAGTAGACAGAATACGTTTTCACATAGAAGTAGTAAGTACAGCCTTGTATAAATATGTAATGGTATGACATGTGCAGGATAGGATTAATTGATTTTTAACTTCCTAGCTCTTGCTAGTTTTAAGAATATGTAAGAGTGTTGGGGTTTAAACAGGTGTCTAATCGATGGTATTAGTAGAGAGAGGTAATTTGGAAATCACTCAGATAGAGGTGTATCAGAGTGCTCTCAATATCTTGTGCTGCTTCTTTGAAGGTAATTTTGATGAGAAATCAATGACCCATGATGACCCACAAGTGTGTCTGTCTTTAAGAATATCTGTCTGTTACCATTCATTATTATTTCTTAAGTGTTTGTCTCCCTCTGGTGTTTGTTTTTCCCGACTAGAACTATGCTTCTGCACCAGGAACTGATTAAAAACAATTTTAAATGAATCATTTTGAAGATGAAGTGTTAAGTTCTGTTAAACAGGATAGTAAATTGACAGTAGCATTTATGAGTTAGAAAAGCAAAGTGTATGTAACAGATTGGCAAGGAGAATGAGTTCATAAATAGACAGGAGTCCTGTTTTCTCTGTCGGCCTCCTCTCTACAAATTCAGAAAATGTTTCAGTTTTACTGGTGCATATAAGTATGAATGAAACCAAATGTGTCTTGGAAATTTGTATTGACTTAATCTGTCTTTCTTTTGCAGGTACCTATTATTAAACTGACAGATTCCTTCACTGAAGTGAAAGTTGATATAAGCTTTAATGTACAGAACGGGGTTAAAGCAGCCCAGCTCATCAAAGATTTTATCAAGGTTAGGCAACACTATAATAGAACTACAGAGCTGAATATTTGATAACTTAATTTGATTTTCTGTTTTACTTTGACTGCATCCTTACTAGAGATATGCGTTCACTCTTAATTTTTGCTGTCTGATACTGCTGTGTGACATTCTTAGATTTAGATATAGTGCCCTAAAAGGCATGAGGATTGTAAAATGCTCAAAGAAAGTATGGAGAAGTTACAATGATACAATGACTAAGGAAAATACACCAATACGTGTCTTAAGTGTTCTGCTCTTCTAACTGTGGTTCCTTGAACTTAATATTAGTAATAACCACACATTCGTGGAGAAAGTAGGAATAATCTTGTTCTAGACTGAATATTGTTTCAGTGTACAAATGCTAATTAAGTAGAATAAGTAAAATTTAGCAAGTTACTGTTCAGGGATTCACTAACAACTGTTATCATAGATTCCTTACAGTTATTTTTTTGTTTAATATATAGGAACATTTTATTGGGATTAATGGGCTTTTGTATTTAAAGTTTTGAATTATCATTACCCTCTTTTCCTTCCCTTCCCCTATGCAGTGTGTTGGACACTCGTAGTAAATATCTTACAAAAGTGGTAGAAAATTTTTCTTGGATTTTCATGTTCTGTTTAGAGAGATGAAGTGCAGTTCAGTCTCACTTAAGTGCTCAGGTATTACTGTTCTACTGCTTTGGCTTTTTTAACCAAACTAATGGACAGCAGGAGAATCAAAGTATTTCAATAGCTAGACAAATAAAACTCCTTCAGAAAACTCCGTAAATCTGAATAAAGCAAGGACTTTACTTTCAATCATAAGTGTTAGAAATCATGTACATCTGCTTTAATAATGTCATCGAGTTGCAAGAAGTCTTCCAGATTTGGGGGGATTTTCTATTGCAGATGAGTTGAATGTATGGCCTTCAGCTTCTTAATCTTCAGTTCCTTTATGTATGCTTGGTAGAAAGTATGAAAGTAGCTCAGTTTGCTTGTACAGTTTTTATTTCTTTAACCTGTAGAAAGACACAGGAGAAAATTCTCTGTCATTAGTTCAGTTTAGGATAATCTGAGTTCTTGTCTGTATAGTCTCACCTGTGTGTTTATATAAACCTTCTGCTTAAACCTTGTGCTGCTGAGGCCTCTTACACCTACGTTCAGAGTACGAGGGCGGCGTGGGCCCAGAGCCCTTCCTTCTCTCAGCCTCTTTCTGAGGAACAGAAGTCAATTGTGTTGGCCAACCTGCTGCTGCTAAATCAAGACCGATAGTTTTGTGCTATGTAGTTCCTTGTTAGGGAAGGAAGATGCCCAGATTCTCTCTTGCAAGACGCCTACGTGGAATTTGGTAGCTAACTTCAGTTTTTACATCCTGTGCATCGTCGCATTCCTTGTGGTGGACAGGCTGTCCGTATTTGGCTTTCTGCCACAACGCGGGCTGTATTTCTGTTACACTCCGCATATAAATTTATTTTTAGGTAAGTCCATAAAGCCCTGCATACCTGCCCAAAATTGCCTATGTACTTTTTAATTTCAAGATAGGAGGTAGTCTTCTCTTGAGAGACTGAAGGCATTTTTGTCTGCTTAAAAAAGAAAAAAGTGTTAGCGTGTTCCTGTTGCCTGGGTTATTTGTAACCCTTTGGAGAGGTTGCCTTGGCCTTGGGTCAGGGCACAGCAAGGCCCTGGAGAGGGAGTGGGAGCTATCTGCAGCAGCCGGGCAGGCGTGGGGCAGAGGCCTTGCCAGCTGGGCTGCAGCCCCACAGTACCCCAATCCGAGGAGCAGAGCAGGTCTGGTGACAGCAGTCGGGGTCAGCTCGCTGTCCAGCAGCAGCTGGCGGGCAAGTCCCCAGTGAGGAGCCGAGGCTGAGGACGCCAGGTCAGTGGTGAGGGTCAGAATTAGGGTCAGGGTCAGCGCGCAGCAGCCTGGCTCAGGCAGACACCAAGGGGAAGAGCTGAGATGAAAAGCAGCTCTCAAGCGAAGTGGAGGGGTGCCCAGCTAGGCTTCCCACATGGCGCTTTCCCACACGGCTGTTTTCCCAGCAGCCCAAGCCAAGGCCGTGCAGCTGTGCCGTACCAGAGCTGACCTTGAACATGGGTGGCTAAGCCTGGTGTGGCAGGGCAAAGGTGGCACTCGGCCCTGACACACAGCACGTAATGGCTATGCTACCGGGGAGGATGGCTTGTTTAACCTGGAGAAAGCTTGATGTGTACTTGCCAAGTGACTTCATTGGTGTTCTTGAGGATCCCTCTATAAAACATTGCAGAGCATTCTCTTGGGTCTTATTTTGTCCCATGTAACTTTGAATACCTTACCAAGGTGTCGTGTTCAGTCTTACCCTTGGAAATGCCTATTTCTGTACATCCAGTTTATTTAGGATGCCTGAGGCAGCTGAAGCCTTAATTAAGGCTTTGTAGTTTCCTGAGAAAAATCCTGTCTTTCAATTTTGATATATATCGATATTCAACACTTCAGCTTGTGTTCTTAATAGTTCAGTTCTAATAGTTCAAAAAGGTGATCTTGGGATCTTCAGTTAAATAGGGCTCCGGATACTCACCATAAGACTCCTGCGGAGAAGTTCTTGGAGAAATTCTTCTTTTCCCTTTAATCACAGATACCACGATCCACATCTCTTCTCTGACACTAAGGAACTTTTTAGCTCTGTGTTGATAAAAGGAGTGATTTTATCGAGCCTCTTTTGCCCTCTCCTGTGAGGGGGTGTACAGAGTGCAGGCGTAGCCCCAGCCTCCACTGCTGTCCAAAAGGTCCATGTTCTCCGCACGTGCAGCGTATGCACGCCTCTAAGGGAATCCATGCGGACAAACCTATTGAAGGACTAGTTACCCAAAGGTAAGTATTTGGCTCCTTTGAAAATGTTTTCTGGCTGTAGTAATTTTGAAGGACCATTTTGAACTCTGGGCATCCGAAGTACTTGCAGGACAGAAGTCTCAGTCCACTTTGGGATATCACCTTAGTTGTAGCAGGAAAGTTTTGTTACAGATGTGGAATATCTCCATAGTTCTTCCTTTGCTTTCCTCTTCACTTGTGTGAGAAAAGCAAGTGTATTTATATATTCAAACAAATCGTTCTGATTTTATGAGGTAATAACTTATTTTCTATTGTTAATATTTGCCACCGGAGTTGAAGAGGTAAAATAACTGTCTTGATCACAGGCAGAGCACTTGGCTTCTCCCCTGTTGCTAAAAATAGTAAGTTAGAATTATACTTAGCTTTGAGACTTAATATAACAGGTAGCTTCAGTGCGCTTTCTTAGCATCAGTTGTATGTATGCATTGCAGTATCCTAACACCTTTGTTTTTCTCTTTCAGAAATACCCTGTGTTACCATATCTAGTTTTAGTATTGAAACAGTTCCTGTTGCAGAGGGACCTTAACGAAGTATTTACAGGTGGAATTGGTTCTTATAGTCTTTTTTTAATGGCTGTTAGTTTCCTTCAGGTAAGCTTAATGCAATCTGTTGATGCCATTGGTACAAAAGGACATTACATTAAGAAATAATTTAATCAATCCTTAAATTCAATCATTTAAGCTGTCCTGTTTGTGGTTTTGCACCCCCTTTTCATTTAAAAATAGGCACATCCTGCCTGTCTTCTGTTCTTTCTCCCATACTGGTACTTTTGGTATGAGAGATGTTTGGAACATCCATTGGTGTATCAGTACCAGGCACGTGTGTCATTTGTGGTAAAATCACTTGACTATTTGGAACAAGATACATAGGTTACAGTTAGATGCAGCTGTCCTTTGTAACGCTTGTTTGCCAGGTCATATACCCTGTATGTGCTTTAATGAATGCAACGGCATTTTCTTGTTTGATTTTTGAAGCTGGTATCAAAGAAATGTGTTTTACAACTTTCTCTTAGATTTAAGAGAGCAAAATGCATGAACTGAACCTATATTGTTGTGCCCAGGGAAGAAAAACATGGTAGAAATACGAAGTAGCTGAGTTCTGGCTTTATCAAGCTCGTTCTTTTTCTTGTACTAAATGTTACTGTAAAACTGTGTGTGTATGTGTATGTCTGCACTTTTCCAGATCGCTGTAGTTACTTTTAAACCTGAGCCTTGAACTGGAGCTCGGTGTTTGCTAAGTGCTATTGCAGTTGCCTGCTGAGCACAAAAGAAATGAAGGCAACAGGCATATCTTTTTGAAAGAAACCATAATCTCTCCCAACCCCGTTTTTTCATATATTGACTAATAGCATTTCCATTTGCTCCTGCAAAAAAAGTCAAGTTTTGTATCTGTTACAATTATGAACTGGTTTTGTTCCTAATCTCTCAGGCTGCATACTTAACAGTAGAGGGGAACATTTATATAGCTGTGTACATTAAAAGCCTGTATTTGTATCGCAAACCTAGGTTTGTGAAGTGCAGATATCTTTGCTTTTTTACAAGAACCCTGCCATTAGTGCTGGAAGTTCACTTACTAAACAGAAAGTTCAAATAGAAAAACACTAATACTTGCCAGCAATATTTTTAAGAGGTAACTAGTTTGTAAGTGTTGACAGCATCTTGTTTTAAAGAGGCAAAACTGCTTTATTAAGGAAAAGTACTGTATTAGTCATGTTTGCTTTATATATTATGTTTTATTATTATTTTTGTATTTAGACATGTTTGCTGTGAAAAAGAAAAGGCACTTAAAGGTACTTGAAACTTGAAGTCTTAAGGATTTTTTTTTTTCCTCTCTTCTTAACAGCTGCATCCCAGGGAAGATGCCTGTATGCCCAATGCCAACTATGGCGTTCTTTTAATAGAGTTTTTTGAGTTATATGGACGTCACTTCAACTATCTGAAGACTGGAATCCGAATAAAAGATGGTGGCTCTTATGTTGCCAAGGATGAAGTGCAAAAAAGCATGCTGGATGGCTACAGACCATCGATGCTGTATATTGAAGACCCGTTACAGCCAGGTATCCTCATAAACCAAGATTTAACATATTGACTATGAAAAAATGTTAGGAGAATGCTTAATCCAGAGGAGTTAAATCAAAGAATAGCATAGAATGACCACCAAAACCCACCTCATTCATGTCTGTGAACACAAGATGTGCTCAGAACACAATGAATTTCTTTAAGACATGTTCCTAGTTACTGTGTCACCCAAGAGTACGCCTGTTCTGCAGTCAGGAGGTGGGGTGTGAGAGGGCACACCAAACAACTTCCATGTGCTCTGTGGTAACAGCAGTAAAGCTACAGCAGCATGGGCCTGAGCGTGGACTAGGTGTACCTGTATGTACACATGGTCCCTTTCAAGCTTTGCGCTTGCCAGTGTCACGGTTGCCCCTTACAATGTACATACACGCTTACACACGCTCTCCCGTTTGGTGCTGTAAAGTCACGTAAGTGCATAGTGCTTTCGTTCGGTACTGTTACCTTTACAGTGAGGTTGATTGTTGACTTGAATGGGTGGCTTCTGAAATGGTGAGTCAAGCGCTGTTCACCAAAAAGAGTTACCGTATTTCTGATCTAACAAAATGTCACCCAGGATAGTACTGTTACATGTGTAAAATGGCTACCTGATCTCATTTTTTTTTCTTTATGCATTGCACTTTTACCCAGAGAATTGCTGTTTTGGACTTCTGCACGTGTAAATATTTATAGATCTTCTAAGCTCTTTAAAATATTTACGATTCGCTAATCCTATTGCACAAGAAGTAACTGCAGTGAGTTGGGACTTAAGGGCGATTTTAAACAGTATTACTGTCTCCTGTCTGAAAGGAGGTAACCACAGTTTCAATCTCATTTATTTATCTAATTATATTCTTATTTTAAGGTAATGATGTTGGGAGGAGTTCCTATGGTGCCATGCAAGTGAAACAGGCTTTTGATTATGCCTATGTTGTTTTGAGCCATGCAGTTTCCCCAATAGCTAAATATTATCCTAACAACGAAACGGAAAGGTAATTTTATGAGTCTAAATCTCAGACATTAATTGCTTATATTTTTGTGTACCTACAAATTGTAGTGACCTTTTTTTTTTTTTTTCCTGGTTTACAGTATATTAGGTAGAATAATTAGAGTAACGCAAGAAGTGGCCACATACAGAGACTGGATATCAAAGCAGTGGGGAATGCAAAGTAGGACAGAGTCTTCGTGTAATGGTAAGTTTTGACTAAGCATGGCTGATAGCGGGAAACTACCAGCGTATTTTGATCATATAAATTTTATTGTTGCTTTTGCCTTGCATAAAGCAATGTATGCATCTTAATACATAATTACTTTTTTGCTCAGTAGCGATGCACTTTTTCTGTGTTCTCATCCGGACAATTTAGATTTGTACAAGAACAAAGAGGCTATGCCACAACATCTTTATTTTACTGCAATGTATTTGGTCAGCATAGAGGTCTGGAAAGAGTCCTGGTTTGGAAAAGGAGGCTTTTGAGAAACTTCCAATTTAAATTACATGTGTTGTTACTGTCACACTTCCTTTGTCCTTTCAATGTGGACAAGGTTTTAAAAAGAATTACTGGGAATGCTGGTTTTAAATCCTTACCCTCCATTGTTGTTTTATTTTTCTTTTTGAAGTTTAACATATTGTATGTGTACAGAAGCAATATTTAAACCGGGATTGACCATGTAAGTGGAATAAGTCTTTAAAACAGAAAAATCATGAAATATCAATCATGATTCTTGTTACTAACAAATGGAAACGGACAAAATCTAGCCAGAGAATGTATGGAAAATGTGTTTTTTAAAATCACCTTTATTTTCATTGCTCATCTTCTGATTCCCCCAGCCAGTTGCCACCCTCTTTTGGTGTAGGTGTATCTGCTGGCTAGAAGTTTTCATACTAAAATGAATTTTAATTCTCTACAATTAATTTTAGAATGTTAGCTACTAGAAATCTTCTCTTGTTAGGGATTAATCAGAAAAGATGAACCAGTCTTTAGGCTACGTTGGGATTTTGTTTATTTGTTTTTAAAACTTTTATTAGTGCTTTCCCTCACTGTCCTGGTGAATTGAATGTCCTCCTTGGCCATTCATGTTTTGTCAATCTGTAGGGCTTTGTGGCATTGCCATACCACGGCAACCAGTTACAACCACAGTTCAGTCCTCCAAGCTTCAGAGTAATACTTAACTACCTGTTGTGATGTACGTATTAAACTATATAGAAATACAGCTAGTGGGGCAATAAGTGTATCTTAAATAAATCGGAGGTAACTCATAGGTGTGTTTTGTAATTAAAAAAATAATCCTGTATCAGGAAGATAATGGGGACAGTTACGGTGGTCTTGTAGATTTAGCTGAGATTTTTAAATCTCCGTGGTGTGGTTTTTGGTTTTGGTTTTGTTTTGTTTTTTTTAAGGTAGCAGTTAGTGAGACATCAGAGTTCTGTATCTTGTATTTTCAGTGCAAGGTATCGTACAAAGCGACCAGACTCATTTGGAGTTCTTATGACACTAGCTGCTCCTGCAGAAGAAAAATGGGAGTTGATGAGTATTGGGCATATAGGAACAGAATTTAAACCTACGTATTTGAGTGCTGTTGAAGTGTGTTGTGTTGTTAAGCAGCACATCTGAGCTCCGTTACTACCTTCTTCCATGTCTTAGCTCTAATTTCCATCTTGAGCTGTGGGTAACGCTTGGTGGTTTCCATAGCGTACATAAGTGGATCTTGTTAGGAAACCACTGTGCCCTCTGCAAGGTGTTGGCTTGCTGCAGGCAGTACATACGCACTAACACATGCACACCAGTGCCTGCGTGTATTAAAAGTACGTACGTGTGCAGATGTCTGTACGTGTCCTGCTGTGTCCTGCTGGGTATGATAGATATATAATACCTGAGTGTATGTTTTTTAAAAAAAAAAAAAAGCAGCAACATATTTTAGCAGTTAATGTGTGGTGATACTTCTGTTTTTAATAGGTAATGGAGTAACCTTGATAGTAGATACCCAGCAGCTAGACAAATGCAACAATAATCTTGCTGAAGAGAATGATGCACTGGGAAAACCTAGAAATAAAACTTCAGAAACACTTAGTAAACATTCTTCAAATTCTTCATCAGGTCCTTTATCATCATCATCGTCTACACTGTCGAGCTCTAGTGATGTAGTAAGTGCTGCAGGTTTTCTGCTTTTGTTTTTTTCAGTTTGTTTGGATTGCTTTTCCTGATTTATGCCACAGAATACACTTGGAAAGCTCAGAATCCTCGTTAGTTATTTCATCCAGAATCCTAACTTGCATAAGATGTTACCTCTTATGCAATTTCTATACCTGTAAGTTGCAGTATGTTTTTGACACAACACATGTAGAAAGTAAATACAGTAAATACAAAGTTACATAGCCCTCTCTTCTCTGGGAAAACTGTATTTCAAAAAAAAGACTGGTAGTTCTAAGCTATATGCTTTTAAAAAACACAAAAAGCCTTAACAAAAATCTGTTTGGGAATTCTATTTAAAAGATAAAAGGCAAATCCCAAAATCAGAGTAATGCATCAATAACCTGTCTGTTTTACTCAGTAAGAATTCTGGATTGAAAGAATTTTAATATCTAATAAAATAAGTATGTTGAAAGTTTTGTCCAGTACTAGCTTTATTTTTAAGGGAAAACTCTCTTGTAGAAAAACTCTCCCTTAAGATAAACTCACTAATACTTTACATTTTCCTGAAGGATTCTGATGGAACACCTTGCAAAACCTCTAAACAATTGAGTTGTCGTCAGTCTACCACAAACAGAGTGGGGTCACAAGAAGTGTCACTGGAATCCTCCCAGTCAAGTGGGAAAACACAAAATAGCCAAACAGCCAATACATCCAGCAACACGAACAAATCTCAGGTTTGTGAAATGCTTGGAAACAACAGCTTTGTAGATTATTTGAATACTACCCATGCCCTTCATGGAAGGGTTGCTTGTTCTGGAAAGGAAACATTGTGTTTTTCTCCTCCCCTTTACCCCTCTGGAAAGCTTTGAGCACTGATTGTATCTTAAAATTACCTGGCTCTCTGCTTAGCTTAACAAGTCTACAACAGTGGCTTTCCAGCCTTAAAACAGATAAAATTGGATTGACTTTATTTTGGGAAATCAAGATTTGCCAGAAGTATGCAGCTGTATTGCACCCATTTCCTTTTTGCAAAAAGCATGTCAGTCCAGTCTTTACTGCGGAATTTGAGAACTAATGAGACTTGCCTACACTTAGTGAAAAACAGTTAGCAAAAACTTATGTTTAAAACTATTACTGGCTGCTCTCTTAGCTGTTGATACTTGTTTGAACTGTCTTTCGTAAGGGAGATGAAGATTCCTTGCCGATACATGACAGTCCCTCTCATTTCCCCCTAAAGACAAATATCTTTATGATGAGACCTACCAGAGCTCATGCATTTGGGGCATTTCTCATGTTGAGGAATGCTTCTATGACAACACAGTAATCTGGAAATATGATATGCCTCTATACACAATATATTTTGGATAGATGCAGTTTAAATTTTTATACCTTTTCAGAATTTAGGACTACTTTAGTGTATGAAAAATAGTCTGGAATCTTCTGGAATGTTTTTCCTGAAAAGTAATTCTGAAGACTTGCTGCCTCCTGCTTGCTGCTGATCCATCTCTAGCTCGTAATGAGGCACTTTACAAACTAGGCCTTGGATATACCACGAACGTGTCTTTGTGTTTTTACACAGAGCTAATTCTGGTGCTGGAATGCAAATATGCATGATCGGAGGTACTCAGCATCTGTAAAGAGATGTGGTATAAAATTAGTTCTGGTCTTCAAAGAATGTTGCCTTGCTTTTGCACAGAAATGAGATTTGAGCAGTCTTCATCCATTGTCTTGGATTTTCTGTAAAACATTACTTTAATGGTTGCGAAATGGGAGCGATAGAACAGTGCTGTGCTCTTCTTTCTTGACCTGCATGGTTCTGGGTCTAGAGATGACCATTAGTTTGCAACCACCGAAGCAAAAGATTCGTGGTACTGTGCATAGCAGCACTAAGCAACTTAGCACATGCTAAGCAATGGCCTGCCTGCTTTTCAAGAGTGACCCTTTCAGGAGTTAATATCCTAATTATCCAGAAATAGGGTTGTGTAATTGCCATGCTTCTTTTCTTTTTAGCACTGATTTTCCATGTTCTCTTTCTTTTACAGCATGGATCTGCACGGTTATTTCGCTCTTCTAACAAAGGCTTCCAAGGTCCAACAAACTCAAGCCACGGTACCTCAGTCACAAACAAACAACATCAAGGCAGCAAATCACACCATCAGTTTTTCCACGGCAAAAAGAGGAAACACAAGAGGGATGCGGCCCTTTCAGACCTTTGTAGATAGTTGCCTATTTTATGACTGTTCTTCTGTGTGCAATGATCTCATGCTACAGGATAGTTTGATAGTGACTCCTTGGATCTCTTCCGGAGCTTCAGACTGTTCAGACATTGATTAGCAACTGCATTTTTTTTTCCCAGCTCGCCACGGAACGGATCATGAAGATTGATCACTGCAAAAAAAAAAAGCAAAAAAAAAAAAAAAAAAATTTTTAAAAGAAAAAAAAACCTAAAAAAAAAGAGGAAAAAGGCTGCTCATTTGATAAGTCATATGCTACAACAGGGTCATTTAGGATATAAAGGCTTGAATGTAAAATAAATGTATTTCCCATCAGCTCATGCTGACCTGTAGAGGTAGTACTCAGTGTGTCTAGGGGGTGGTAACAAACAAATAAATCACAAAAAAATAGGAAAAAAAAGGCAAAAAATTGTATTTTGAGGGAAACCCAGCCTTTAAAGGTGAAAGTAATTTGTGCATGATTTTTTTATTATTTTTTTTTGTTAATTTTTAAAATAATCTGAATTGTCATTAACATCCATATAAATTGATATTACAAGTTTAAATGCTCAGAATTTCTTTTCTTGGCATTTAAAGATTTAATAGAACATTTGATCTGCAAAAGCTGTTCCTCTGAAAGAAAGGTTTATGGTGGCAAATGAAGTTTTTCATTTGTATAAAGTGTACATGTTCTTTGTGTAGTAGACACTGAGCTTGTCATCTCAGAGAAGTAACCTTCACCTTGTTTTCTAGAGTGCCATCGTTTCAGGCAATGGGGTTTTATAGTTGCATCCTTCTCTTTCTCCTCTTAGTGGTATCTCCCTGACCCTTTCTTTTTTTAAAAGAAATGTAAAGCCACTTGGGGGTTTTTCGGTTGGTTGATGGTGGTGATTGTTTTCTTTTCTTCCCCCCCCCCCCCCCCCCCAGTTTTTGAAAAAATCAAACAAAACTCTGTTACAGACGTTTGCATTCCTGGGCTGCTTTAATCCCATGCCTCTTTGTTTGTGCCTTCCCTCCCCCTTCCAGGTCTGGGTTTTTTTGTCTTTTATATTTTTGCTAACTCCTGTAGGAGATGATAACTGTTGAAGCTTTAAGTAAATTTTACAATTGAAGTATTTTTTTCTCACTCCCCTCTTAGGCGTTTTTATATTTACACTTAATTATTTGAAAAAAAAAAAAAAAAACCAAACACAAAACAACTTCAAATAATGAAATATATTTTGTATTGCCTTAAAGACCCAAACCTTTCATATCTCATAGTATTTCTTCATTGACCTAGTTATCATTTAATTTAAGCTCCACATTTGTCTGGTTCAGTCGCATTACAAGTCTAGGTTGCAGTAACTTTGATGCCATGAATGCAAATTAAACGTATAATTACACTCACAGGCATGGCTTGGAATGGGAGTTGGGACACTTCGGTGGTAGAAAGTTAAGTGGCATTTACTTTCACATTTCTTTAAAGAGGAAAGTCTGTACTCTGCACACTGCTGTATTTAATGCAGCTGTTCTGGAAATGATGCTTTTATAAAAAGTACTATTAGCTTTTAGAAACTTTTTTTAATATACATTTACAGACCATACAGACCAACCTGACCTTTAATGGGCACTAATGAGTGCAATGATTTTTAAAGTAAAATAATGCTAAAATAAGACCAGAACTGATGTCATCACTTAAATTAATAAACATTTTCAATGTGTTAAAGTGTTTTACTTCAAAAAAGAAAATATATGTATTCCAAAAATATGGAAAGTCAATTTAAACACTAAGCTTAAGTGATGTTAATTTGATTTTTTTAAATTTTTTCATTTTTTTTTTTTAAAAAATTAATTTTTTTTTTTAGATTATTGTGAATGTGTAGACTTATGTTCACCGCTTAGGGAACAATTATTTATAAATTATATTAATCCAGTATTGTTAGCTGCTATTAGCAAAACTGTTCCAAAACTTAATACTTGCAAAGATCTGTATTGCATTTACCGCACTGAAGTGTTTTTAAAAGAATCACCCTCATCGTTGAAAGCAAATGTACTCTTAGGGTGCAGATATTAGTGTTCCAATAAGCATGTGATAATTTTAAGGTGGTGGTAGCGGGAAGATAATCTTGATTCCATTGGGAATCTTAGGTTTGCCTCAATTTATGGTTTTCATAAATTTAATGGAAAATAGCTTTTCCTGGACTGCTCAAGTTTCTTTTTGGTAAACAGTATCTTTCTAAAAGAAAAAAAAAAAAAAAAAAAAAAGGCAAAAAAAAAAAAGCATGAAGGAAAAATTGAGGTGTTTTACATTGCCTCAAATGACCAGCATTGTATTCATAAAATACTGTATATCTTGCAAATCTTTATTTAAACAGAACAGTTGAACTGTTCATTTTTCAATCTGAAGTAAAATACTTTCAAGACCTTTTAGTTTGCCTGCTCATTTGTCTTGTACATTTCATCTCTGTATTTGACTCGAGTCTAATTCCTTTTTGAGTTTCAATACTTTTGTGAAGATTTTGTGAATATATGAAAAATAAATGTTTAATCTAACTACTGCAGTTTATCACCATTCTTGACGCTTACCCTGTTTTTTCCTTCACAGTACTGTGGAAAGAGCAGACTACTCACGGCGCTTTGTAACGTTTTTGTAGTATCTGGGTGCTTCCCCAGATGAGCGCTCGGCCCCTCTGCCTGGAATTTTTGGAAGCTTTTTTGGTTCAGGTGGGCCTGGTCTGCGGTGTTTCCTTCCAGGAGAGCTGCAGCAGAGTCTGTATGCCTGCAAATAAGTGGAAGAATATACATGTCCAAAGGGTTCTTAATGTGTTATTTTTCTCTAAATTTCCTCTGCACTACTCATAGGAAACTTGTGCAAGGATCTGTTTGCTTTGCCTTCCGAACTTGGGTTTGGGGAGTGGTCCAGCTGCAGGAGAGCAGCTGTTCAAAGCAGCCACGCTCAGCAGGGCGTTGTAGAAATACACAAAAGTTAATCTGAGTTACCTTCAGCTAGAAACCTTATTCAGCATAGTTCCTGAGGCACGGCTGATATTACAGAAGTATGTTCTTAACTTTGCTTATCTTTCTTTCTTGCGTAAACCAGCAGGGAAATGTACGGGTACTGAAAGTTCTTGTAGTCTTGCTGCTGGTAGTCTACCAGAGACCATGTGAAATACATAAGATGAAATGTTTATAGATCTTCCTGTTTGACATTAGATTGATTTGTTAAGGGTTTTTTTACTTTTTTTTTTTTTTAAGAACAGTTCCAATGGTGTTTATAGTTGAAAGCTGTGTATTTATTAATTATTTTTTTTTATTGCCAGTCTTCTACTTTGTGGTGGAAAAGAAGCCGAAACGTAAGTAAATCTTCCTGTTTGTGAGACATGACACAATTCTGTGCAGCTTCCTCAGAATTTCCAGCTCAGGGTTTTATATGTTTATAATAAATTTGTTTTCCTAGAATGTAATCCTTAAAAAATAATTAGTAGTCCAGTGGCTGGTGGCAACTTCTTTTATGTACTTGAAAGGACTTAAAATGGACCTTTTCCATTTTATATCTGGAGTCATCATGCGTGCATCCTAAACGCAACATGTGAGCAAGTGATTAGAAAATTGTCCCATCTTGAAAATGTATTGTAAATAAAAGCACCCAGCCATTCAACATCTTGATGGCTGTTAAAACTCATGATAGGTGTTAAAATTGCATGTGTGACTCCAACTTCATTTCCTGAAGAGTAAAAGCTTTAGGAGATTACGTAATTACTCAAGAAGGAATTATGTTTACCCATTTGGGGGCTGTAACGAAAAATACATTTAATTATTCCAGCTACTCTTAAAGTGCAAAAAGTAGTGATTACTTATTCTGCTGATTCCTAGAACTTGATTATTTTGCTTAATAACGGAAAATAATATTTAAGAATCAAGTTCACCATACTTTGAAACAGTTTGTCTTGAAAGTACAGAATTTGAGAGCTTTTTTTCCTGGCTAATTTGTAGTGTTTCCACAAGTTTTCCTCAAAAATATTTTCTAGTTGTAGTGAGCTAAGTGTGAGTGTGTGTCTTGACTGTGTTTCCATGAGTCGTTTACCCGCAGTTGACAGATACGCATTCATGGTTTCACCTGGAAGTTGAAACCAGCCTTGCAGTTCTTGTGGTGCTTAAATACCTCACAGTCCTAGATTTTTCAGTGCCAAAGTTACAGGGCTCCTCCTGCTCTGAGCCTATTCGGAGGTTGGCTGTTAGGATGTTTGACATGATCCCAGAGAAATTATCCAACACCAAGAATCCTTTGGAAGTTACTTAGTGAACAGTATCCTGAGTAATAGAAGAATTACAATGCAAATGGCATTACTGGGTCTTTACAAGCCCAAAGTTTGTGTCAGATATCTCCTTGGAAAGGAAAAAGGAATAAAAGAGCCAGAAAGTGGCTGTTACCTGTGCATTTTAGCATGGTAGTGCTAGATCAAATTAATCTACTTTTTAGTTTACTCTAGAATTCAGATTAGTTAACTTTGAACAGCTTTGATATTAACTCTTAGTATATTTAGTGATTTCCCCACCATAACCATTTTATTGATCTGTGGACTCAAAAACTTCTGACATAAGTGTGGTGCCTTTGCTGGACACCCTGACCATGGACTGGGCTGGGGTGCAGGTCAGGAGGCCTCGCTCGGTGGTAGCTGCCTTAAAAACATCCTGTTCCCATCTGTTCCTTCCTACAGCAGTGCGGCCAGCGGTGAACTTGGGTATTTATGAAGCTTGGGAGAAAAAAAGGAGCGTGAATATTTAGTCCGCTCTAAGTTAGCTGGTAAAAGCTGATGGAATCCTGAAAGTCACTTATGTACACAAATAAGGCAAGACAAAGAAGAAATCTTGGAGATCCTCTGCATAAAAGCCACGTGGAGGAACTCTTTCTGCCGTCCAAGACACATAAACTGTGATGTGCTCTGAGTCTTGCAGTGAGTCTGTCTGCTCGGACACCACTGCTTGACGGATGCTGAGCTGAGGGTGAACCTGCCCACTGTCACCGTGTGCTGTAGGTTTCTATGTTCTGCAGCAGATTTAAATAGCTGCAAGGGTGTTTATCGGCAATTAGACTGATCCTGGTATGTCTTGGTTCTCCTCTCCTCCTGTCAGGAGTCCTTCAAAAGATGTCTTTTTAATCCTTGATGGCTTTTCATATTTTAAACTTGCTGAATCAAGTCTCCTAATACTTGTGGTGAATATGGCATTTATCAAATGCTGTCCAACAAGCTACAGTGAAGCAGGAAGGGGATGAAGATTGCTAGTGCTTTAAAAAGAATATTTCCTGGTGTTATAGCTGCTTTTTAAAGAAAAATAAAACCCCACAAACCTTCTTAACTGAGCAGGCTGAAGTAGGAGTATATCCCCCTAGTCCTCATACATCCATATTTGAAGCTAGTTTCTGTGCAAATCATTCAACAATCTGATGTTTGGATGCTAGGCTGCTGTTTGTTTTTTTTTTTTTAAAACCTTCTGTATAATAATGAAGTCCTAATTTCCCATAGTACAAAACACCTGAGGAAGAAAACACTTGGCTGTATGCAAGAGCTGGCTTGTAAAGAATGCATTTGTGTGGTGCTGGAGGAGGTCTGAGGAACCATGGGTGCAGATTTGGTGAGTGTTCTGCTTGTTTAAAAAAATGCTCTTGTACAGGTATATAAAACTACTTTTGCTTATGTGTGAAGCAATGTTTGACTCTTGAGCTGAAAGATCATTAAGCAATCAAATGCTTCTGAATAGCTATTAGAGAAGGTAATCTGTGTTCTCGGCTGCATTTTCCCAGGTCTAAAGTTCGTTTACTGTACCAGATGTGGTGACAGTGAAATCTGAAAATAAATACGGTTCAAATTGCTTGTCTATGCTGCCTGGCAGTGTAACACAACAATATCTTTCCTTTACTTAAAGCTCCCATCTTAAAAAAACCCCAAACAAATCCACCTTGCTGGTCTGTATACAACAGATTGTTGCACCAGGAGTATGAAGAATTATTTTTCTTACAACAGTAACATTATGTATGTGGTTTAGGTGAAATATGCATTAGCGGTTGCTGTTTGCATTTCCCTCCTCCTGTGGCCTGTTTCCAAACAAGGCTGTTGTTCATTCTTACAATAAGTAGGGGACTGATTAAGGCTGGGTTCGGTTTTGTGGTTTTTTTTTTTTCCCCCCCTCTTCACTATAGTGGACCCTGAATCAAACTCATTCGTGGTTGCCTGGTAATCACTAGCTATGAAAAGCCCATTCGCAGTTAGAAAAATCAATGGCCAGCCCGACAGCAGGTAGGGATCTTTCCTATTGCCTTCCTTCAATGCTAGCTTGTTTGCTTTTCCTTTTCCAAATTTTTGACAGTGCAAGGGAAGAATAACTTATACAATGATGTAATCTTTTGTGGAAGATTTTTAGTCATCCCAAAGCATGTCTTACTAAATCTATGTTATGACACCAACGTAATGTAATAAAGCAATCTAATTGCTGAAAACTTCACGTATCTCCAAGCTGGAGCATGTGCTATCTAGTGAGTCGCTTCTGTGCGGTGTCCAAGCAACATACTCCAACTACGAAAGGTAGTTCAAAGGCTCTTGTTTTCTGATGTTGTTTGTATACAGGCACTACCACCTTCAGGTCGTAGTAACTGAGTCTGGTATTGCTGAGCTACTGCTTGCATTTGTGCATCCTAAATCCCACAGAATCCCACTACTGTAAGGGTATAGCTGAGAAAACTGAGTTTTGCTGCCTAAACCCAAAAGTTCAGACAGTATTAGTAGGGTCAAAAGTCAAGGGGGTAAGAGCAGTGCCTGCTACTAGGAAGAGGAGCGGGTGCAGTGGGCTGCCTGGCACCTCCAGCTGTGCAGAGCAGCAGCCTTTGCCGCCTCTGGCGGAACGGGCCGGAGACCACCACGGCCAGCTCTCGCTGCCCTGGGCCTGCTTTCCTACACCAAGTGCTTTGTAGAAATACATTGAACAACCAAGTACTTCTAAATTCTTCAGACCAAAGTCATGTGGTGGTCTATCAAAACCAGAACAAACTTCTTGGAGAGTATAGGCAAATACAGAAGTTGGGAATCTGGAAGCTGCGGCATCAACATAGAAGGGAAGGGATCCAACTTTTGCAGTTACAGAGTGCGCTGGTCTGGTAGCTTTGCCATGCATGGGTAGTCTGATTTAAAAACCAAACAGACCAAAGCAAGCCCTAAATCTTTAAATAGCATTACTGCACTTCATTTCTATTGATTAAAGTAATATTTTTAGATTACAGTGATGATTTGAGAGGAGTATTTTTGAAGTAAAAGCAGTAGAAAACAGTAACAAGTAATGAAATAATGCTAGTTCCATAGTTTCTGTATTATGTACTTCTTTTCTGGTTATTAACACTTAGACATAAAAATCTGTCCACAAAAAACAGGAGTTGTGAACTCTTAATTACTGTATTTGTATGTTTGGGAGAGACTGAATGTTCTGGTGCTGCTTAGTAAGGGAAAATGACAACAATTGTGATTAGCTGTTGCAATACTAAAGGCACATAAATTAGAACTGATGTTTACTTCTCTGATGTCATTATTAGAAATTCCTTATTTTCATTTCTTGTTTTGTGTCCTCATCAATGTCTCAATATTTATATGCTTTTTCTACCTTTGTGGCCTGCGTAGCAAATCACGGCTGTCCTGTGTTCTAGCTGGCTGCTGGCATTGGTTAAGACTTAATTTTATGAGGTGGATGGATCACTGTTAAAGAACAGCAAGTACCCGTTTTTGACACAGTCGTATTGAAGCTAGCTAGTTTCTCCCCTGTTTGGTAGTCTATCCACGTGGCAAGATGTTACCATAACAGCACCAGTACAACCCACTGTCATGCGGACATGCTAAAGCATCAGACAATCCTTACCCTGAAACTAATTGCTTCCCAGCTGATGGCTGTTAATGGTGTGTTGTACAGGAATAGTGGAGGTGCAGTATGAACACAATTTTAATGTTACTATATTGATAAAAATTCTTGGATTTTATCGCAAAGGAGAGAAACCTTTGCTGCTGCAAAACTGAGGTTACTCATTTGCCTTACTTTAAGAATTACCACTAAAAACCTGGCTCTTTTGAATTTAAGGGGAGTTTTCCTCCTGATTTCAGTGAGATCAGTTTTATCCTGTTTTTTCTCTGATTTTTCAAGAGCGTCGAAGACTTTTAGCTTTTTTTAGGCAAAACCAAATGTATATACACCAGTAGAATGATTGGAACTATCCAAACATCTTGCTCGGTTCTAGACCACCCATTAACACCCAGTGACTTGTCTTCAGGCCAAGTTTTTTTTAGACACAACAGGTGGAATGCCAAAAATCATGCCAATCGACAGAGTAATGCCCCTTGCCATCTAAGTACTCTGATCTTCAAGAAGTTAGCTACTTCCCTAAGCTCAGTGAGTTAATGTAAAAGGCTAGAGCCTCAGGTAATATGAATAATTTTTATTCCAGTGGCTTCAATATAGTAGGGGTATGTTGACTGAACCAGATGAAGTTTGTCCACACGTTTTTAAAATTACCTTGTAGTAGACTTTTTTTGTAAATCCATGTTTCCTAGTGGATTCTCTAGGAACTTTTTGTTCTAGAACTGTATGCCAATTTACATAAAAGCATTTTTCCCTAGTAATATGCATGGTCCATTTGTTCCTTACTGATTTTTCCGAAGTATTCTTCTTTTCCTTCCAATATGCCCTCCTGGCTACTAACAGAAAGATATTGGAAGTGCAAATTGAAAACAGTTCACTAAATAGTTTCATCATTCACTGTGAAAATAAAATTATCTGTTCTTTTCTGTGTTCTTTAAATCAATAACATCTTCCATTTTGTTATAAACTCCACCTGCAGTGTTATGGTATCTAACAGAGAAATGGCCTTCCTGTCACTTATTTTCTTCCCTTGTGTAACTTGCCAATTAACAAAAAGAAAAAGTGACCCCTCAATAAGACCATCTAAGTCTTTTCTAGGAAGTCACAGACCAGATCTTCTGTCCTTCAGCATTCTTGAGAGTAATTCAATTTCTAGAAGAAAATGTTCCATTTTAATACAGGGTCGACTTGAGCATACAGAAAGATTTTAAAACAAGTCTGATCTACAGCCCTTAGTGCAGTCCAAATCGTACCCGCAAGTACAGGCAAAAGGCATAAGCGATTTTTCAAGGCACTGTGCATGTTCTCGCTCTGGAGAAAGAACTTCAAGGATGAGCAGGAGAGGAGATGGAGATATTTTTCTGATTCTTAATCCAAGAAGTCAAACAAAGCCTCCTAGCCCAGGCTCTGGAGCTGCAGGCAATAGGACTTGAATTCCAAAGCCCTTCGGTTCCTCTAGAAAACAGCATATTAGCTCCTCAGTCACGTACTTTTTTTGACTGTTGGCATTTCCCCTGATTTCTTCTGTTGTTTCACAGTGCTGTGAGTTTGCATTGGGCTTGAGGTTTTCTTCGGAGGAATTACTTTTGTAGAATTAAGTCCCGCAGACTTTCACGAAACCTGGAATGCTAGAAAATAGGATCGTTGTTCCAAGTCGGTTAGACTCTTGGACAACTTTAAAAGAAAAAACAAATAGGACAAGAGACCTGAATAGCTTTTCATTTCCCTAAAGAAACGTGCATGGCATTTACTGCTTTATTTACAGAATAGCAGCAAGTGGTTCCAAAAGTTTGTTAAATTGATCCGAGGGCCTAGAAATGCAAACTACGTAACAGCAGTGAAACTCGACCTTTTCTTTGGCCTGGCTGATGCAGTAACGTACTTGTGCATTTAATAGCATAAACTTAATGGTCTTCAGCAATTGATTCTAATATTGTCCTGTAAATGAGGGTGAAAGCAATGCAGCAGCTGAAAATAATTTCTCATTACATCCTTCCTAAGCACGTACTGCCTAGCGCTTTGAGATTGTTCTATTATTAGAGATCTTTGAACTCCTAAATTTACAGGAAATAGCAAATAATTTACTCAAGTTATTAGTCTCGTTCTCTAAATTGATCAGTGGCCACAGAGAGCATTGTGTGCATACGCATGATGGTAAATAGATGCTAAATCTCATCCAAAACAAAAAAAAAATTGTTTTAATAAATACTTCCTACTGTAGCATTCATTAAAGACAGCATTTTACTCCTGGCTTCCTGAATCAGAATCATGAAACTGGTGAAGAAAAGATGAAGTTAGGATTCTCTTGGTCACTGTTACTGGATATTTGAGGAACTGCAAAAAGGCAGCATGATAAAGCATGCTTTCCTAAATGCTATCTGCTGTTGTATCCCAGTACATCAAAGGAATATTTAAAAGGACTGAATATATTTAAAAGCCTACCTGCTAATTTTAAAAATACTACTTAACATATCATGCTACTTAAGATTATAATACATCTAACCCATGAAATAGTCTACTGTATATTTATTTTTAAATTATTCCTAAGGATTTAAAAAAATATTTTCTGATGTTATAACTACATTTCTGATTTGCTTTCATCATGTATTTATTTGGTCAGCAACCATCCTCTCAGTCCTAGCTGACTCATTTGTGGCAGCCACTGAAACTCTCGAGTGTTGAAACATTTTGCCAATAGAATGATATAGGAGTAACTTGCTGGGACCAAATGCTATCATCCCCTTTACTACTGTGAATAGTGCAAGCATGCATATACTGACGGCAGATTCGACCCACAAGGACTTCCCAAGAGGAAAATGTAACCCCCCACATGAGAACTACTATGTTTTTCTATTTCTGCTTTTAAAACCAGTGATCTTTCCCTATTTCATCATGATTCATGGCACTGGGTCCTATGAAAATTTACACTGAAGCACACATCTGACTTCTGTAATGCTCTATAACTCAGTTTGTAAATGACGCTGCAAGTAGATTTGGTATAAACATCCTATCTACAAATAATTTAAAAAATAAAATTCAAACTATTTTAAAATTTTATTTATTAGATTTTATCAGCTAATGTGTTGCATTTTATTTTAACTAAAAATCTAAAATTATTTATGATAGGTTATAGTTATCCAATTCAATCTTTGGAAAGATTAGATTTGTGTGTTTAACAGTCCAGTTTTATACAGTCACTAAGTATGTATCATTGCAGAGCTGCTGGACTTCTTTCCAAGCAAGAGCTTGAAAATAATAATGCTTGCTTGTCTATGAAGAACACTTTCACAGAAGCAAATAAAATCCCAGGGGTTGCTTTATTCTACTTTGGACAACATCATTTCAAGGTGGACCTTCAATTAAGGGCTGCATTTTCACGATATCAAACATTTGCAGTTATCGTGTACGCATAGGAAATTGATTTTAGATCAATCTGTAGGTGCAAAAAGATAAACCATTAAAAGGGCAGGTTCGGTGCTATCACTTTTTCTCACCCAAGACAGAACCTTACACTTGGGTGCTGGCATTGAGCAGGGCTCCCAGCAATGTCGGGTGCTCTCCAGTATGGGGTGGTAGTAGCATCTGCATTTTGACAATTGGCCCTGACTGTACTTCAGCTGCACAGCACTCAAGAGAAAAATTAGCAGCAGAAAAAGAAAAGGGAAGTCTATACCTAGCATATACAGCAGCTAATTAACTGGATGTTAATTTTCATATGCTACTTTTTTTTCCTTTTACATCCATTTTGCTAGAAATGTGTTACAGTAATTACCAATCGCTTAAGAACAATCTGCACAAGTGTACATACAACACTTAGAGTGTTTTGGAACTGCTTCCATTAAAAAAAAAAGATTACAGTGTCGGTCACACTGAATCATGCAGGAATTTTAGATCTTACTCTGGGATAGCAAATATTTGTGGGTATACAGAAATGATGTTAAGCAATCTGTGTACTCAGAAGGTCCACAAAATTTTGATGAAGTGGTAAATGGAGTCCATCTGTTCTGAAACTACTCCATTTATGACCTCAGCAGAACAATGTATTTTCCATTTCCTGCCGTTTTTAAGTCTTATCTAATCCAATTTTCAGTGAAGACAAGGAATTCTTCTTAACAGTTGTTTTACTGGAAGATCCTTTTTCTCCTCTCCCCTAAGAAATGGTCTGAACACCCTATGCACTGCTTCCATCTGAATGCACCAATAACTTTCTAGTGCTTTTCAGATACATGATGTCCAAAGCAGGAACAGGAAGACCTAGGTAAGATTAAGTAACTTACTCAGGACTGCGCATAAAGTGTCGCAGGGTGGGGAACAGCAGAGCAGAGTCCAGCTCACTCGCTGCCCAGTGCTTTGCCTCAGGTATGTAACCACTACTTCTCCAGCTGTATTCCTCATGTACTTGTCCCAAATTGCTGGAACTGGATTTAAATTCCTTTCCGAGATTCCCAGTCCTAACAGCCCAAAAGCATCCTAATGGCTGAGCAGTCTCAGAAAATACAGCGCTTCTGATTTGCCTGCCAACATTCAAGCAGGAGCTTGGAGAGCCAGATGAAGCTGTCGTGCTTGCGGTGTGCATGTTCAACTGCTGCTCCTCCCGAGAGGGTGAATTCGAGCACAATAGCTGGGGCCTACAGAGTGTAGAAAATCCTAGCTGGCCAGCAGTACAGAAATACAAATTACTGTATTTAGTTACTAACGTATCATCACAGGAATGGTTTGACCGTGGGTGACTAACGTGTGGTTGTAGCTGCAGGTAGCCGGGCACATGCCTGCCTGCCACAGGCTGTGTGCGGTCACCTGTGACTAACACCTCCCAGATAAACTTAATCCAAAAATCCACGGAAATCAGCGTTTCTTGCTGTTGCCTGCAATGAGCTTTGGATCGGGCTGAAGTGTGGTAGAGCCAGGCTTGGTCAGACTTCGTGGTCGGATGTTCAAGACTCGATGTGCTGAGGAATCATTGCCAGCCCAGTGAAACCCACCCAAAACACACCGAGAGGACTAAAGCAGTAAGTAAATGGAGGAATGGGGAATTGGTGCCGCAGGATGGCCTCAGTGATGTCCTGTGAGGGACAGGTCCCTGGGTGCAGCATGGCTGCCGGGATGTTTGGAGTCCTGCCACAAGCACCCCAAGAGTGGCTAGGTTTTAAAAAGCTGGCTGTAAGCTTTTGTGGGTTTTTTTAGGGTCCTGGGCAGAAGTTTCTTTCCACACCCCTACAGTATGGATGCTAATGGGAGTTCACTCTCCCTGTGTAAGGTTGAGGGGACAGGGATGCCCCCCCCCCAAAGCCCTCATGAGCGGTGAGGGACAGGGTGCTGCACGCCCTGCCCGGAGCCCCCTCCGGCTTGAGGCGGGGGGGGGGGGGGGGGGGGGGCAGCTGAGGGTGTCCCCCTCACGCTGGGGTGCGAGAGGCCAGTGACCGCCGCCATGCTGAGGCGATCCCCCCCCCTGACGAGCGGCGACCGTTAGGTGGGCGGCGGGATCCCGCCTCTGAGGGGCCCGCGGCGGCCCCGCCACCCGCCAGGGGGCAGGCGGGGCGCTGCCACCGCCCGCGTCCCGCCCTCACCGCGCCGGGGAGGCTCCGCGGGCCCCGGCCGGGGGGGGGGAGGAGGAGGAGGAGGCGGAGCGCCCAGCCCTGACCCGCTGCCCCACCGCGCCTGCTCCTCTTCCGCCGGCCGGGGGCGGGGACGGGGGGCGGAGCCCGCGGGTGGCCGTGGCCACCCGCGGGCTCCCGCGGCCCCACTCCGCCGAGCACGAAATATAAAGCGTCGAAGACTCAATAAATTTCTCAGATAATGTTGGTGGTTTTTTTTTTTGCTACCCCTTATTACGCCGCTTGATGCACTTGGGAGGAGCGGACACATCTGCAGGCCCGTAAACTTTCCTCCGAGTTTGATTTTGCTTGGAAAAGGCAGTCTTAGTAAACCGTGAGGCCTGAAAATGTACCTGTTTCTGAACACCGGATGAATGGAGAAGTTATGCGCTGGGTTTCTCTCTTGCATAGTAGTGCCCTCAAAAGCCAAAAGCTGACTCTTCTGTTACGGAGTATTTTGGATCTTTTTTTTGCTTGTACTTTTTCGCATAATAGGGCTTTAAATTGCTGAAAGAGGTACTTAAATATTCAGGGAAAACGTGCAATATCTGCAGAAGAACGTGTCTTTTTTTACTGTGGAATAGGTAAGTCACTTCTAATCTCGGTAGGGCGTGTTACGGCATTTCTGGAACAAGTGGGTGCTCAGTGTTAATAAAGGGGTTAGAACGTCCTAATAACTATAGTGCAGCATTTGATCATTATTACTAGGCTCTTATGTTTGTGGGTGGCAGCTACAGTATGTCATTTATTAAGGGGCGTATTGTCGCCAACAACCCAGCACTACGCTTAAGTCCCTTGAACCTGAGACAGCTTCTATGACCAGTAATGATGTGGTCAGCAGAAGTGCTGAAGACCGGCAGGGAGACTTTGAATGCATTTTTGGATGTGGTGTAATGTTTGAATTTGGTTCGGCGTAGAAAGCTGCTTTTCTCCTGTCAGGTGTGTTATATTTTATTTGCATTGCTGTGTGTCTGACACGCTTGGTTGTGGACCAAGACCACGCTGTGCTAAGTGCTGTGCAAATACAAGGTGGGGAAAACCTATGCAAATTCATCTGAAAACTGCGTTTGATTCAGAGGTGGTTGTGATTTATTATAGGAAATAAAGTGTCCTGTGCTGGACACTGCAATATGAAAATTTCTTCATAGTGGGAAATAGGATGTAATTGTACCTGCATTAGTGACCTTACTGCTTTGTGTTAAGATTCGTGATGTGGGGGTCTTTTTTTTTTTTTTTTTTTTTTTTTTTAAAGGAAGAAAAGGTGCTAGGAACTTTAAAAGGAGCTCTCCTTTAAAAAAAAAAAAAAGGTGAACTTGTTTACTTCATGTCTAAAAAGGAAAAGTACCACAAAGAAATTCTATAGCTATTACATATTTTGAGGATAAATAAGAATAATGTGGTGTTTTCATATTTTAAATATTATTTTAAAATATGATTTTCAAATATTATTTTTAAATATTATTTTTAAATAAGCAGGTTTCCAGGAGAGAAAGAGAAAGTTTCTAGGAGGGTTTAATGATTGTGTCTAGGTCAGAAATAAACAAACAGAGTGGTTGTGTGTTGAGGGGGTTGGTTGGTTTGTTTGTTTAGGTATCCTGACCTTTCAAATGTTGAAGTCCTGATCTGGAAGTTTTTACATGAATGTGTTGCAGGTCTGTGTTAAGACCCGTGAGACAGTGTACTCCTGGTATGTTTGAGTGTATAGTGAAGGAAGTACTTTTGAAAAAAATCTCCATTGCAGTGGTTGACATTAAAATTAGTCTTTGCCAAAGTCACCGACACATTGACAGTTTCCCCCTGCCCAGAAATGTAGAATGAAAAATGAGGAGTATGTGGGATACCACTCTGAAAACAATAAGCCAATACTGATTTCTAATGGCCATTACAGCATGTTATTTATGCTTCCAGAAGCCATTACTAATAGCAATTAGGGTCATTGGAGGTTCTTGTAAAGCAGCCATTAAACTTCATAATTTTTTTCTTAATGAAGCTAATGTCAACACCATTAAGAGTAAGCAGGGAAGGTACTTCATTCCCTAATGTATGTGGATATTTATGTTCTCATGGTTTGTGCTAAGTGAAAGAGCAGGTGCTGGTTGAGAGCTAATTAGTTTAGGTGTTAGCCTAGAGACAGATGATCATTGTCTCCTGTTAATGTGGGTGTTTGTAATTGCCAGTTGCTCTTAGATAAAAAAAAGAAAGAAAAAGACAACATCCCCCATAGAATTATTTAAAAAAAAAAAACAAACCTAAATTGAGTTCTTAGATTTATTCTTGGGTTACATCTTTGACTTGGATTTAACATTACAGAATTTATCAACATGACTCATTCTGATTTAAATTTATTATGAAGGCTGTAAAACATAGGCTGAAATGCTTCACCCAGGGACTCCTTCCTCAGTCTCATGGTTTGTGTGGAAGCTACATTTTATCTTTCTGGGAGAGGATCCAGCCTACCTGGGTTTGTGTGGTGTTTTGGATTAATATAATGTTAGTAGTCAAACTGCACTAAGCATCTGCAGGGCTTTTGTATTGAAGGCGTCATTTGGGACTCTTTCTAGATAGAAATATTTTTTTGTGTAAATCAAAGACTGTTTAGTTATCATAAGAAATCAACCTGGGCATCGAGGTGTGCAAGAGCAGACAGCCAACGGAACTGGTGGTCCTCCCGGCTACAAGGAGTCGACCGCGGCTGCGCTGCTTTGACTTACCGGGGCGTGAGCACCTCTATTCACGAGCAGGGAGTGTGCGTTGGCCGCTGTCTGCGCTGCTCGCTTCTTTCTGCTGCGCTTTTGGGCTGGATTTGATGCCTGGGTGAGAAGCATCTGTGTTCACAAGCAGTTCCAAAGACATAGGCGTACCGTTAAAGCGGAGTTACAGACCTTACTGAAACCAAAAAGGTTTTTCAGATGAAAACTGGGACCCAGCTGAGCCGAAGATTGCTCTTTTCTTCTCTAATTAGAGCCCAGTCGGTATTCAAATTCTTAAATGCAGTCTCTGTAAAGCGCCATGTGAGGAGCTAACGGGTTCTTTCAAAGACCGAATACTGCATAAAGAGGGAGATAATTTATTAAACTAGCATCTGCGAAGTTTCAAGATGATTATTTGCCAAGCTGACAGGATGTTGCAGCATGAAATAGTTTGTAACCACCGTGTAGTTAGATCATCTTGTATTAAAATAAGGAAGTGCAACTTCTTTGTAGATCATCATGGTATACTTCATGAATAGGCAATGTTTGCTGAAAACCTTGTTTTATATTTTACCTTTTGAAAACAACGAAGACATTAATCTGGGATTTCCTCACACTCTTATTTAAAAACCCACAACATTTTCACCTGGAAAAAATGCTGTCTTTAAAAAAATAGGAGTTTTATAACAGTTTTATCTCATAATAAAAATCATTACCATTGTTACCTCCAGAGACTTCCAAATCACTTTAAATAATTGTTGCTGTTGTGTGCCTTTTCAGGCTCTGTCTTGCAGCACTGAGCAGCAGGGTAGTCCATATATGCAGGCAAAGGGGCAAGCAATACATTTGGAAGTGTTTTTCTTTGCTTAGTAAGCGTAACATACAATAGTGTAAATACACTGCAATAATATTTCCTGCACATCATGTGTAGGTTGCTACTGCTGGGTGTTATCTCTTCAGAGTTAGTAAAATTAAGGTGTAAAAGGTGAAATAATTTTTTGTCTAGGTTACTCAAAGATAAATGGCAAAGTTTAAGTAGAACATGGGGCTGCTGTTCCTTTTATAATCAAGGCATTGCTTCACGTCAGTAGCTTGGAGTTATGACGTGAGTTTGTCCTTCCAACTTTCTTGTTTCATGTAGCCTTTTCAGTAGCATTTTTATAAAAATCAGATAAACCTTCTCTTCTGTGGCAACCAGGCTGCTGGTTTGATTTTTACAGCACAGGCCCTGCAGTTCAGAGGCTTCGGGGGCCATTGGTGCTTTAAAGACAAAACAAAGTCAAAGCTGGCTCTCATGTGACGCGGGCCGCGCATACCGCTTTTCCTAAGAGCTTCCTTCACAGCTAATGGCCAAAATGTTAATGGCCTCTCTTTAAGCCCCTGTTCTGCAATCTTCATTTCAGCATTAAAAGTAACTTCTGGTCTGTAATTAGAGAGAAGGAACAAACAGGCTGTGTTTAACTTCTGTTTCTGGGCATAAAACTAAGTGAATAAGTAATGCATTCTAGTTAAAAACAGAAATAACAAAGATTACCAGGGTTGTAACTAATGACGTAAGTCAGAGAAAGGTGACAAGTTTCTTTGAATACAGCTGGCTGTTTCTGGCAACTTCTCTCTGAAGTGCCCCAGTGCTATGCGTGTGTCTGTGTTCACTGCAGTGTATGTATATAAGCTTGCTCTGCTCAGGTAGCTTGCAGGGCCTTCTGGTAAAGATAATTGAGCGAGGTGATTTTCTGACTTACTCTCCTGTGTCCTGCACCACAGTTTGCTTATGTGTAGTGATAGGGCTTTGTATCATCTTCTGTTCTGTGTGCTGCAGAAACAGGTACTGTTTGATGTGCGAGTTGTCGTTCCGCCCACAATAAAAGGAATGTGTTTTTTCTGAGATGCTCAGCCAGTACAGTAATAAATTCTTTTTTTTTTTATAATGCTGCCTTGTAAATGGCTGGTTATAAAGCCGCAAGCATACTCTTGTAATATAGTCAATATGAAAATGTTTTAAAAGGACTTTAAGTCGTAAGGTCTTAAGAGCTCATGCTTTATTTCAAGGGAGGAGGCAATATAGTAAGTGTTTTATAGGTGGATAAATGTAGAAATAGTTTACATGTGACTAACTTGGTTTTTAATGTGTTACTTGTCACTCTTGGAAGTTATGTTGGGACTAATAATGGTGAGTTACCATTTCAATGAGTTGAGTAAAATATTTCGGTAAGATGCTCTTCATTTGTAATATAGCCTGGGGTTTAGTTGTTATTTACTTAATGTCTAATCTGCAACGTTTTCAGCTTAATTTATATAAAAATTATAATATATTTATGCTAGGGATTTCTTTTAAAGAACTAGTTGATGATCAAACCACCTAGCAGTGACTAATTCTTACTCAGATATCATTTTCCATCCAAGTAACCAAAATGGCAAGGAGACAAGGGTGCCAATAGAATGACAAAGCACATGGAAGGGCTGGGCACGAGTGTAGCTGGGAAGGAGCCGTCAAAGGTGGATTCAAGCAGACTGAGCTCACTGACATTTATTCAAACTCAGCTGAAATTAATGGAAATGGGCAATAAAACTCTGATCATTTAAATGCCAGATATTCTTAGCACCTGGCTGATGTTAACCCGAGTCCATCTGTTATGATACTTCAGGCAGGGCCTGCTTGCTGAAACAAGCTCAAACTTAGGCTGAGGGGAAAAAACCAGATTGGGTCAAGTTGAGAGAGGATGGACTTTGCACTGGGGCTATTCTGTGTGTGTATGACTTTTTCTCTGTTATTGCTACTGAGCTTATGTGTGACTAAATAATAAAAAAAATCCAGTAGCAGAACAGAATTTCAGTTTCAATTTCCTCATTTGAAAGGAAGCTGGGGTATGGCTATCAAAAATTGCTCACTTCCTGACACCTTCTGCCTGATCTTCTCCTTTGCTGGCAACTTCAGCCTGCTACTGTGAAGGTGGCTGTTGTTCCAGTACCAGGGAAGCAAATGTATGTTTGTGATATATGTGTTTGTTGGAATAAACTAAAATAAATGACAGAATACATGAGAAATGTATGTAGTCATTACTAGTACATCTCAGTCAGGAACTGGGTTTTGAGGTGACAGTGCTTTAAAAATTCTTATTACGGGTAAAACCAACGAATCAATTCTGATACTTTAATTGTGCAAGTTCTTACTGTCCTACTTAACTCTATGTGTAATACATATACTAGTGCATGTAGGCCCTGTGTGGTGTATTAGAAAACAGGAGAAAAATAGAGGCAAAGAATACTTCTCTGGATTTATAACTTTTGGTTATTGGCCTCCTTTATTTCAGTCCGCCATCTTTTCTCTTGCTCTAGAATTGACATAATCTGGCAGTCACTTCACAATCTTGTGAGCTGTTTGAGGTTTGGCTTTTTTTGGCCCCAATTTTGCTCTGCTGTGAAATATTAATGTAGTTCATTAATTTAATGTTTGTTTGGGTTTTTTTTTTTCAGCAAAGTCCTGTATATTATGCACAGGAGGGCACAGCTGCTTTTTGGGAATGTCCCGGGAACTTTAAATTCCTTTCTGCTCGCTAGTTATGTAAAAATGACTAATGATGGCTGTGTAAAATACTATTGTTTTTACTAGAAATGTTCTCATATGACTTTGAATATAAATGCAGGAGTAAATGCAATGAAGGGTGTGATTTTTACAGTGTAGCTAAGCTGGCTCAGCGAGCAGCTGTCAACTAGGAGCGGGCAGCGCTGCTCGCTTCCTGCAACTGTGCTCCCACCCCTCCCTGAAGTCAGCACTGGTGCTCATCTGACCTGCTGGTGAGCTGATTCATGGAACTAAATGGGCAAAAAGCTATTTTTTTTAATAGGATAAGCATTTTTTTTGAGTCTGGTTTGTGGTGGTGGGTTTTTTTTTTCCCTCCCCTCTGCAGGAACAGAACAGCCAGGCTAGAGGAAGTGGCAAGAACATATTGTTGAACTGGAGAGACAGGCGGGGATGGTTCCCTCCTTTGGCGGTGGCTGTTCTATAAAACCGTGCTCCTGATTATCCAAGTAGTAAGTTATGCTTCTGCAGGCATGCTGGAAAAGTGACCTAGGACTGTGTCTGGATGTGAAGTATTGAAATTGAATAGCTAGCCCAATTTCAGTACTTCTCCAGAAGGAGCTCTGGTCCTCTGTTTTACTTGTACAGCAGGAAATGAATGTGAAAATATTTCACTGTAGTACTTTTAAAAAAATCACCTATAGTTTTTTGCAAGTTCCTGAGGAGTATCCTGTTTTTGGATTTAGTAGTTTTTACTTTTTATTTTTAGTCTGCTAATTGTAATACAATAACAGTTACAAGCCCCCCCCCCTCCCTTTTTTCCTCAGGATGCTGCACTTTTAAAATAAGGGAGAAAATACATTGCAGCACTATAGTGACAGCTGTGTTGGCATATATTGTAATTCACTTAAAGTGCAGTGTTGGTGCATGTAACATAATATAAAATTCATAGCTGTTGGAAGGTAATCAGAAGTAGGAGTTGTTATGAGACAGTGAAAATTTAATCTGATAACAGTATAAACACTATGTTTAGCTTTCAAAGAAATAGGAAAAAAAAAGTATACTTTGTAAAAACGATTTGATGAGGTTCTTACAGTGCCACAATACCCAAAATTCCACACAGGCAGTTTTATTTTCCCTGGCGAGCTGACGTGTTGATTACTTGCATGTTCAGAGCTCGCTTGCAGAGTTGTAGAACATGATTTAGTGACACAGGTTGTCAGTGTGAGCAGAACTGCATGTGGGTGTTAATTGCTTCAGGTCAAGTGCAGACCAATAAATTAACGATGTTGCTAGATAAAGGAGATTAAATTGGAATTAATGAATAATATATTGGAAGAATAAAGGGTGAAATGTTGTTTTCAAAAATTCTGGGCAGATTTAGGCAAGAATTAAGAGTTGTTCTTTTCTGATATGGGCTGTGTGTTCCATAACTGTTTATCAAGCATGTTTATACAGGGGATTTGGATGTAGTTGTAGCTAAACTGGTTTATTGTTTTAATATTGAATTAATTTTTGTCCTATATTTATCAGGGTATTGTGTTTAGAAATACATTCTGCTGCACTTGTTTTGAACTGCATTGAAATATGGATCCTTAATCAGCGATGGTTAGGCTTTTCTTGGAGTTGTTTCTGCTGCCAATAAGAATATGTATATGACTATGTAAAGATACATATATATGTATAAATTAACTACAGTGTCATTTCTGGAGGCTGTAGAATCTAAGACACTTGCACTTCTTTCTTTTTATCGTTCTGGATGGTTTCTCATCATGTTCTGTGTATCAGTATCCCAAGCATCATTCTTTGGGCCTTTTCATTTACAAATTGATAACCAATGCTTTAAGAAACACTTGCCAAAAAAAAAAACCAAAACCAACCCAACAAAGTTTATTACTTGCTGGTGAGTCTGAATGTTGGCTGTAGAAAGTATGATAAATCTGGGAATCAGAAAGCTGGGAATTGGTTAATTTGCTTTCTCATCTAAACCAAGGCAAGGAGTGAGGCAGCACTTCTCCAGTGCAACGTATTCAGTGCGCTGAAAGCTATGCTGAATAACATAGTGTTTAGCTGGAATAGTTGGAAAGAGGGTGAGGTGTTGCAGTTCTTACATACTATAAAGACATTCTCATTAGAAACAGAGGGGCTTTCATGAGGACGGAAAAAGTGGGGTTAGGGGGGAGGAGAAAGGTTTTCTTTAACTGTGGCATTGCACTCTCAGAAACGGGATAACTGTAGATTGCAGGCAGAGGAGACCGAATTATATTGTAGAATAATACTATAGTGGACCTGGGAAAAACTTGCCCCGATCCAGAGTCAGGCTAGGATAGTGATAACATTGAGATGGGGACTCTGGAGATATCAACAGGGGGAAGGCAGTGTATGTCTTCTGGAAACCTGGTGTGTTTTAAAAGCACTTTTGCATGCAGCTACCTAATGTGTTGGCGATCAAATTGTCCAGAAATATTTTTGTGAGTTGCTGTGACTGAACTCTGCTCTCAGAGCAGTGGCCTAGCAGTGGGCAGGGGAAGCATGTACACTCGGGGGGGGAACAGCTCCACCCCTCTTTTCAGTGTCATGGTTGAATTTACTAAGTTCTCTTCTTCCATGCTAGTTAGTGGTGGTGTCACCATGATTCATGCCTTCTCTACAAGACACCAGCTAGCTGTATTTGTGTCCACCCCATATGTGACTGCTTTAAGCACCTTGGGGTTCTGGGTGCTGCCTCTCTGGGCTTGCTCACTGAGCCTGGACCTTGGGCACAGCTGCCCTGGACCTTAAACTCAGTGCTGGCTCTCTGCATCTGGTAAAGTAAGCTGCTCTGGAGCCCCATCTGCTAGGAACACTTAACTCTTGGAGGCATGAGATAGCTGACAGTCACAAAGACAAATAGTTGTGGGGGGAATTTTTAAAGGGGTTTTCCAGGTGATGCTGGAGATTGCTGGTCAGTGCAAAATAAACTATACTGCATGCCGTTCACTGAATCTCCCTTCTTTGGAGTGATCTTTGGGCTTTGGTCAATGCTCTCCAGGATTCCCATGTTCCCGTTCCTGTACTTGATGCCCTCAGCACAGGCTTTTCTTTGCTCCGTGAGAAGGATCCAAGCCGACTTTGGTTCTCTTGCCATTCCCTCTGCTGCTGTGTGACCCTCTGGTCAGCTGCAAACCCTTGGGTGGTCTGTTGCATGGTAACCGCACAATTTGAGTTCAGACCTGAAAAACTGGTTTTTACAGGCACTCGCCACCTGTTCTGCTAGGGAACGGCCCAGGTAATTGTGGATGGTCTTTAATGATGTCTTGTTCAGCAGCAGAGGTTGAGCGCCACTCCTCCCTCTGTGCAATGCCACACAGCCAGCCCTTCCTAACTGTGTTCCCCTTCTCGAACAAAAAAATGTTACGTTTAAAGAGCTTTAGTAATGTCCAGCTGAACTTCGGAATAGGTATGTAGGTTCCTGTGATAGTCATAAGGAATTTGTGATTACAGAGCAGAGCTGCTTATGATAGCATTGTCTCCTCACCCACTCCAGAAGTGTATGCAGTCAGGCTGCCTGTGTATCTTCTAACATAAACATACATTCTTACATCAGGGGAGCAACTTGGTAATTATGGCTGTGCTAGTTTTTAGACAATAATTGGGCAGGTAACAGGCATGTAGTCTAACCTAAGGGGATGACTGTACAAAATGTTGCCAGGGAACAAGCCAAAATGCCTTCGTTATTACCTGCGTATAATTTTATCCTACAGAAGGTAACTGTGAAGACGGGTTATTCTACTTTCCTTTACAGGAGGCTGTGAGTTTGTACGTTGGTAGTTACTATGGGAGATTTTACATGCTATGAATCCTCATGTTTTAATCAATCTAATAATAATTTATTTGTGTAACTAGGTAGGTAGTTTTCTTTACCATGGTAGCCTTTTAAAAAAAAAAATCTTTAAAATCTGGATAATTTGATAATTTGGACAGACTGTAGAACACAAACTACGCTGTATGCCTTTTGATTGGAAATAATACCTATGTCAGAATGATTCCAACATATAGTTTTATGTAGTTCTAAGCTGCTTGGGATGTTTGTCTGTATTCCTATAAACTATTTATTATTGTTAATTCTTTTCTTTTTTGATATACAGCTAACAGGATGGAAAGGTACGCAACAGTGATTTTTGCCCACCTGCCCTTTCTCTGCTTAAAAAAAAAAAACAAGACTTTTTTTACAAGGTAGTAACCTGGGGGTAGCACCCTCCTTGCAATATTGCCAAGCATACCTTTTTTTTTTTAACAACACATAACCAAAGGCTATTTCAAAACTGTAAGGCTCATCTTTCACTTCCCTTATGAATTTTGATCTGGTTTTGGCCTAAGTTCAGTTTTTCTGTGGTCAGGTGCTAAAAGCTTTGTTTAAAACACAATTTTGTGATTTAGTGTCTGCTAAAAATGTCTGCTATCATTAATATTCTGATAAAGCACTAACCTTGTGAGCCAGTGGGCTAAATCATTCTTATCGCTTCCTTCCTGTTTTAAGGGAGAAGTCAGCAAACATTTAAGCACTTTTCTTCGGCCTATGACTTAAATTTTTAGGTATATTTCCCTATAATGAAATATTAATTTTAGATTTCAAACACACTAAATGAAGGAGTATATGGCTAAGATTATATGCTGTGCTTCTGGAATATGCCATATGGTTTTTGTATTGATGTAGCTGCCTTGGAGTTATACTTTACTATAGCTTGTTCATGCAGGAGACTAATTTCTGAACAAGAACTAAAGGTTCTCCCTTCTCAAAGTAGGGGTACTGACACAAATGTCTACTTTTATTGATGAGCATCACAGCTTTTCTTTTGTTTGACTTCTGCCAGAATGAGCATATACTGTTTCTTACTTGGAATTTCTTGAGCTGGATTTACCATGCAGTCCCAGTTCCTTGATGTGTTGTTCACCAAATCGTCCCTATTCCTTAAACTGACCTACTGTTAATCATTTCTGTAGGGTTGTAAAAGAAGGGCAAACTGGGAAAGTCACTCAAGTGCTTGGAGGAGGAGCCGTCATCAGGCCAAGTGCTGCTCCTGTCTGCGAGGGGGGAGGATCAGACCTCTGGTCCGCTCTGTATCGGCTCTGGGGAGATCAGAGTTCTGTGGGAGTGGGGAGGGCTCCACCCCAGTGCCGCAATCTGCCTTCACAGTATAAAGTGCAGGAAGAAACATTAGAATTACACACATATACAGCAGTACTTAATTCAGCATTTTTTTTCTCACAGTTGGGACTTCTATGTATTGCTTTTTCTTTGGTGACAGCTTTCTAAACACATTTTTGTGCTAGCTTCCAGGCTTCATCTCAGCCAAGGGAAGATACTTTAGGGGAAATTTGTAATCAAACAACACTTAAAAGAATTAATGTATTAATTATAGTATTTGCTATCGTGATTATAATTTTCTGTGACTTAATTTTTTTTATTGTGGGTGACTTGAATCCTTGCTTTATTTTCACAGGACAGATTTATTTTCAGCCATGATGTTGATAAAGCAGGCATCTAGTATTCATAGTCCATATAAAATATCCCTCATACTTGTAATGCTTGATTGCAGCTGTGGTTTTACTTTATTTTACTACTTTTGTGCGTCATCCTGTCTTAAGAATTCAGGATTTCATAAGTCATTGTTTTGGGTGGAGAGTTCAGTAAGTGTTAGTTTCTGTGTTCATTGTCCCTAGCTATTGTCTGAATATAAAAACCTTTTCTTAATGCTTTTTTAATTTGTGTGTGGTATCTGCCACTGACAGTGTACAAATTGTTTCCCAGCGGGACGCTTTTTTCTTTTACCCCACTGATTTTTTGGGGGCATCACTTGACCCATTAGTGCCTTTCTTGCAAATCTGCTGTGTCTCCCACACACATGTTGTTTAAACTCCATTGAAAGCTGAGAGTTTGTGTGAAAGATGGTCTTTTTCTATGCTTGTCACTGAACATATATTCAAGCAGTTGTCTCTTTTTGTAAAAACATCGTGGAGCAACTATAATGTTTGAAACTTAAGTTTTGACTCTTCGCTTGTATTTAATTTCAACTTACCCTTCTCCTCTGTGTTTTGTGCTTGAATATGCTTGTGTGTATACTTAATAAAGACACAGTGATGAAATTATTGGTGTAGTCTGACAGATATGTGTCTGAATACATGTATCATCAAACAGTACCTACTTACAATCATTTTTAGGAGTTGACAAGATTTTTTTGAACAGAAATACATACCAGACATTTTCACTTGCATTTTGTCCTTTCCCTTCCTCATTTCTGACTTGTGGTGGTGTCTGTAATGCCTAGGCTTAACATGGTGATTAAGTAGTAAAAGCCTAGGTATAAACCACTGGTTTATGATTTAAATAAATGTTACAACATTTTTATGCCTGTGTGTAATATATAGAGTAGCTAAAAATATAGGTGTGCCTATTTTATGCATGGTTGAGGTCACCGAAGGGTTGCATATGGCTTATGTTTTTCCTGCCCCTGATACATTTGGCTGTTAGCTCCTGGATGAAGTGGGCTGACTCAGTGATAGATATGAATACAGGATTTGTCATATTGTGCATTGTATTGTATTTCGGTGGTTTCTGCTTCATTTGTTAAATTTTTGCCTTTGAGATACTTTCTCCTTCAAGCACCATAGTATTTCATAGTGAAACTTTGTGAAAGTCAGTTAAATGACTTAATTTAAAACCAACAAAAATGACTGAGGGAAGTGTTAGTGGTGGCTTTTGGATTTGTAAATATTTGGGGAGTGTGTTACTTCAGAAACATTCTATGCACACATAAATAACTGTGGCTTTTTTCTTTTCTTTCTCACTGGGAACTTGCATGTCTTTCTAGACTGGTAATCAAATGCAAAAATACTTGGGTTTGAGATTTGCCTAGGGAATGTGTGTAAGATACCTAAAATATGTATTATGAACTGCAAAATGGTCACAAAATGATGGATTTTTTCAGTTTGTGTGCTTAACTCCCTTTTGACTAAAAGCTGAGCTAAGCCTTTTAAATCTTTTTATCTTGGAACTCCTTTGATTAATCCTTCCCTTTTCCTGCACTTGAGTGCAGATACTTTTGGTGTACCTCTTGCCATGCAACAGTTTTAAGTTGGAAGGGAAGGGCACTTCTTTTTTTTCACCACATGAAATTACTGGGTTTTTAGGCAGCAAACTTGAAGTGTGATTAAGTGGTGGAAGCATAAACCTGGCAGTCAAAAGATGTGAAAGGTGTTTGTAGGGTGATTCTAGAAAGTCAGACTTTTTTCTGGCTTTTTCTTTCTGCAAAATGTTGATAGAAATAAGAATACATGAGGCTTTATTTATTCATCTTGGAAGCCCCCAGACAAAAGTGGAAAGCGCTTAGGACATTAACAGTAATTTGGCTGCTGGAAGTTGCCCAAAGTATCGGCAGTATGTTCTTGCTCTTACTGAAAAATAAAGTAGCAGTTCTCTCTTTTTAATAAGCGTAAGTCGCCTTGGATCCTGCTCGGCAGCCTGTTGTGAAAATCATCATTTCTAATAGCACAGTGTCCCGGGGACCGCTGCAGGGCATTGACTGGCTCAGTACTGACTCAGAGCCTAAACTGTTGACACTGCTCATCTAGAAAAATGACGCAATTACAACTCTCCTCCCTAGTCTGGGAAAGCATCTTGGATCTCCTCATTCACAGCTCCAGTTTTCAGAGATGGGGTGAGCCAGTCTGACTGGGGTGAGTCTTCCCTGCTTGCGTATGTTTATTGGTCCCTGTTCTTTAAATTCATTAATATTTTGTGGGGATTATGGACAGGCTATAACTAAACTGTTAATGGCTTTTGTCAGGTGTTAGACCAGAGAATTACAGACCACCCTGACTACTTGTTTAGCAAAGGCATTGAGAGGTCTATTTTCCCCCTAAGAAGTTGATCTTTTCTGTTGCTGACTCTTGCCTAGCATCTCTCTGGGCTGTCCCTCGTCTCAGGGCACACACGGGAGCACAGTTTTTTCCCTGCGATGGCTGCGGCAGTATTTTCAGGTTAAGGAGCTCCTTCCTGCCCTCCTCTGCTTGTTCTGCCTCTGCTCCACAGCTGGCTGCTCCCAGCTGTGCCAGCTGCGCTGCCCACGAAGCTGACCATGATCACGGACCCCGTCTGCCTCTTAGGCAAAAAGAAACAAAACATAGGAGGCACAAATGGTTATTTTTGAGCTGGTCTGACTGCGTGTGGGCCTAGAAACGGCTACGTGCACATAATGAAGAATGGTGTGGTGTGATGACGAGATAGGAGTGGTGGTGGGGAGGGAGAGGGGAAGAGAAACTCGTTGAGCAAATATTTCTGGAGAAGCCCCAGTGGCAGAGTCATAGCCAAGACCTGTGAGTTTAGTTGTTTAAAATGAGCAGGAAAAGTTTCTTCTCCAGATTTTTGTTCATTAAACTAATTTAAGCTCAGTGTGTAGGGAGAAGGGAGGGTGGTGATTTATGAATACACATGCATTTGCTGTAGTAGATATTTATATTTGAATACATCCCTGATAGTGATAACTCTTGCTTCACTCATAGGCCCTTTCCCCGCTATATTAGGGTTTGTTTGCTTGGGTAGTGAGTTGTGCTTTAGAAAGAAGGAAGTGATGGTAATGATGCATATGTCAGCTTGAAATGTACGTAAAAAAGTAGCTGTCGTATTACAACCATGTGAAAGGAATGAAAGGCACTTCATGATTTCATCCACTGCTCTGTCTTGTTATTGCTCAGAGGTATTGATTTCATTTGTTACTGAAAAAAATGGTGTTACTTTCTCAGATCAGCCAAATATAAATGAAAGATTCCTCCTTCCTCTGTAACTGAATTTACAGCACTGATTCACTGTGGTGTTTTTGTAACTGCCATGTCTGTCAGTGGGAGTTGAAGGACTAATGTTTGGCTACCCTTAACATCATGCATTCTTATTTAATTATATATTTTAAAAAATATAATAATATTACACAATGATTTAATTATGATTTTACATGATATTTAAAGCCCAGCATTGGGCTTCCTGCCACAGCTGAACAGACGTTCTCCTTCAGGGATTATATCAGTTTCTGGAAGTATGAGATTAAAGTCCAACAAAAAATTTAAGTGTCAGTGAAGATGTTTACTGTAATGCATTGTTACAGTCCAGAATTATTTGTGTCTTATAAGCTTAGGACTACTGTATTCCTAAAATGTTTTGTGAGTATTCATTTATTTTGCTGGCACCTTTTGTGGGTGGGTGATGGTATTGGGTCAGCTCTTTTGGGAGAGGAAGAGGAATACCACACACTCAGAGCCAGCCAGCCAGCAGGAAATCCTGTGGGAGAGCCAAAAGTTAAAAAATGGGGTTTGAGTTCTTTGCTTTAACCACAGTGGTCGTCCTTCTCACACAAGAGCTGAGGGCTTCACAGGGTCTTGAGAATTTTTATGTGCATAGGATGGAAAGACGGGATTACAGGCAAGAAAAGTACCTCTGGAATTTATTATGCTTTAACCAGAGGATGTGGCTGTTGAAATAACATTCTTGGGGTTTTGGCAATATTTGTATTTCAGGCCTGCTCTTAAACTGTGCTGAACAACTTCAGTGAGTTAGAAGTAATCAGAACATTGAAAAGCAGGGAAATGGCTGTGACACTAATTACATGAGTGATTTGTGCTTCCACAGGAGCTCCTGATCTACCAGATAAGATTTGGCCAGTGACCTACTGAGCCTCAGTTCTCTTCCCAGATGTGCTCTTGAGGTGCTTCATGCCATGGGTTTTGAATGAGCACTTTCCCTACATGTAATTGTGTTTCTGTGTAGAATGTGAAGTCTTTGAATTATGAATTATGGTTTAGGAAACTACCTGCAGGTCATGACGATCTTAGGGCTATGGCTTAAGTCCGTTATTATTTTGAATTTTGTTGGTTTAGAGTATTCATGAAAATTTACTATTTGTCCCCCCAACATTAAAAGATAAACTTAGGGATTTTATGGAATTGAGTTGTGTAGTTTAATTACTTTTCATTAGAGGATTTTTTAAGGTTTTTTTTTTTTTTTTAATTTTTTATCTCATTATGTCGTTTGATCTGCTTACAGGTGAATAGTTGAAGTCCACTGTTGCATTATTAGTTTGTGACATTTTCTGTCTCCTTTCATTGACCCTATAGGGTTTCAACTGTATAGTGCTTTTCACTTGGGCTGGTTTTGGTGTAAATCCCTGTCACTACCAACCGTGCCAGGGTTCTCATGTAAACCAGACGGTAGTATGAATGTGCTAAGAGGGTGAGCTTCAGATAGACCCATGCTGATTTTTGCCAAATAGCTTCCACTGAAGCTGGAGAGCTGCAGCTGCAAGAGCGGAAACCGTGTGTTCTTTGAAGCAGCCTTGCTGTTGCTTGTTTCCGTTTGTCGCATTTGCTTACTAAAATAAGTTGCAATTTTAGATGTGAAATAGTTTAAAAATGAACTACTGTTTCCGAAGTTCTTAATTAACTTCTTGTACTGGGTAGAAACCCCCTAATTACTGAAACTGAAAACCACTCCAGCAGCGCTACATAACCTTTAGACCTGCCAGAGCAAGAAAGATTGTACCAGAAACTCTTGGAGACCTTCTTGGCAGTACTTCTAAGATTGGCCCTGCATATATGTGCTCTTACTTAAACTTCCCCCATTTGGGAAGTAATTCCTGCATTAATTAAATATTACTCCTAAGAGACAAGAAACAAGTCTTTGGGTGGAAATTCAGTTTCCTAGGTGTATCCAGAGGAAGACCTAATTTCATGTGAATTTGTAAGACAGTGGTAGCCAAGTTCAAATGCAGCAAGATGTAAAATGAAGAAGGGAACTGAAGGCTGTTCAGTGAGTTGTAACACGTCCAGTCAGCATGCTCCTTCATGTTGTAGGTTAGGAATTCTAAAAACATTTTTATGGGAGAAATTGATACAGTCTCAACTCCTCTTCTGTTTTTTTAATGCAATCTTTAAAGTGGTATGGGAGAGAAGTAGTGCCAGTTTTATTTAATATTGTTTGCTTTGTTCTTTCTTTTTTATTTCTGAGCTTTTGTATCATTTCTACAATACACTGTCTTGGATGTTTCTGAATAAAGTAAACTTTAAGCTAAGCATTAGTTCAGTTTATATTTCCTTATACTGTCATTTAGGATAACATGGAAGTGATTTTTAGATCTGTGTTAGCCAGGCAGTAAAGTAGAAAGAAGCATCTTGGTATTTGTAATAGTTTTAGTTTTATTTATAAATGATTATTGGTTTTTAAAAAGGTAATATGAAATACATTTTAAACATTTCTGAAAAATATTGAGAGTTCTTAAAAATGGACTACATGTAGCTGAGGGAAATAACTTTAGCAGTGTTATAAAATGGTGTCTGAAGGATCAGCCTGTATAGCATGGTATTTTAATAATACAAATTACATTTTTGTTTTAAAATACTTCAGTTAAAACTATTGTAATGATATGTGTTTTTTACAGAAGTGATATAAAATACTTCCAAAGCTGTACCGGGTACATGTGATGCCACTATATTTTGTCCAAAAAGACTTCAAATTAATGTCAGTATTGCAGTTCAGAATACTCACTAGTGAAGTTGGTCAAAAATGGTACAAGAGATTTCCTGTAAAATATTTCATTCGCAGTGTAAATGTGATTAATTTGAACTGAATTAAGATACTTCTACAATTGTGGATATTCAGGATGAGCATTCAAATTAGAGCTCCAGCAGTATTGGTGTTGCTGTTATGCCTACTAGCAAGGCAAAATCTTGAGACTTGTGGCAACTTTATACTTTTAATACATTAGTTAATAAATAAACTAAGTAGATAACCAGAAACCCTTGGTGCACTGCAGTGTTTCTTTACAGAGGGTTTGTGGAGGTGTCCATTGAACCATTCAGAAAGTCTGAGTAATGATAGTGTGAACACTTTTGAAAATAGTAGTCAAAGCTGTTACCGTTAATAATTTCTACCGATGTTTAAAAAAATGAAGCTACTGGTCAGAATACAAAGTATATCTCATAACTGGGTCAAAAGGAAATAGTGGAGGGGGCTGCTTTTTGAAAAACAAGTCAAACAAAACTGATGTTTTGTTAACTTCTGTGTAATTTCCATAAAGACAGTGAAGTCTGGATTTCCACAGTTTATTTAATGTGCTGGTGAATGATCAGTGAACAGATGTCTAGAATAAAACTCAGAAGAATCAAACAATTTTGGAAGTCTTTGCTCTAAACAAGTGTTACATTTGGTGAAGTATGATAAATCTGGGATTTTGTAATACAGAAATAATGCATGCTTCTGTTCTGGAGTTTCTGTTATGTGAAATTTGTTGTTTCTTGGAAGCTAATGAAGTCTCCCAAAAATGAATCAAGAACTATTGTCATGTCCTCCTCTTCTTAATGCTCTACTACTCCAAAACCAAAGGAAAAATCGTGAAAATAGTACCAGACAGAGGTGTTACTAAGGAGTAAAAGGAAGACCTTTTTTAATACTGTAGGGGTTTTTTTTTCCACCTTTTAACTGTTTTAGCTTGATAAAGTTTAGATACTTTTAAAAAAAATCATGACAAAGCAGACCTGTACAGGCACAGCATTGATCCACCAGCTCAATACTACGCAAATAACAATTTGGTAGGTGTGAAAAGCAACTGCTGTTATAGCAGCAAGGTGCAGTGCTCATAATGTAACTGGTTAAATGTTCTTCAGTCAAAATGAAAATGGCCTGCAAGCTGTTGCTAGGGAAATAGGCGCCTGTGGTTAGTGTTGAATGCAGAGAGGTTTGTCTGTCTTGCAGATTAAAAAATGGCTCGAAGTACTTAGTCTGCGTATCACTTCCGGAAACTTGCTGCTTATCAGCAGACTGGTTTCTGTGCCTCTGCGGAGCTTCAGTTACAAAGATAGAATCTTTTGTTGTTTGTTTGTTTTTTTCTTTTTCTCCCCTCTTACACTTGTTATCTTTGTATATAATGTCTGTGTATGATAGCACGTATTCTGTCCTCAGGACCTGATCCTGAGAACGCTCCTGGGGGAGCAGCAGCTTGATCCCTCTGCAACAAGAGTGAATCGTGTATGTAACTGTTTATCAGGGGCTCTGGCGAAAGTTGTTTTCAGGCACATCTTAAAAAAATAAAGTAATTTTAAAAAATTAGTGAAACTTTGTGAATTTGGCATAGTCCTTAATTTAATCCTCTAAAAGCTAACTAGGTACATTGCATGTACAAATTACTACAATTAAGCCCTTTCATAAACACTGAAAACAACAATTCTAAGTCCTTTAGCTCCTCTTCTAAAAACTCTGAAGAGTGTTGTTTCAGGGATGATTTTTAAAAACTGTCATAGTAATATTTTTCTGAAAGGCATTATGAAATTTCTGTGAATTCTATGAACCCTAACTATTGGGGCACCCTCCTCATTTTCCCAACTGAATACCAGTACACTGCCCAGTACTGCTCTTCAGACAGCACGGGTCTGTTTCAAAGGAACATAAGGCATCTCTCTGCTGATTACCAGGTGCTCAATACTGGATACATAATAAGATGAAAGTAAAGCATCATCTTATTTGGGTAGTCCATATTGAGCATGTAACAGAGGTTAAAGAGAGTCTTATTTTTTTTCTGCTTTTACGCATGCACAGACACAGCAGATTTGTATCTGCCTTTTCAGATGAACTCTGCGAGATGTCTTACTGTTTTTTCCTCTCTCATTTATCTCTAAGGCTGCCAGAAGACTTTGTCAGAATCTTGACCTTTTTTCTTAAGAATCATCTCGAGTTTCCTCCTAAATGGAATGATGCCCATTGGCCTTGGCTAGGTGGAGCTAACTCCTGGCCAAAAGGTAATGGGATTTGATCACAAGGGCCCCAGGGCTGAGGTATGAACTGGACATTTAACCCACTGTGACAGAATGGAGTGCCTATTTTGAGTGGTGGTTAAAATAGTTTGTGTATCCTAGCAAAAATTTCACAGAAAATTACTATAGGTTTACTTGAATTCTTTTTGTACTAAAATACTTTGCATCTACTCTGACTTTGTGCCAGGTAATTTGGCAGTTTCACTTGCCTTTCATTTCCAAAGTGGGTCTCTAGTGATGGAGCTTTGGGGTGAACAACAAAGTAGGTGTTGACATGTTCCTGTCCCAGCAGAGCTATTTAGCTTGTATCAGGTTTCCCACTGATGTCTTAATTCCAGTTTTCTGCTCTGGGCTGCTTCTTCTCTGGGTCATTCTTTCAACACTGCTGTATAACCATTTATTCCCCTCCTTGGTTCCTGTCCCTGGCGAGTGTGTACTGGATCCCAGCAATGAATAGTGAGCAGCCATGCCTCCTACCAGTGCCTGGCACTTTGCTGAGGTATTGAACTTGTTTGGCATCTTGTCACATCTAAACAGTTGTTCCTGTAATGCATGTGAAGATGGTAAAATAGGAAGCGAGGAAGACAGAGCCAAGAGCTGTTATGTATGACATGGTGCACTAAGTTCAAGGATGATAACTTGACCATGTCTTCTGATCACATGCCTACCTAGAGATATTTCAGTTTGTGACATCCTAGGAATGTGCATTTCTTCCCTTCTCATGCTCCAAGACAAGCAAACCTAGTGGGCAAAATCTTTTCATTTCCACACCAGCAGTAGATAAGCCTTTATCCAAAGGTGCAAGGTGCAGGGTGTGAACGTTGGGGGTTTTTTAGCTGATTTTCCTGCTCTATTGCCATATTTGCTGATCTGTGATCCAAAATCTTAAACAATATTTTATGCTGTTTTGAATTATACATTGTTTTATTTAAGTTTTTCTTCTTGAGGTGTTTTTTCTTAATTGCTGATACTTCATTTTATGTGTAATAAAACTTACTGAAAAACTTAGGGCTTTCGTTGTCAAGAATGCTGTAAAAGTTAGTAAAACATTCTTCTCCTATTTTTAGCGGAGTATCTTTTGCTGTCACACAGGCCTTGCTTGAAAAGCATTGGGATCAGCTAGCATGAAGATGATACCTATCAGTCGTCAGCTTTCTTCTCAGACATTTCCCTATATCGTTAAGTATTTCAGTCAAGTTACGTTCATGCTGCAGCTTGCCACAGTATAGTTAAATATTTTTTCTTCTATATTGATTGTCTGGGTAAAAGGTTCATAATATGTGCAGACAGAGATTGAGTAGTTTTTTCTTCCTTGAACTACGAGGGGAAGAAATAGAAACATTCTTAATGCTTACAGTGTTCCTTGGAGTAAAGTTTCCCTGTCTTGTTGCAGGTTGGTGAGTGTGATACGTCCAAAGATTTAGTGTCAAGGATCATACCTGAGTGGCCTGCACTCTCTACTGCAGGAATTTCAAAATGATTGAACAGACCATAGTGGAGTGGAGAAATACGGCCAATGAATCCTGTGGCCCGTAATGGTAAGCAAACAACAAGCATGTTTTTTATCAGTAGTCTCAGTAAGATTTAGGGTCATAAAACCCCGGAGTAATCTGTTATGCACAGCTCAGCATTACAGTCCATGTAAAAAGTGCTTTCTCAATGGCTGCACACAGACCTGGGGATTGCTTAGATACTGATCAGCAATAACCTTCACTGGGGTAGCGGCTGCATACTTCGCTATTTTGGAAAGTTCTTCTGTGGACTTCATGTTGCTCTGCTCTATGCAGTAACTGTGTAACTTTTTAGAAAAGTGAGTTTTGCCATATCCTGAAGTTGTGCCGTGACTATTGTATTATTTCACGTCTTTGGTATTAACTAGTTCTGTTTTAATACTAGTTAACACTGGACTTAGTATCAGCAAATCCAAAGGATAAAGCTGCTTAAGGAGAATTTAATTTAAAAGTGTCTGCTTCAGTTTGGCCGTTGCCAGGTGAAATACCCATGTTTCCTGTGGTGAGTCAGTGCTTTACATGGTGCAGGTTTCCAGTAGCCTGTTGGTGTTGGGAACAGTAGGGCTGGCTGTCAAGCAAACCTTTGAAAATGGTAGGATGAAAGATAAGATGAAACAAGAATAATGATAGTGATTAGATCTGTGCTCAGACATTCTGTTATCTTAATAGACGATCAAAACTTAGTGTGAAAAAAAAAAAAAAAATCCCGTGAGGCGTGTTGCTTGTCTGTGGAAAGCTCTCGCTGTTTCTGCACAGCTTCACTCTTTCTGTGATCCGAGAGAGCTTATCCAGGCACTCATGAGTGCTTGGCTTATGTGGCATGTTGCCTGAGTCAGTGAAAAATATGTATACAACTCCTAACGTTTTTGAAGTGTGCTGCTATCAAGTGGGGCTGAAAATACAAGATTTCAAAGGTTTACACCCCATTATCATTGTTTTATTTCAGAATGAGTCTGCATAAGACCTTTCCTAAACCCAATGTTACATTTTGGAAAACTTCTTCTTAAGAAGAGTTGTGTGTGTGTGACTGCTGTTGTGTCCTGAGGTGGGGTGTGACTGTAGAAACAGCACTTCTATTAGAAGTGTCTCCTTGGTGGTGTTTTTAATACTTAACCTCCAAGGGAGGGAACTTCCTTATTGCAAGTGTTAGTTTTAGTTTTAGTTTTTTTGGCTGTGAAGTACGGATGTGGTGGTGTAACAAATGTTGCGTGGTTGACACGTGAAGAAGTCTGGGGAACATTGAAATTCCTCTGTAATAAATAATATATAGAAATAAGATTTTTAAAACATGTACTTGATAAAGTACTTGTGAAGTACTAGTCATTAAGTAAAGGGGGGATTGGATTTAATCAGTTTTCTTCTCTTCCCCCTTGTTTCATAAATAGTATGAAGGCTTTGCTTTAAACTTTAAGGGCATTTTATACCTTAACAAAAATACTTGTATTGTAATATCACCCTGCAGTACGCTGCTCCAGGTGCTGATGCACAATCTTGTTCTTTCCGTTGTCCATCTCTTGACCTTGGGCTGAGGTTTATTTACAAAGTGAGATTACCAGTGGGTCTGATTGCTTCAGGAGGAATACTAGTTTGAGGAATGATACAGATGATACTGTTGAGTAAGCAGAAATTTGGGTAAGAACAACCATTTTGACCTTTCGCAGCAGACACAAGTGATGTTGTTCTTACATTATGGTTTACTCTTGTATTTTGGTTATGATATTTGGAAAAATCTCTTTAAAAAGATATATTCGGTTCTGTAATAGAACTCTGATAACAGAGTAAAGTAGGAACATGGTGCTCATTTGTGCTCTGAGCAGCCTTAAAGGTCTGTTACCTACTATTCAGTGACACATTTTCAGTGTATATGTCAATGTTAGCTCATCTGAAAAAATGGAGACTGGAGGAAATAAAAAGCTGAAGAAACTGCAGTTGTTTACAGCAGTGCATTAGTTGAATTTCAGCTGCCCATGTGTACTTCTGCTCATTTCAATAGTGTGGAAGTATTGTAGATATGAGAGAGAGGTTTTTATTTTTGAGCCGCTTTCTCTCTCTTTTACGGATTATAGTTGGACTGAACCTAAATATCAAATTATTTCTTATCTTGCTCAGGACAGGTTTTATCTTCTTCCCGTCCATAGTGTGGCCCCTATCTCTTGCCATATTATGATTGCACCTGTTCTGTGCAAATACACTATTTACCCTAGAGGTGGGAAAGATGCTTTTCTGTGTTGCACTGTAACACTCCCCCTAAACTGAGACAGGGAGAAAATGAGTAATGTCTGATGGCTCCTGTTCACAGTGATTTTTTTTTTATTTTTTTTTTTTTTTCCTTTTTGAACATCTGTTGGCATATCTAGGCATAGTTAGAAGGGTCAAGTTACATACTTGTACTCTGGCTCGGTCACGTCAGTAGCGTGCTTCTTGATTGCTTTAGTGAGAAAAGTTGAGGCATATTTAAAATATTGCTCTACAAATGAGGGAGACTTCATTCTAGATGTAATTAAATAATTATATTGAGGTGAGAACTTCTGCTTGCTGTGTAATTCTGTATCCTAAATGATAAAGTCTGAAAAAAACTTAGTTTAAATATATCTTTCTTGAAGTGATTTTTTTTTTCTTATCGCTAATTTCAATAGAGGCTGAGTATTAACTAGTATAATACAATTTGCTCCTTAAAAAAAAATCTTCTGAAAATATCAGGGATTTTAATTTCTGTAAAAATCAGGGGTATTCTAGTAGAAATTACTGAGGCTTACACACACTCTCCGTCCCTATTCCCATCTGAATTAAAAACCTTATTTTTCCCCAGTGTTCAAGTTAAATATTCTGTGTTTCAGGCTTTTTTCCTGCAGTTTATGCAGCTTAATATTGCAGGGTTTATTGCTATAACTAATTGCACAAGCATTCTGCTTTTGATATAATTAAACTGAATTTAGACAATGAAAAGCTGTCCTGATTTCTGAGGCTACTGTGTTCAAAGACACGAATTTTAAACAGGTCACTGAAAACTTAGTGGAATATTGACTTTTGTAGTGTTAAGTTCAATTTTAAACCAGCTAAAGTCAGAAAATCTATTTCTGAGATGTGACAGGGAATCTGGGAATCATGAAATAATCACGCACCTTGGACTTTGAAAGATGCAAAGGACAGCTTGATTCCCTTCTGGTGTGATGTATCTTTTTACACCCTGAAGTTTGCTGCTTATGAAAACCATTTCTATAAAAGGACTTCTTTTCCTCCACCACCACCCCCCCCCCACACACCTGCTGAGCCAAACTCAGCAGTTAATTGTAAGGCTTAATAGATTTGTTGGTTGAATCATCATGTGTTTGCACAATAAACTACCTTACAACAGCAGTAAACCCTTCCATGTAATTCAGTTGCACCAATCTTGTTATATGGATTCTTCTTTCTTTTTTATTAACTTAGCTTGTGAGCTAGTCTTAAAATACAAATCTTAAGTTTCCTGAGCCATCTTTTGTCACCATTTCTCTGTCCTACCTGGATCAGTAGCAGAGAGATATCTTTTTGTCACTATAATCTCTTTCCTCAAAGCACATCCTGTAATAATAGTGGTATTTAACAAGCAACGACCCCCCCAACTCCAGAAGTGGTATCTTGGTGTTCTTTTCTTAGGCTGTGGACCTGTGAGAAATGACGATTCAATTTAACAACTTACTGCTGCCTTTGTTTTCCTACTTTTGGTTTTCCTTTCTTTTCCAAACACTGGGCCAGCTCCGGAGCTCATCTGTGCCTCTGTTAGCTGTCGCACTTCACCACCCTGACAGAGAAGTTACCTGCCAAAAATAGCTTTCTGTTGCTGTATTTGGTGAATTGGCTCTGAAGAGAGCCCAGTGGGTGCATGAGCTGGGTTCTACTTCAACTTCACTTGGTTCTTGCTATTAGGGTCTTGTTTTAGTATTTCATGGGTGAGACTGGTTTTTAGTAAACAGACAGCTTCAGGTGAGCAAGACTTGAGTCCCTGGCAAATTAACAGCTAAGTGAAAAAACACTTTAAAAATTGTCCAGGCGGTGGTTACTGTGGATGTGTTTTGTGAATACATCAGTAGTTTCGAAATGAAGAACCAAACTGCAACATACTCTGATTCCCTTCGGAAAGGCATTGACTTTGTCAGTAGCTGCTGTGAGTAATTCTTCTAAGAGAGGGGAGAAAAGATGTGATCACTGCCCGTCCGTGCATCCTGTTGTATGAGAGTGAGCAGGCAGGAGGGTGCAGGTTTACCAGATCCACTCCCCAGCCTGCGACCGAGCCAGCACCTCAAAACTGTTTGAGCTCTGCAAATACAGAAAATAAAGGAAGGCCACCCCAAGAACTTTGATGTTATCAGTCTGATTTTTGTATCGGGTAGCACATCATTCTTTCTGTTGCTCCACCTTGCATTGCCAGGGGAGAGAATGCTCTTTGTGCCACAGTTCAAGAGAGAAGTCACTATGATGAGTGGCTTTCTGCTCTGCTCTCTCCACGCCTTCAGTGTTCTCCTGTTTCTCCCTCCTCTGTCTGCCCTCCCATTGCTTCTTGCAGGCAACTGCTGGGGAGAAAGGTGCTGAAGTTACCCCATGCATCGAATGCCCTTGGGCTGATGTGTGACCTGCAGTGCTTTAAAAAGAGAAAAAGAAAAAAAAAAGCATGCCTGAAAAAAATGCACTTGCATATTGTGGAGGAAAACTGATGGCTCTCTGCTGCTTGCTTGAGGTCTAGGTGGAGAGTGGGTGACCAAGAGATAATTGGGACGGATGTGCGTAGAAAAGCGGCTCCTACCTTTGGCTCCAAGCAGGCAGTGGGGACTAGGGACTCCCTGGAGGCAAGGAAACAAAGAGCTGCTGGATAGTGATTGCTACCTACTGTTGGTCAAAAGAGCTGGGGAACAGGGGCAAGACCCTTTAGTTATTACCAGGACAAAGACTCAAACCAAACTTTTAATCTCGATATATTTTGAGGCATCTTGAGGAGCTTCATGGCATTTGCCTGTTGAGTGTTGTTTTAGACAGATAAAACCTTTGCAGCCAGAAGCTTCAAGGGGCTAGTGAAATGCAAGAATTTGATGTGATTCTATTTCAAGCTGATAGAAAAATCAACTTGATTTTTCCTGGTTGTTCACTGCTTGCTTCATCTATGGTGGTTGGAGTATGCACAGGTAGGGCTGAATGAATTGCTGGGAGGCAAGAATCGCCTCCATCTCTCAAATTTTTACGTTATTTTGCAGATGGTCACCTGACCAGAGAATGAAATTTGAGCTGCTAATAAAATTATTTGGGTGGCAGTTGGCTATTAGGATGGAAAATACAGTGTTGATGTGCCTTGGAAAGTAGTAATAGCCTATTTAGAAAATAAGATGGGAGGAAGAATGCTCTGTTTAGTAATATTAGCCATATTATGGAAACAAATTATGAAAATATGCCTGCAATGCAAATGCATGGGGGCAAGCTGTTGCCCAGTGATACATTGCATATTGTTTATGACAAGGCTGGAGATGGGAAATGAGAGAACTCCTCGCTGCTTTGGAGGCACATGGAATCATGTTCTCACCTCATCAGCTGATTTGCCTTATCTGCCCTGAACTTGCTGCTTTGCCTCAGTGAAGGGTTCGTCTGAGAGATGCATGTTCCCAGATTAGTTTTCCTTATGAAGAGACTTGCGTTTGCTTATCTTGAGCAAACTGTACAAGAAAGAGGCTTCTCCGACTTTTGTAATGTGACTTGTTAGCATAGCCCATGATACCATGTTTCAGTTAGTTTTCTTTCAAACACTCGTTCTCTATCGGCTCTGTAGTAGGGTCGTGTCTGTTCTGCAACTGTTGAGTCCAGGTCAATTCTTAAGAAAGCGTTGTGTATTGACACAAAGCACTGTGGACAGTTATAACGAGCCTGGGAGAAAAAAAGGGCTTCAGTGCAAGCCTAGTAGCCTAATGAAACATTTGCTTTCATATTTTTTTGTAACAAAGTCTCTGGCTTTGTCAGTAGGAGACCAGAGAGTTTAGTGATGCTTGAAAATTCCTATCTCTGGGAAGGAAAGCATAGAGCAGTCAGAAATACCCAGATTTGTAGAAGATAGAGATGTTATCTTTTTTGCTTGCAAGTGGAAGGTGACTCTGTGTGTGCACCAGGTTTCGCCCAGTACTTACCTAGGCAAGTTTCTGTTGCTGAATCTGAACACAACCTTGTTCCCAGTGGCTTGAGACAAAGTTGATTTGGAAGGCTGTAGCTGTTCTGATCAATGTTTTGGAAGGAATCCCATTGCCCATTTTTTTATGCCTCTCACATGTCCAGTGTTTCTTCTTACATATTCATTGGGCAAATTTCTTTATCTGACCAAAAGCTTTTCACATTAATTGGCATGCAGATGGCTGTGGAGCTCACCTAGACCTGACCAAATCATATTTGTTTGTTTGGTAGATGTTCCTGTAGGTTCTCAGTGCAGTTTCTAACTGATACTGCTGGGGTTGTTTCTTGTATATGCTAATCTGGTTGTCAAATTGTTCCTTCTCCTTTCTAATTCTTCAGAACACACTGGAGGTTTCTAAAGAAATGAGGCTTTTTCTTGATAAACTGATGATCGGAGCTCTATGGTTTTATGGCAGCAGCCCAGATCCAGTCCCCATTTGGCTTGGGGTGTTTGCTGATGGTGCTTCTGGGAGTGCCGTTTGGGTTTTGTGGCCTGTTGCTGTTTCAGGGTCATACCTCTCCTGTGGTGTCAAAATGGCAAATCTCCAAGAAACAATGACCAAAAAAAGCAAAAGTGGTGCTGTGGTGCACAGTGCTCATGTGTTCCTTAAATATATAAATAGGAGTGTGTTAACTTGGTGATTTTACTAGTGTGTGATACCATCCATGAGACAGAATCTTTTTTCTCTCTCAAGTTTGTCTTCTATGTTTTCAGAAGGTTGCTGGAAAAAATTCAGAGAAGAGGGAAGGGCAAAAAAAGTGGTGACTTTCAGCAAAGTCTATTAAAATTTCTTAAACAAAAGTTTGTCTTGTATGTTTACTGGTGTTACCTCTTTCTGTTATGTTAAAAAAAAAAAGGCAAAAAGCTGTTTAAGTGTTTGTAGTGATTTTGGAGCTGAAATACAATTCCTGTACTAATATGTGTGTATGTATATTTCTGTTTCTGATTGTATGATGATGCTTGGCAGGTCATTAGGTTAGTCACATGTAAAAATGTGTTTATTCAACTAATGCATAATTGTATGATTCTCAAGTAGCTAATTTTGTGTGTTGCAAATAATTTGCAATTTAAAAAATATTTAACTTGTGTTCCTTCAGTACAAGTTGCTCTGTGGTACTTTTTAGAAAGGGGGTTGGTAGTGGCAGTGGGACGTGGGATGCAAATTGAAACTAGTTCAGAGTTGAATTATTTGTCTCAAAGTAGCATTTATGCAGGGTATTATAGATTCTTGGTAAACTAGTAAAGTACTGTTTGGAGATTTCTTTACCTGATAGAATTTTGAGAAGAAAATGCTATGACCCAGGAATCGTTTGTAATAACTTGTAAATCTACAAAGATCAGCAGTGGAATAAACAAATTGCTAGGGCAGCAATCTCTATTTTTATTAAAATGGATTAAACCATTGGAGAGACATATCTCTTCAACTTGGTGTCCTGTAAAACTCTTATTAAGTAATATTTAGAGAGAGTTCCAAGCTGACATTTGACATCTTTTTAATCTTTTGAGTGTTAGATAACTGAACCACAGCCACACGGTATAGTTCTGTAGAACAGAGATTGTCCCTGGTATTGTTTTTTCATTGATGTAGAAGAATAAATTACAGAAAGTAAACTGAGAAGTCATTTTTTCTTGGATTTCAATGTTAAGTAGCCCAAGACAGGTTAACTTGTCTTTCATATTTGCAACAATATTACTGCTTAGCTATTAATAAATATTGTTAGAAAATGGCTTTGGTTCTGCTAACTGGAAAAATAAAGCTTCCTCTCAAAATACCTGTTATCATAAAAATTACCGTCAAAAAACTATTTCTGCCAGTATATTAAAGAATTTTTTCATTTGTTTTAATTCTGAAAATACACTTTGAGAGGGACAGCAAGCCTGTCATCTCTTACGTCTAGTGGATCGCATCAGGCAGTGCGTTCCTGCACCCCGACCCACATGGTTAAGGAATTCTACAGGCTGTTTAGTGAGTTGTCGGCCTCTCTGCATCACAGTCATAACCTTCCCGCTGTCTATAGCAAGTTGCCTTTGTTACTGAAAGAGAAATTCAGATTAAAATACTTGTCCATGTGCACACCTTCTGATAGTTTCTTCTTCAGAAAAAAATGGCCTACACTCAAGTGAAGTAATTCTGCAGCCACCTGCTGCAGCAGAATTCTGCAGCATAACTTGGAAAATGCACTAGGGTGTGATTTGAATGTTTCAGTTTCCTCTTGGCATCTCCTTTAAGTGTCAGTGATTTCTAAGATGCATTCACACACCTTTGCAAGAGCATTATTGTGCATGTGCAGATGGGATGAGTACCAGAAGAATTTTTTCAGGTGAAAAATTTGAGGCCTTTTATTATGAAGAAAAGCTTGGTAATAACCAGTACAGGTGAGGTATTAGGTGTACCATTAGCTATACAAGGGAAAGGTGCATTGAAAAATGTCTTTGGTTTTATATCAGTTTTTAATACACATGTGAGTTTATTCTGGCTGTTACTCAATTAAAAGTGATACAGTAGGGTCTTTACTCTTTTTGTGATTAACCCAAGTTTGTGATATACTCTGGGCAAGAAGTTGTAGTTACTCATTTTGCTGCAAAAGTTCACTTTTTTTTTTTTTTTGTCCAGTCTCAGTATCAGTGTATCTGTTTCTGCCTGCTTGGTCATTAAAAATTGGGTAGTGTGCTAGTGTTTGGCTCTATTGACATAGGCTAAATCACTTAGTACAGTTTCTGAAACTTTTTCCTTAACATCACTTCTGCTTGTAGTGTGAATGCAGTCTAAGCATGTGTGTGGTTAAGCATTTTGCCTTTTGAGAGTAACTGGCTAGGATTTGGCTTTTCTACAAGTCTTTTGGTGGGTTCTTTCTCCCCAGAGCAATGGCCTTGGGCACCATGGTGACGGCAGTCAAGTGGCAAAGAAGCTGTTGTCCTGTTACCAAGTTTTAATAAGACTTCTTCTGAAATCCTATTTTGTATGCTTCCCTCCATCCCATTCCCCTGCTTTTTTTGGTTTACATCTCTTGGCATCGAGTGAGCTATATTCATGAATCGATTTGAAAAACATTGGTCATTAGTGATAAAGTTCATTCGTTAATGTTCATTGTTAACAGAACACACCTATTGCCTTGGAAACACTATTAATTAGAGTTGAATGAAATATACAGAAGTAGATGTTAAGGTTTGGTTGGGGTTTTTTTAAAGTTTAATGAATTTCTGGCTTGGACAGCGTTATTATTTTCTCATTTTCTGTGCCTTTAAAGTGTGAAAGGAATTAAAAAGGGTTTCTTAAAAATTAAGGTGCGTGCTTTGAAAAAGAATACAAACGATGTATATTGTAATTAAAGCTTTTATATATATACACATACACACAGGCACATGCATCACTCCAAAAGAGTTGTTAGTATTCAGTTACACAACATGTTCATGGTAACTGTGTCATTTGCTCAAAAGGAAACAAAATAAATTTAGTACGGTTTTTCTATATGAAGACGTTCTAGTTGCCAGAGAAGGGTGCAGTGGTGTGCGCAGAGCAGCCCTGCCTCTGTGGCTGCTGGGCAGTGTTGGCCACGTAAGGGGCTGTTGGGCTTCTGCCCTGCCAGCAAGAAACAGCTTTTGCTCACTGTTTAGAGCATGCAGATAGAAAGTTTATGGAATGTACCCTTCTGGGTCTTGGGGAACACTGTGCACACTTAACTGAATACATTAATTTAATAATACTGTCTCCCTGCAGAGTTCATCCCGGGAAGTGAGATTCAAGCTTACAGAAAGGAGTTAGAGATTTGGAAAATAATAATAAACAAAAAAACGACACCAAAAGCTCCTATCTTCGCAAATACAAGTTGATCTAGAGATTCATGCATAGAGCTGATGATGAATCGCCCGTGGTTTTGGGGAGGCTAACTCTTTTGCTTTTGATTGCATTGGAAATCTGATGTTAATGCTCATGAGAAGTAAAAGCAGAGAACGTGGGTTACTCGGTGTGCCTAAAGATAGCAGAGGCAGAAGCAAAAAGACCAAACTTCTCTTTGAAGCAGTTGCTTCAGCTGTGTCTTATTGCGTACACTGAGAACTGAGAGAAATAGCAGCCGACCTGGGAGAAAATGCCAGCTAAAGGTAAATACTTCTTCAATGAAAGTGATGACTGCAGGATATCAGACCCGCTGTATGAGAAGTACCGCTATACAAGCCAGCAACATCCACTCCTGCTATTGCTGCTCTTCATTGCAATCATCTTCTGGACTGCTCTAATTATAATTTTTTTTGTCACTGTGAGTATAATTTCTGCTTTGTGTTCAATGTTTTCAAAGATGATGATGAATCATTATAATAGCACACAAAACATTTATGTCTAAATAATTTTTTTGAGTCACGTGGTATCAAAGTTGCAATGTTGAAAGAAATCAAGTAATTGTTTATGTAATGCCACTATATATGTAGGATTTTATTACTATATTTGTGTACAGTTTGAAGGGACAGGCAAGAGAGGAGACAGTGTTGTTGGACACATAATTAGTTAGTGTAAGGATTGTTCTTTCCTTCCTATATGTTATGAACAGATCATAATCTAGGCTAAATGGTAGCTACTATAGTAATAAGTAATAAAAGGGCCAAGGAAGAAGCAAGAACGCAAGTTAAAATGTCCTGCATTTCTCATATTTTCTTTTTAGAGCCATCTAAGAAATGTAAAATAATACAGTGATTCACTGCTTATGAATTCCTGAGGTGATTTTTTTAAGGGTTTGTAGATATTCATTCTTATTCTTTTTTTTTTTTGTAAAAAAAAAAAAGGTTAATAATACCCATTGGACTTGATGATCTTAAAGGTCTTTTCCAACCTAAACAATTCTATAATTCAATGAAAAACACAACAGTAATCTCCCAGTACAACAGGTCATCTGCTGAATCAGTAGTTAGTTAGCAAAGAGCAGGGATCCTATAGGCATAGGGAAGATGCAGCTTTCAGAACTTTTTGTTATGTAGTGTAATGTGATTTTCTGTAAAGAAATTAGGTATTCTTCAAGCCAGCCCAGTTGACAGCTGGTAAAAAGGGGAATTGATTTAAAGATAATGTTGTAAAAGGTAATAAATAAGCTGTTATAATCCTGCATTGCCTTCTAATACTGCTTTCCAAATACTGTGCTTCATTATAAAGTGTTGTTAAGTCTCTCTTTAGCAACAAATCTAATCTTGCCAATTACACTTGTATCCCTTGTATTTCTTAAAAAACGAAAGAAGTAACAACACTATTTGTATGTTACAAGTCATCTCCTGTAAAACTTAGGAAAAGCGCTGTTACTCTCCTTTTTAGCAAAGCTAAAAATGAACTTATAAATAAATAATAATTAATAAATTCCTTAAATGCATTTCTCTGGGTACATCTGTGTTGTGCGATATAGCATAGTTAGAACTTAGCTTAAAAGGCAAACACAAACCCACTAATTTGGGAAATAATAATGGTGGAACTGGGATAGACTGTGTATCTATAGTAGTATATATTATCTCTGTATGTGTGAATATCAGAGTGTTAATGCTGCCACAGCTAGACTACTTAGGACCTCAGGTTAGCATATTTTAAAGCTATCCAGTTTCCAGGACAGTATAGATGCATTTTCCATATTTTTTTTTTTTTTTTTTCGAAATGGGACATTTAAACCAAATATAACACTTTGTTTTGCCTTTGCAGGAATCACGTTATCATCTTCCCTTCATTATTGCAGTATGTGCTGCTCTTGTCATATTTGCAGTCATGTACTTACTTTTATGTATTGAGTCCCTCTTTCGGAGATGGCTAACGTTATTTGGAGTTATGATTTGGATTTGCTTCTTAATCGTAGGATATGTATCTCTCTTTGAAAAAGAAAATGGTTATCAACTGTGGGAACAGGTATGTATGTATATCTTGTTCATTCAGGTACTTACATGGAACTGGTAGTCAGTATATATGAATGTGTTTGTGTGCTGTATTTCTTAATGTTTTAACTGCATAATAATTTTTTCTCGAGCTTTAGGTTCACTTCCCTAAATTGGTTTTATTAGTTTATTATAGTAAATTTTAGTTTGCATTCTTTATTATAGTGAAAATACAGTTCAGTTGAGAAAATTGATTAACTGCATAAACCTATGTGGGAATTGAATCTTTAACTTGCAATTTAATTGTATTTTTATTTAAGATTTTTACTAAATCTTAATTACTATGAATTTATCTTTGAGAGAATTTTTCATTAATAGTACTTTCTTTGTTAATTTGTATGGGTCAATGTGGTGTTCAAGCAAATGTATAAGGACTCTAGACCTGGGTGTGCCCTAGGGAGCATGTTTTCAAATCGATGGGAGAGGTGAAGTGAACAATAAGAATTAATGACACATCCTGGAATAGCTGGGTGTGGCTAAAGTTCATTGCTTAGTATCTCTGATCAGAAGACGGGCGATTTCATGATGCCAAAAATATCATAATCTGTAGGAAACTCCTCCTAAGTTCTCATAATGTAAACAGAAGGGTTTTTAATGAAATAAAAATGACTTTTTATCTTGTTTTACTGACTCTTCCCCTTCCCCTCTTTATTTCAAATGAAGATAGATATAAATTATCAGCTAAACATCCAAAATCTGATTTGTGTTATGGCCTGGATCCAGCACCGTGTATTTACAGTTGCTATTCAGTATTTTTTGACTTAAGGAAGAAGCTATTACCTTAGGAAAAAACAAAATTTACTGTTCTTAACTATAAGTACAAACATGTAACGAAGCAAGATTTGCTTTTGCTGCTTTCAGTGCTGCAAGCCAATGTTTTGTGTTGTCATGTGGTAATAACTCGTTAATGTTGATTTAAAGCCTAAAATATAAGGATACCCTAGATTAGAAAGTAGAAGTGAATAGGTTCATTTCAGACTTTTATCTCAAGTTATGAATTTATCACTAATTAAAGCTACTATTTAAATGCAAGTACGGCCATGCTTACAAAACTTTTACACAGCATGCAGAACATTGTGTGATAGGGGTTGTACTATGGCAGAAAAATATTTTGTTTTTTTAGTCCAGCTAAAATAATAAAGATGAACGTGAAGTAATTACTTTTGTTGAATGAAAACTTTTATTTGCTTGCTTGTTTGTTCGTTGTTGTCCCAACCAAGCTGTCTATTCCGGCAAAACATTTCAGTACAGTCTGGGCCTTGAGACTTCCTTGAAGGAAGCTTGTGTCTGGGATGGCACAAGTTGAGTTGCAATGATGAGATGGAGCTGAGCCAGAAACACTGCAATATTTTCCTCTGATCAGGGTTGTTTGTTTCCATATATATGAGCTAAACACTATAACAAATCTATAAATATGGATTTAAGTTTTATAGACCTTCCTTCTGATCCCAATAGTTCAGATGTATTGTGCGTTTTATAAAATCTGTGCAGTTAAATATGTAGTTAGTGGCAATAATGATAATTTCCTTGTGTCAGCACCAGGAAGTATTGGTTGGATTTTTGGCTTTAGCTGTAATGGATAAATTAAGGATGAAGGGCAAGGACAACGGAAAAACTTAAAGGTGGTATGTCATATTAAACTGTCTTATCTATGAATGTATAGCTGCTAATTCCCTTGAAGATTTTAGGACTACCACTGTCCTTATGTTTTTAATTGTGCTTTTGAAATGTCAATATTTAATTGCTCAGCCTGAAAATGAGCAAGAATCCTGCTACTTTCCTCCTTGTTCTGTAGTGATTTTTGGCAGATAATAATGTGTATGTGTGATTTATTTTTTTTTTCCTTTCTTTCTCTCTTTCTTTCCAAAGGTGCCATTCTTTCTATTCATAATCTTCACAGTTTATACCATGCTACCCTTTGGGATGAGAGGTGCTGTCATAATTAGCATTCTTTCTGCTCTCTCCCATATTATTGTTCTAAGCATTGTGGTAAGCACAACTTCTCAGGAAAATAAGGAATCCTTTCTTTTTCAGGTAAGGAAATGCTACTTGGTTAAGTAATTAAATACCCCAGTTGTATTACCATTTGATATTGGCGTAACTATCCTGTTTAGATAAGTTCCAGACTTCTACATGGATGTTCTAAATTCATGGATTTGGAGCTTGGGCTCAATGTGTTTTGCATGCTCTTCATAAAATTGCAGTTATTTTAATCTACAACATGTTTTGGTTTCCTGACTTAAGTGGAAGAATCAGAATTGCTATTTTCATTTTTTAACGAAGTTACTCAAAATATGACAAACTTTGTCACAATCATTCTTCCCAATCTGTGCTGTTTCAGCTGGGTCTGTCTCAGTTCATCTGGCGCTGCCTACAGGGTGGATCAAAAGGGTCATTGCTGCCCTGGGGAGTCAGCAGGGCCTGGGAGTGCTACTGGGTACTTTCAGGGTTCCCAACACTTATTAATAGGGTGTGTTCAAAGGAGCACCCCAGCTCTTTTGATGCCAGTGTGCGTCTGACTTCACACAGTGCGCTGATGCATGAGTTTGTAGACTGGTTTCTCCCTAAATCAAACACTGGTGCCTACAAATAAATGTTAAATGATATGGCAGATTTTTCTGTTTCATTATACTCCTGTATGTTCGTACAGGAATGTCTGTGACTGTTGAAGTTTAGTTTTTATTTCCCAGGCACATCCTGGCTAATTGCAACGCTATGATTTGCTGTGTGACAGCGTAAGAGAAAAATTGGAACGTGGCCTGGGATTGATTGTTTTCAAGGGACTAGTATGTGTATTAGTGAAGTATCAATGACTGTTCTGCAGTAGGTAAATATTTCTTTTCTTGTGCAGCTACTTGCCAACGCTGTCATTTTTCTCTGTGGTAACTTGATGGGTGCATTTCACAAACGCCAAATGCAGGTTGCTTCGTGGGATTTGTATAGATACACATTAAAGTGCATTCAAGTCCGAATGAAATTGAAGATTGAGAAGAGGCAACAAGTGAGTGAACTAATTCATGTTATGAATTGCTTGTTTTCATTTCCAAAGTCTATAATTTTATAAGGCTGGTGACTAATGCATGTTGAAAGGCTTGGTCCGATCTTTGTGATACCCACCTAGTGTCAAAAATAAAAGTTGTGCCATTTGTAACAAAAGAAGGAAGTTAAAGGGAGGAAGCTGTTCTCTGTGGCTTGTCTGTATGAAAATCACAGTGTTTGTAACAGGGATGTAATTGCCAGTTATTTTTTTCCTAGTATAAAATGTTACTGGGACTGTCCCAATGTACCTTAAAAGAGCATGCCTTTAATGCCTTGAAAAATACTTGTAAGGTAATTTCAGGAGTTAGTTTCATGTTTCACTTGGTCATGTTTTTTGTTTTGAATTCTAAAGTATTATTTGTTCTTGTATTTTCTGGTCTCATAAACTATTTTTCTTTTGTTAGAAGGAGAAAATTGGAACCTAAGGGAGAAAAAAAATTATGTAATAGATTACAGTATTTGAGTATGACAGTTTTTTTTCCCATGAGCTCTAGTGGTATTTAAATAATAAGCACGGAACATGAATTTCTTACTGAGGAAGAATTGTAAAGAAGTATCAAAGCTGAAACTAGGATGCCTTTCCTCTTCTATCCTGGTATAAGTAGGATTAAGAACAGCAGCTCCAGAAGGCTGATGTGTACAGACTTCTCTGCCCACCAAGTTATTAGATAAAAGGAAGGGGCTGAAAAGTGGATGACTTGATCAAATTGAAAGGAAGAAAGTGCCACACTGCTAGTGTGATCTGTCCTCTGATGCAAATCTTGTGAGAAGAGATGACAAATCTGCATGAAAGTCCTGGCAGAATTTCCCCACACAGCAGCCAGGGAAGCATCTGATCGGCTTACACAGGCAGTGTGCTCTCATTCTTTGAGCGGTGTGGCAACTTGAATGTTTGGTGGTTGGTTTTTTTATGGTTGCTTGTTTGAAGTGTAGATGTGCTTAAGCCTATGGACAACTTTCTTTTCATCTGTGTTGTAATTTGTCACACAATTTTGAGTCTCCTGTTTGCCACCCACTTTTTTTCTGTGAAAACGATGTGAGAAATGCAGTTCAGGGTTCATCATCACTTCCTTGAAAACTGTGTGATGTGTCAGCCTCAAATGGCCCCGTTACATTCACTGGGGCTCTGCTATCAGTTTAAATTGTTCCCCAAGGTTGACTCTCCTAGTATTAAAATGCTAGAGGAGGGAAAGGAGGTGTTTCTATTTCTGGGGACAGTGTCGAAGTAAACTGCTGTCTGTAACTAGTGTAGGCTGGTACTTGATGCTCAAGGACTCTCTCTTCCCACTTCCTAAGGCATTTCTTTTTGGTGGCAGACACTGGTTTAAGTAACCCTGGCAATTTACTGCCATCTATATACTGCTGCATCGGGTATTCAAGAAAAGGGGACAAAGATTTGGTCCAAAGGGACAGCATTTTACTCAGTTACACAATGTGTTGACCTTGCTGGCGATGTCATCTGAAAAAATTCCTGCCTGTAGCTGCTCCACACAGCATTTCCGCTTCTGTGGTAACTGTCTCTGGGGCGCTAGAGCCCTTCTGGGTTAAAAGCACTCTCTTTTTGTCTTCCTTTTCTGCCCAATTTAGCAGGGTCTTCTCTGAAGAACAGACTTTTAAGTCAAAGCCAGTGTAAAACTGTTTGACTAGTCAGACAATGCAATTGGTTTTTGAAGAGTCTGTATTCTTACCCAGTTCAAAAGACTTTATTTCAGTGGCATCAGTTCCTGGTTCATTTAAGCAAAAGCAGCATGTTGTTGACACTTTTGTATCTGTTGCTGCTTTTCCAGCATTTGAGAATTCACCAGGGTTTTTAATACTGCATAGATTGTTTGTTATAGAACAGAAGCTTTATCAGACAATGCTAACGTAGCACTGAGATCAGTGGACAAAATAAGTTTTCATTTATCCAGAAACTGTAGCACTGAATACTGAATTTCCATGTGTTTCATAGTTACAGAGAGCTGTCACATCTAGGAACAAAAGAAAAAAAAATATGCAACACCCTTACTTAACTGTAAGATTAGTGATTTTGAGAACAGAAATGTAAAAGTCTTTTCTGGAAAACCTGACATGCATTACTCAAAAGCTATTTTAATAAAGGCTTTTTATTTTTTGTAATTCCTTCCTGCAGTCACTAAAATCCTGCAGTTTCAAATTTACTGTGTTAAGAATTTTGCATCATTAATTTTTCCCCTCTCCTTTTAGGAAAATTTGCTTTTATCCATACTGCCAGCACATATCTCTATGGAAATGAAACTAGCGATCATAGAGCGATTAAAGGAAACTAATGATAATAGACAAACGCATGACAACAACTTCCACAGTCTGTATGTAAAAAGGCACCAAAATGTTAGGTAAGTGGAAACTGTAGAAGTCATTTTATTAATATAAGCCGCTGATTCTTAACAGAGGATGTGGTCCAGTGAAATTAAAATTTGGAGGTAGATGTTCAGGCTGAAGTGAGCTTCTTTCCTGTTGTGGGAAGATAATGTGTCTTGAACTGATGTGCTGTCTTCTAAATCTGTTGAAATACTTGAACCCTTTCTTCTGGAGTTGTTTTCCAAAAAGAGAGATGCTTTCTATTAAATGCATTTTAATATTTAAGCCGACTGTGGAATAGACATATCTTTGTTTTTCAATTATGTTGTTTTTTCCTTTTGTTCTTGTCTAGCATTCTTTATGCAGACATTGTAGGATTTACTCGCCTTGCCAGTGACTGCTCTCCTAAGGAACTAGTAGTGATGCTGAATGAACTTTTTGGAAAGTTTGATCAGATTGCAAAGGTGGGTGTTTCATTTTGTTGTGCAGTAGGATTAAAGGCCACCACTGGAAAAAAGTAGTCTTCTGCAAGACAGAAGGCAGTTGGTGTTAGTGCTTCTGAAGTCGGGAAGGGAAGACTGCTTTGGCTTTAATGCTAACTAGCAAAATAACATTAAAACAGAATTTAAAACAAAAGTAGGAAATTTAGCAAGTTGCTATTGTAATTCCAGTTCTCGAGTCTAGGGGTTTATCTGTATTGTTCAGGGAATTGCCTGATGACAATAAATGATTGAATAGGCCTGTAAGAGGTACTGTATATAAGCTCTATTGAGGAGCTTTGCTGTGTTCAGTTAGAAGGATTGTTGGCTCTACAAACTGAGAACTCACTGAGGCACACATTTGAATTCATAAATTCAGTCAGATTGCATCAGACCAAGTAGTTCTTTAGCTCAGGAGTAATAATTAGTAATGGATACTTGCAGAAAATGTAGGAATGGGAAGTAGGTTAAAATGGTCCGTCCCTATTAAGACATACCCTCACTACTGACCCTTCAGGCTGGCAGTACTTACCACTTCCAAGTGCTGCTTGAGGTTAACTTCTTTCCAACTGTAATCAGAAACTGGTTTTGAGTTCTCAGATTACAGGGAATGTATCATATACGTGTTTGCATGATTGACTCTGTGTGATGATTTCTGTTACCCTCTAAAACTGACCCTAATCTTGTATATATGTTCTGTCATATCCATTGATTTTTCTGTTAGTATTATGAGGCAAATACGGCTTTAGGAAAATAAATGCTGCATTTTGTTGCATCCTATGTGATGTCAAAAAAACAAATGCTACCCAAATTATGGTTCTAGAAATTTAGCATTGGTAAAGCATAGGTCAAGACTAGTAACTACCTGTCAAAACTTCCCATAGTTTAAAGACATTGGTTTGATTTCATAATTGATTGTATTTAGATATACTGAATGCAAATTAGAAACTTAATGGACTTAGAAAATATTGTTTTTGTGAAATTCTATAAATTCTTCAGAAGAGGTGGGAAAACTAATATTACTAATATAGCAGAGGAGTGAAATTGCTTTAATTAAACCTTTGTGGATGTCATTGAATAAATTCTTAAATATATCACTGATTAAAATCCTAGTTAACCTTTTTGACTAAATGAAATTGCTAATATTTGTATTTATATGAATTCAGTGGCTGTTAAAACTTCAAGTACTGGCAAATAAGAGAGTCATAGTAACTGTATTGTAATTGTACTGTTGCGAAGCAGCTATTAAGACCACACAGAATAAGTCACGTCATCTTAGTTGCCATGAACTTTTTATGCCAAAGTAGAAGCTGAGGTTAAAGACATTTGGTCATTTTTTGCAACTGTTCCTCAGATACAAAAGTAGAAAAGATTCCAGGTTTTGAGTGGTATGTTTTAATTTGTCACTCCTGTCTGCAAATTGCACAGTTTAAAAAATGTCTGGATTTAGTGAGTCAAGGTCTTTTGCAACTCTCTGGTTGAGCCGTAAGAAGACATTCCTGCTTTTTGTGTTATTTTTGTTCTGCTGGGGAATACTCTCAGTCATCTTTTCCATAATGTAAAAATGTTGTGGGCTCAAATTTACCTCATAAAAGTCGATGGCTAACCTGGACACTGAGATGGATACTGAAGTCGAACAGCTCTAATCTAGGGCCAGGTTCCCCTGCTGATCTCTGAAACTGAAGCACAGGGCTATCTAAGCTTGTCACTTGCTGCAGTGCTTAGAACCTACTCGATGGCTTAAGATGGTGGAGAACAATGGATGTTCTCTTAAGGTTTTGAGTGATGAGGGAGAACAACTTAGTTTGGTAAATTGCTGCTGATTTGGGCTGATTTTGGAGTTGATTGAAGAATTGCTGGGCTGTTGCCTCAGCAGGGAGGGTTGGGCAGCTGAAGGTGTCAGCTGGCCCAAATTAAGCCATCTCTACTCATTAGTCAAACACTATAAAGCCTTGCAGAATTAGCCCTGGCTTGCCTGCAACGTTTGTAGTTAAAATTCTTCAGTAATGTTTTAACAAAAGACAATATGAGGAGCTCTTTGCTCTTCCCCTTTGCTGTCTCCAGCCAGTCATGGGCAGCAGTATCCGCTGTTGCACAGTTAGGAAAAAGGTTTCTGCTGCCACATAGTATTGCCTTTTTTTTTTAATTAGCGATAGCAAACTGTAGTGTGTGCTAGCTTCCTCTTCAGTTATATTTGAAACAAAAAAGCCCATTTTGCTTCTGCAGAGGTTGGGCATCTTAATTCCTTACTTCTCCCTAAATTCTGTGTAGGTTTTACAACACTGCACAGTGTTGTTTATGAGGCTGCCATGAAAAATTGAGGAAAAGGTGAACCAATTACCTATAATTCAGGTGTTAATAGAGACAAAGATTAAAAGATAGATAAGCAGATTTCATCCTTTAGATGGTAAATTCTGTGAGTTTTATTTTTATTTAGTTTTTCAGTTGCACACAGTTCCAAGAATAAACTCAGAAACTAGCAAGATGATTTTATTTCAGAAATGCTTGAAGTGGTAATTTCTGTTACGCTCCAGTGAGCAACGTCCAGGCATTTGGATGTGGGAAAAGAGAAGTAAGCTTTGCTTCAGCAAGGATTGAATGAAGCCTGACTTTCTTAAAATGATATAGACAATTCTGAGTTTTGGTGTCATTAGCCTACTTGTAGTTAATTTTTTTTTTCCTGTTAAATATGCTTACTGTAATTTCACAGGAGAATGAATGCATGAGAATAAAAATCCTGGGAGACTGTTACTACTGTGTCTCAGGCCTGCCTGTGTCCTTACCAGTTCATGCCAGGAACTGTGTTAAAATGGGACTCGATATGTGTGAAGCGATAAAGTAAGTATAGCACAGAAGACTTTTTAATGTGTTGAGGCTATGAAGATAAAGTCGTTCCTACTTCTTTTTTGCCAATGTTCAAAGTGTATATATTAGCTGTAGTGAATAGTTATGCATTAGATCATAAGTTTGTCTCTTGTCCTTGTGCTAAGTGTATAATGAGACTAAACCTTAACAGATCTCCAGGAGGAGGAGAAAAAAAATCAAACGTGTAACTTATGCTCTAATACCCTTCTCCCTCCATAGGCAGGTGAGAGAAGCCACAGGAGTGGATATCAACATGAGGGTTGGTATTCATTCTGGGAACGTGCTCTGCGGTGTGATTGGCCTCCGGAAATGGCAGTATGACGTCTGGTCGCATGATGTGTCCTTAGCAAACCGCATGGAGTCTGCGGGCGTACCTGGGTGAGGATCTTCCCTGTTGGTGCTGATTCACTCTGTCATCATGGTTTTCATAATCCTGGTTTATGAGTCTGGAATTTGTAACTGTGCTGTGGCACAAATCCTCATAATGGGATGATGAAAACAGGACAAATGTGTACCTACTAGAGCTGTAAAATGTTAGTATTTTCTGATTCTGTTTTCAGTGAACTATAAAATTCTATTCTTAGGCAAGTGACTGCTTCTTGACCTTCCCTTCATCGGAGAAACTTGTGCTCCTTCAGCAGTGCATGACGTTGACTTAGTTAATTCATGTGCACGGGGATAATGCTGTATTTGTAAGTTTGGCTAAAGAATAGATACACTACTTATGGCGACAAGGCAAAGCTGCATATTTACCTGGTGTTTCCTGTTTCTGTATTGATCAGTCCCACTTGATTTATATTAGCTCTATATTCACCACCCACCCCCATCCCCCAACCCCCCCCACAAACAAATTAAAATGCAGCTTGAGTAGGAGCATCCAAGCAAGGAGAGTTTGGAGCTGTTGATGTACGCTCTCTGTGTAGCGTTTGTCATGGGCAGAATGGGAAGGGAAGTGAGTGGTCCTGAGTGGAAGAGCTGAGGCAAAGCCAGGTTACTTGCCTCAGCAGTGCGGAGGATTGGGTCTGAGCTTGATAATCATGCTGCCTTTTTTAAGATGCTTATTGAAAAGGACAAATATAAATGGTTTTTAAAACCACCAGCGTTTTGTATTTTCCTCATTTAGGAAAGGTTTTTTTTTTTTTTTTTCTATTTTTAAAGTTGAACTTGGGGATTAGAATTCAGCTAAGAAACTTTTTTTTCCATTCCCAAATGCGACCACGGTTTTATAGGCTCTTGGTAGTCTGTGCAAATTAATACTTGCTAATTGAATGGCATTCATGTCGATATATGTTTAAGCATTGTTTTGGTTTCTCTTGGAAAGTGATTCTAACCAGTGACATTATAGGGTTCCTTACTATTTCAGTGCCTCAGACATCTTTTAGGTATATGCTTGTAACTTAAAAATTAATTTCTGCAAAGCGATAAGGGGATATGAATATTTAATTATTTTCTTGCATTGGTGACGGAAACAGGAAGAAAACTAATTGGAGCTTGGTTAACACTTGCAATACCATCCAGGTTGAGTCTCTTAGCGTGTTGACTCAGCATGATTAAACAAGAATACAGAGTTATAAAGTTTCTTTGGTTGGTAAAGCAAAGAACGTGACTGAATATGGCACGAACAGATACTTGTCTTAGTCACAGTTACGATCATTGCCTAATCTTGAAAACTTTGATTATTCCATTATATTCATTGTGCTTATGTTTGATAATCTGCTAAAGAATAATGCTGGTTTAGGCTGACATGCTGATTCTGGAACATGCTTAATATTCCTATATCTGTACATGTCTAGCACTTGCTTATCATGTGTTTCAGAACTAGCCAGAGGAAACCTTCCACTTGTGGAAGACTGAGCCTCACATGGAGGAGGCGTTCCTGTTAGTTATGCAAATGTTATATTTGTTTCCTGCTCTGCAGAAAAAGGATGTGGTCTGGGATTCCCCATTCCAATGTTAGCTAGTCCTGCTACTTTGGAAGCAGAAGTTTTGTCATTAGGAGCACTTTGAGGTTTTTATTTAAAAAAGGAAGTATGTATGTTTGGGGTTTCTGTAAATGAAGGTATTCTAAAGACTTTTGAAAGGACGCAGGAAAACTACTAGCTTTAAAAATATTTTATTTCCATTGACAGAGTATCCTTGTTCATCTTCCGATTTTAAATTTTTTTTGCATTTATAACAATGTAATACACTAGTAAAGCAGAAAGGACTAGCATAAAACCAAAATCAAAAAAGCATTTATGACCAATTCTCTCTAATATGTATATGCCTGGAAGATGAGAATATGTTATTCTCAGGCCTATTAGCATAGGAAATTGAGTGCAGTATGGTAGGTATTCTGTACTAGCATGGTAAGTGCAATAGTGCATGTCACAGCTTGCCTTTGAGAGGCAGCTTTTGGTTATGTGCTGATGCTGGAATCCAGCAAGCATTAGTAACTGCTGAGAAATCATTAGCATAGTAATTTAAATAGAAAGAAGTTTGCAATAAGATCTGAAATGTACTACGGCAGTGTGTGATTTGGGGAAGAGGGGAGAGGAAGCTTGGGAAAATGGACAATGGTGGATAGTGAACAAATGTACTGCCCTTTGAGATAAGTGGAAAGCCACAGAAAACTTGCTGCAATACGGGACTCTTTTAAGGCTCAGTTAATACAGACATCACCCAGTATGCTTCAGTCTTGATGGGAGATGATGCTTTAGAGCAAGCTTTAAAATTACAGATTTGAAGGGCCACCTTGATTACAAAACTGCATAATCAAGGTAACAATTAAAATAAACATTTTTTTGAGACCGTTACCAGTAAACAAATAAAACCATGCATCCTCTATATTCCAAAATGCTTAGCTTTGGTTCCAAAAGTACTGAGGAATTTTTTGTTCTTCCTTGTGGGAAGGCACAGCCAGTGGTCTCCAGCTCTTGGCTAAATTACCTTCAGGCAAACCTACATGCAGCATAAGGAAGTAGAGGCAGATGGGACAGTGATGCCCTTGCTCACAGTAGTTAGGCAGGAGTGCTGCACATTGACAGTGTGCAGCTTCCATTCTGGAATTGTTCTATTCCCAGCTCTGTGCTGACTTGTAGGACCAACAGCACAGTGTTTGACCCCTCCATGCCAAAGACAAGTGAGAAAAACTGTACAAACATGAACAATGAGAAAGTAGAATCCAAGATAAGAAATGCTGGTTTATGAACATGCCCAAGTCTCTTGTTGAGAAATATTATGGAAAAATAGTACTTGTAATTTATATGGAAATATGTGATTTGGGATACTGAACTAAATAACATTTAAGGGAAAGTGTGAATGGGTACAGAAAAATACTAGTTGCTCCCCTTAGCAGTGTGTTGCTATTGCTGCTGTGTTATGCTCTCTTCAGATTGTTTCAGTCAGAAAAGACAGACTTCCAGAATTATCCTCCTAGTTAACAAAAAACTTTTCCAGCTTTTTTTGTCCCAACTTTGTAACCATCTCTCCCCCTCCTCATGCATTTCTAGCATGAGACAATCCTTGCTTGTGTTTTGTTTGTGAGCTTTCCCCACAGCTCTTGCCATCTGAAACAACCTGCTTATGAGTCTGTCTGTCTTGTCAGTTATCAGATCTCCTTTGATCACATTTCTTCTTGTTTCTTATATGTGTCTGCTTATTTTAATTCAGTTTAATACTGCTATTACCTCATTCTGGGATGTGTTTTTTAACATACTTGCTATGAAAGATGTGTGAGCAAGAACTGCATTAAAGGATTGCAAATATAATTTTAAGCCCTGGCAGGATTTTGCAATTGGCTGCCAAAGCACAAAATGGCTGAAAAGCAGAAATGTCAGCAGTGGCCATTGAAATGTAAATGAAATGCTTAATGTGATCTTTCTGTAAGTGTTCGGGTCTCTTGTTCTTTCTCCCCTTCTCAGTCGTGTTCACATCACTGAAGCAACATTAAATCACCTAGGCAAAGCTTATGAAGTAGAAGAAGGGAATGGACACCTGAGGGATCCTTACCTTGAATCCATGAATATCAAAACCTACTTAGTGGTTGATCCAAGGGTATGTGTATGTTTTTAAACATGTATATTTACTCACATATATACATACATTTTCAGTACATAGGTGTCTGTGGTGCGTACACCTTTTTTATTCAGAAAGCATGGTACAAGTCATCTGAGTAGCTTGGATTTGGGACTTGAGATCTGAAAGTACATCCTACTGTTTTACGACATGTCTGTTAGCTTGAAGGTACTAAGTGTTATGCTGAAACCTCTTATGTGGTCCACTTAGAGTAAAAATACATATTTGACTGTATTTACTTGAAGTGTGTCTTTCACAAATCCAGGTCAAAAGGTGGAATGGAGTAATGAAAGACTACCTGTACTGTGTAGCCACTTTTAGAAAAAGTATTCCCTGTTAAATAGCTTCTGACATCTTCCTCGCTATCTTAGGTGAGATTCACCTTCTTTTCAAGGTGCAAAATTAGCAACTGTTTGTTGCCCCTTGAGAGCCTGTCAACTGCAAACACCTGGAGTATTGCTATTTTGAACGGGCTTGTGGTTGATGAGTAAATATTTCAGAAGAAAAAGAATTAAAATTACAAACTTCTTTCCTTCAGGATCTTTACAGGAAGGAACAGTATAGGGCCACTTATAATTAGCAAGAACTCAATCTTATTTTTGTTGCATGTTTTATGTACTCAACACTGCAACTCTCCCTACATGTACACAGCACACATTCTCAGAATGAGGATCCAAGTCTATTAAAATGGTCCCTGCTCACTTGCAGATACCTGTGAAATGTTAGAGAATAACCAGTCATTGATGTATTGGTTTCTTCTGTAGTTTTAGCTTCCTTGAGGACCCACAAGGGTATTGATACCCTGTACATACTGCCTGACTCTTCACCTGTGATGTAGGGATATAATCTGATGTTGAGTCTGTAATTTGTGGGATCATCTCCTAACCACTGTTTTGATACGCCCTAGCTCAGGAATTGGGAATCTTTTCCTTGCAGTCAGCACAACAGCAAAGGAAATTCTATCTAGTCATAAGATCCTGTGATCTCTCGCATCATCATAAATAAACCAGGAAGTTTGAATGTTGCAGTGTTGCAAATGAAGGCTTGTAAAGGTAGCTGAAGCAAATTCATTGTCATGATTTGCTTTAGCTCACGTTAATTGAATGAGATAAAGGAATCGAGGTTGGCTAGATTGTATAGTCCTAAACTACTCAAGTACAGAGCTTCATTTCTTGGTAATTTTTATCATTTTCTGTTTTCTAAATGAGTGTGCTTTTTCTGTTAGTCCAAACAATGCGTATCAAATAATCATCTCCCTAAAACAAGAGTTAATGATGGGCTGAAGATGCGAGCATCTGTTCGGATGACACGTTATTTAGAGTCCTGGGGAGCAGCCAGGCCCTTTGCCCACCTGAACCACAGAGAAAGTGTGAGCAGCGACTCCTCGAGCTCACAAGGAAGGCGAAAAAAGGTGAGGTTTGAATTAGTGATTGTCATCCTACAGTTGCAGAATGCTCCTTGTGTCTATGGTGCAAAGCTCAAAACCTGACATGGTTTTTGTGGCTGAATTTCTGCTATTACTATTGGTGTACACAGAACTAAGAAGGTATCTGTGCAACAACTATTTTTGTCAGAACACAACAGTACGCAAACTCTGCCAATCTGTAGCATGCTATACTCATAGTACACCTTCAAAGTAAAACTTTGAAAGGAGCTTTTTTTTTTCCCCCTGACATTCTTCTGTCTTGGGGGCCTGCTCACTGCATGTGGTTTTGGAAAAAAGATAATTTATCCCAGACTCCAGATGCACTCAACATTTACTTAAAATGTATAGAAAATAAACAGTCCTTCCACATGCTCTGCCTGCAACAGGATTTTATCAGTAAAGAATTTTTAAGATTAAGAATTCTTAAGATTTTTAAGATTTCAAAATGTAAGAAAACTCATTTTTCCTTCCATTAGCCCTTCCTGAAAGCTGAAAGGTGCTTTTAGGTGTCCTCCTAGAAGCACAGCAAGGCTGTACTACTCTCTGTGGACAGATAGCTATAGTAAAGTTTAAATTAAATATCTGTCTATTCAGGTTTGTGGAAGTGGTTTCCAGTGTGCTTGCCTCTGCTGATGTTAGTTATTTCAGTGTGTGGAGAAAAATAAGAGGGAAGATCTGTTCACTTATTTTCTAAGAATTTTTTTAGTCAGAAAACGCTCTCTTGTTAAAGTGGTAAACATTGCTGAAAAGGGTTGATTTTTATAAGCTTTTCTATTTGAGAATGGTTCTTGATTTTTATTTGTGAATAAAAATGTTTTCAGCAGCTTCCTGAAGTTTATTTTCAATATTTGTTTGCCGTTTGCTGAGTGTGCAACTTACTCTTAATTCCTTACTTGATTTAGGAAATACCTTTGTGTTCTACTGGGCGCCAGAGAACATCCGACAGGTTTGTCAAGTACTCTTTTTCTCAAAATAGGTGATCCTGTGCTCCTCTTGCAGTTCATTGTACTGTAAGCATTGCTGGTTAATCACTGTGTGTGTGGTATTCCTGCATTAGAAAGGTAAAGCTAAATCTTTGCCCTTCAAAAAAGGTCTCTCTAAAAGAACCTGCCCCGCCCCCCCCCCCCCCCCCCCCCCCCCCCGCCCTGCTGCTTCTTACTGACCCCTCAGTCATTCAGGTTGCTTTTTGCTTTATGGGCTGTAGCAGGATGGGAGGGAGTAGGGAAGTAAGAGAACTAAGGAGCAGTGGAAGACAAATCAAACCACCTCATGTATTGTATATGTGTATGTATTGTAACCACTTGTCCTACTTCAGCTTTTAGTTTTCTTATTCATAGATGCTAGAGTTGTTTGTAAACATTATGGTACAAAATAAATACAATTTAACGTAATATTATAAGAAAAATTTTAATTTTTTTAACCAACTAATAAAAAATTAGCACTATATGTAGAAATGCTTACAGTGGTATCTGTACCACCAAGTTAACCAAGTAGATGATTTTCACTTGCAAAACATTCTCTTAGTTTATCAAAATATTGTCTTGAAAAATGCATGATTTGAGTAACTAGAGAAATGCTTAGTAAAGTGCTTATGGGTACATATGTTTATCAGTTTGGAGCATTTTTGTTTAACTTTTCCCTGGTAGCTTACCCCACTTGTGTACTGAGACAGTATGGTCCTCTGTAGCCATTAACTGTGTCTGAATAGCATTTGTGACATGGACTTCATTTCGTTCTCAGAAATTCGTCTCAGAAGGGAAGGATAGAGGAAGATATTTATGATGAAATGATGTCAACCATTGAGGGCCTTAATTCAACTAAGTATGCAATATTTTATTTTTTTCTCCATCTTTTCTTTGGGAATAATCTCCATTCTCAATTTTAAGTCTAGATATAAAGTTTACTTCTCAAAAATTAAAAGTTATCAAGATTTTTGTATAGCCTTTTTTTTGGTCTTTCTTTGTTTTACTTATTTTAGTTCCTTTTTGGTTTTAATTTGAATACAATGCAAGTTTTACTGCATTATTCTACCAAGAAGCCAATGGTTAGTCTAGCTGTTCAATGTGGTATAGTACTATGAAATAGCAAAATCATTGCTTTGTTTCTTATGACTGTCTGAAGTAATGAGCTGAACTGCAGTGTAAGATGGGATAGGAAGTTAATGTTTGTGTTCTGTTTATTAAAATAAGAAATGCCAGGAAATGGGGTGTAGTCCTGAACAAAACTGATGTATAAAGTCAAAACACAGTTTTGGGGGTAATAATAAAATTGCTTTAGTGTCTGGTTCACTGAAGGTAAATGGTCCATCAGTAGCAGGTGGTGCATTTAGCCTTATATTTGCATTTAAAAGCAGGCAAACACAGGCAATGTTGGGTTTTGGTTTTGTTTTTCTTTTTTAATTGAAAATACAGTATTTAAATTCATACCAAGTGTAAAACAGTGAATTTGAGAAGGAAAACTCTTTCATCTAATGTATAGCAAGGCTGTTATCACTGTACCTCAGCTGTTCCTAATAGGGGCCTGATGTTATTTAGGGGAAGTTTTTGGAGGCAGTGAGCCATCTCTTAACATCTGCTATTATACTTTCCTATTTGTAAATCTTAGGGAAGGTCTGGGGTTATGTTTTGCATGTAACTGGCAGATGCTGCTGTCTGTGATTGTGTTCTGGATCTGCCTGCCAGCTACATAAAACCGTAACCGCTCATAGGTTATACTACGAAACATAAAGACCTTTCAGAACTGTCAAATGTGTGTAAAGCAGTGGTGCACTCACCCTGTATGCTGTGGAGTCTCAACTACAATGATGCTTTTGCATATTCTCCTTCGCTCGTTGCATACATTTTGTAACTTGTGTCTCTTTGAATGCAGTCCGTGGTGTGGCAAATCGGACGACTTCTGTGGATTTTCATTGATTTTTGCAGAACCCGGTCTTGAAAAAGAGGTTGGTAAGAGGAAAAAAAATCCTTTTGGGTCTTTGATTTGCACTTCAGAGCAGCGTAAGAATACATTTGAAACTGTTTTCTTTCTGAAACTGGATTCTGAGGTGATTGCACATCCAAAGAGGGTTTTGGTAACTAATGGAAAGCAGATCTTATGATTCATTTGAGCTGGTCATTCTTCCTTCAGAATGTCCATTCTGTAGATTGAAGGAGATTGTCTCTAATCTGTGGTTAAATTCTTGCCATAAGGGAGTTAGTAGGAGTTTGACAACTTTATGAAGAACTTCTCTCAAAAGTAATGAGATTTTAAAAAAAAAACAGAAGTTTTTCTGCATCCATAATGAAATTACTTTGCTTTCTATGGTTGTTTCATTGCAAGTATCAATACTGTTATCTGTTAGGTACAGTGTAGTATTTCTGTTTGAATAACTGTTTAATGTGCTGTGGTGTACTGTATGTAGTTACTGGAGTGTGTGTGTATATATACACTTCAGGTTTACTTCTGTGTATAGCCTTTTTTTAATAAGGATTTTGACTATGTGCATCTGTGAAGTCCTGATTTACATACTCATGGATTTCCCTCTAGGTTTGAAATTATCCTTTGGACTGGGCTGTTTTTCTTGACAGATGTTCAAATGAATTTCATTTGGTGGTTTTCTTTTGTTCTCTTTTAGTTCTATGTATATTTTTAATAGTACAGTATAAATCTGCATATATGTGTCACCACAAAAATGTAATAGAATTTAACCTCCCCCGGAATTATCCTTAAGCTTTATTATAATCTGTGTTTCAGTATCGCAGCATTCCTATTCTAAAACTGAAGAGTTACTTCGCATGCGCCAGTTTTGTGTTCCTCTGTATATTTCTGATACAGATGTTTATAATGCCAAAGTAAGTGTCAGTATTTTAATAATTTATAATTCAAATTAACTGATAGCTAAAATGAAACTCATGTGCATGAAACTTTTTAAGTCTTTTGGAGTTCCTGAGGGTTTACATTTAAGAAATATACACCTCTTAGGACTAATTTACCTCTTAATAAAAGAGTGCATTCAGAATGTTGTTGGCCTAAGAGTCTAGATATCAATATGAAAATAAAATAGAAATATTCCTTTAATATTGTGTTTGTATAATACACACAGGGAGATGATCAGTTAAGTGAGAAATACTGTTTTATACGAATACTTGACTGTAAGCACACTGAGTGACCAATAAAACACTGGGATTAGCGGATTAAAATGTGCTAAGTGATACTTTTGTCTGTAGAGATACAAGGAGGGAATTTTGAGCTGCTTCTCATACTGCCAAGAAAGCGGATTTTAATAATTCTGAAGTTTATGGCATATTTGTTTTTCATGGCTGTTGCAGTGCAATTTCCATGTGGTTTATGCATGGGGCAATGGTTCAGGCTGTCAGTGAGGAGTAGAATAACTTAACGTAGTATTTGTGCAACAGTGCAACAATAACTTGTGCAATCTTATGGTCATCCAGTGCTATTAGAAGAAAAATTATATTTAAATTTAGAGAAACACTATTAGCAAACATTAGTCTGAATTGCGGTTTGAAAATTTTTTTTCATTTACCTTTGGTTTGTTTAATGCTTTCTCCTCTGTTTAGAACTGCAAAACTAGGAATTTCGTTTGGCATTGTTGCAATCATCATTCTACTTATTTTGTTTGTGTGCTTTGCTGAGAAATGTATGGTAAGTTTAATTAAAAACCAAACTATTTTCAAAAGTGGATGGATGTAATTTAGCAACTTGGTCTGTCTTTTAGGATGATGAATTAAGCTGTTAATTTCAATAGGAGTTACAGGAGCCTTGAATCTCAGGTTACCAGAAGATTTAATTGTGAGAAACAGAATTTCATGTCTTCAAATTCTCACTGTAATTCATAATTATTTGGGTGCCAGAATAGATGGGTAGGAGGGAGGAGTAAGATATTAACACTTGCTGAGTGGGGTTGGGTTTTTTAAATTTATTTTTATGTTTGTCCTTAGTAGTAATTTTGGTTGTAAATCCCAATGTTTTCTATACTGGAAACAATATCAAAATCAAAATAAGATTGAATGCAAGATCAGTTTTCATAATAATTTATAAAGCCCCATGAAAATTACAAACATATTAATAATTTATTGGTAACAATTTCATAGCTGTTAGAATTCCAAATTCACCATTACATCAATTAGGACGCTTTGTATTTGTAGTTCCTTCTTTGCATTATTAAATGTATGCAATTACTGTTTAAAAATATATAGTGACATAGAGTTCAATGATACAAAATAAAAAAAATCCTTCTCCAGTCCAAGAACTACCTGGAGGCAAGAGTGGGAGAGGGAAGGGATTTTAGAGAGTTCCTTACACTCATCAAGTTGTGTTGTGCTAGACCAAGGGCGAGAGGGAGTTCTGAAGCTCTGCTGAGAACATGCCACTATCATCCCGTTGCAGAGTGGTGATGGTGGTCTCCCAGGAAAACTGCCCCAGAGACAGTCGGTCTCTTACAGAGCCAGGTTCAAGTTGTGTATAAAGGAAAAAAAAAAATAAAATTGCACTCTGTACATGGGATAGATTTTTATGATTAATTTAAAAGTACAGTTAGATGGCATGTATGGACTTTATGTATGTCTGGTGTTTATATACACATACGAGTGGATGGATTTTTTTATATATATGTGTGTGTGTATATATATATCAGTGGAGAGAGAGAGGTAGGTGTGTGTTTACGTATGCACGTATGGTTTCTACATATGTAAAAACTCTTGAAGGAAAGAAAAAGAAAATTCCAAAATTGCAGTTGCATCAGACTTGAGTTTTACGCTGGGAGTGTTTTGGTATAGCATCCTTGAATAATGCTTGCAATTGTTAAAAGTACATACTTTGTTAGATGTTTTTCTCTATAGCAACAAATATAAGGATGGCAAGAAAGGGGACTGTCTATGATTAGTTTTGATTTAGTCATCTGAAAATGTATTTCCAAATATAACATTATAGCTCTATAACTAAAAAATACAATATAGGTTGTCACTCTAGTAACATTTCTCTAGATCTTTCAATCAGATCATAATATTTTTAAAGCAGAAATTCAGAAAATTTCAGCTTCTTTGAAATAAGGAAGCATTACCTCTATTTTCAGTTGTGGAAAGGTATTAGGCATTTAATCAAATGACTAGATTTGGAGCTCTAAATTAGGATTCCAGTGAAGACTGTTGACACTCTCCCCCAGAGAAAAAGTATTTTATATTTAGAAATATTTCTCCCCATGTATCAAAGTGTTATCCATGTCACTGAAACAAACTAATTTTGTTTACAGAAGTGCTGCTCAGAACAGTGGCCTTTCCTGCGCCATCTTTCTGCTATGTCCGAAAAGGTGGAAACAATGCCTTTACTTAGGGTTCCTTTAGCAGTCATCACTATAGGTGCCTTGCTGATTATAGCCATTTTTAATTTGGTAAGTAATCACATTGTCTTTGTTCTGTGAACTTACTGTAACATCCACAGTTTAAGTAACTTCCTGTATTCTTTTCATCAAGTACCATGCTTTTTGCTGCTTTTTCTAATGTCTGATTTGCAACATGAGTTAATTTACACAAGGATAATGCACTGTCTGTAAAAGCATTAAATTAAAATCTCCTAGTTTGTAGAATTAAAAGTACATTGATAGACTTGTTTAGTTTACACCTTTTCTTGCTTTCAAGATGGCATTTACAATTACTATTGATTGTAATCACTAAGATTTTCCTTTTTTTTTTTTTTTTCATGTGGGTTTAAATGTTTGGCTGTAGCGGGTAGAAGTGTTAAGCAGTTTGCTGTGCTATTTGCACTAGCTATTAATAATGTGGATGGGGGAGGGAAGAATATAGCTTGACTCTCTTTTAAAACCATAGACATGGCGGGTCGTTACTGCCAGACTAAGATGCAAATGGCACCTGTCTTTTAACTTTAGTTTGAGTATTGTATTGTACCTGGGGTACCTACATTTGAAAAACAGCTCTTTGGAGTAACCTTATGCTTAAGACCACTCTGCTGTGGTTTTTTTTTAAGCAAGCTTTATGTGACGCATCACATTAACAGTTAAACCTATCTGATAGCTAGCTACTAAAAGTCATGTCTGTCCGATCCCACGTGCTTGGTCTGCCATTCTTCTGATTCCATGAGGAGTTTATTCTGAAAGCTATACTGCAGAAGATGCTTCATTTTCTTTTGTAGGGTTGTTTTTCTGCTGGCTTAGATCCTTGAGTTGACTCACAGTGGTGTCATGTGAACACCACCAGGGACAGACCGAAAGAAAACAGGAACAGCAGCTGGGAAACTGGGGGGTGAGACAGAAGCACGTGTTTGTTCCAGTTAGCTGTTAGATTAGCATAGCCATAATGTGAAATTTTACCCCACATTAAAAAATACTTGATAACTGTGTGCATATATGTTTAATACAAGTATATGGGATATCATTGTATTTCAACATTTGTATCACAGTAGCACTGAAAGGGCAACCAAATCAGGAATCATTATATAATATATGGAGAAAAAACTTAAAATTAGTGACTACTTGCTAACAAGTTTGTATGGTGGTTTTGTTGTTTTGTTTTTCTTCCAATAAATCAAGACTACTGAAAAGAACAAGCCTGCAAACTTTACTGGATCAAATGACCTGTGTAATACCACCTATGTGAGTAGAGTACCATCTTAATTTCTAAGATTAAAATGAAATGAGTCTTGGATGGTGTGTATAATATAGACGGATGGCAGCGTTTTGATCTCTTTTTATAAAGATAGAATTTTTAAATTGTTGAACACAAAGACTTTCTCGTGCCACAAGGCAGTTCTAGGGATATTTTCTATCATTAGCTATGGCTTTACTGTGCGTCTTTTAGGGATTTTCCAAAGTCTGGAGTACTCATGGACAAAGCTGAAGTTTTGGCTTATTTTGGTTACTTGGCACCTTTGAAAGGTGTTCTCTAGCATTTCTATAAGGATAGATTCAGCGCTTACTAATGACACAAAAGGATTGTTTCTGAGGGTTTCATTTTTTTTATCTCTTTAATTCCAAAGTAGCATTCTTTTTTGAGATCATCCAAATGTTTGGGATGCTCCTTTGTCACCTGGCCACCCCTTTAGATGATGGATGTGGTTTTGAACAATGCGCAGCAGGTTGTGTAAGGGCCGTTTAATTCAAGTCCTTATGGCAAATGATAAGATACATGTATATAATGCACATTGTACTCATCTGGTAATTTTCTGTTCTTGCATGTCTGTAAATAAGCCTTCTGGAAACACAACTCAATCCTGCATTCAGGAAACTGTAAGTAGTGAATACATGTTACTTTAAAACCCAGATCTTTGAATATTGTATATAGCACTGAGAACGGGCAGGTTCTGTTGCTGTATAAAACACAGCTTTTTTTTTAGTGATCTGACAGCAGAAAATTTCTTCATGTAATCAAGATGTTTCAGCTGTTGTTGCTGTGCTGAATAAAGTACAGCTTTGCAATTTTTTGAAAGTTCAGACTTAAAAGTAGATCTAAAACTTTGAGGAAAAAGCAGTAGAAGAGGAGGATGTTTGTGTTCAAGCCTGAGGGACGAGAGCTGTACTTGCAAGTGTCCCAGTAAAGTATCTTGAGTGAAAGGGCTTAAATGGTCAACAGACCTGTGTCCGTGTTCTCTGCATAGTCGCTTCTTTTTCAGGGGGTGGGCTTCAGGGTTGTAACTGTGAGTGTTCATTACCTTTTGGAGGTTATACTCAATGCCTTTAGGATGACAGAGTTGGTATAACACATTACTATACAGGCTCTGATCCTGAGTTGCCCCATAAATTGTTCTGGTCTCATTCTCTTCAGCAGAAACATTAACCATTTTAGCTAAGAACCTCCCAGATCTGCGGGAGGTCTGTGCTATTGCAGGTGGGAAACTGTGCTTTGTACATAAAGAGAAGTAAATTCTTGAGGAGCAGAAGCTGAGGTAATTTTGGAGTTGTTTGTAGACTATGCTAGCTCAGCATCTTACACCTGTGCCTGCGGCTGCAGGTAGCAATCCTGTCTGCGCAGCGCACTTTGTACCACCTGACAGTTTTAATGCTCCCCACTGCATGCTGACCTTGGACACCACGCCTGAACAGTGATTCCTCGGGGAGATTTTTCAATAATTCCATTGGGTAATGGCCCTAGCTTCATAATGGTTATTAGCATCAAGTTCTTATGAAGGAGCTGTGTTTAAGGTTGGAGAGCAGGTCATGGTCTTCCCATGTTACAGGTGGGGGAAATGGGAGTGTGGTATCTCTGTAAGGCTACAAAGGGGGAGCACTGTCAAAAATAGGACTAGAATGCTGGAGTTCCTGGTTCAGAGCCTGTTGACTGGACTATGAACCTACTTGAGGTTAGTCTTGAACTTTAAATAAAAAATTGCTTAAATTAATAGACTTCAGAAGACAAATCGTTAACACACTTCAGTTTTTATCTGACACTGCTTATGTTGGTGTGATGCTTTTTGTTTGAAACATTTTGTTTGCCTTCTAGTGCAAATAAAAATAAATCTTTACATGTATTCAGCAAGTGATTGTAATTTCCTCTCTTTATATTACAACGATCGTGAACTTAGAGGATTTGCTATGGTGCGAAAGTCTCTTATGCATAAAGCCTGAATAATGCAACTGCTCTTTACATTCTTCTTTTACAGTATTATGCTTACTGCTGCATATTGGGGTTCATTGCTTGCTCGGTATTTCTTCAAATGAGCTTCGAACTCAAAGTTCTCCTCCTGTCCATTGCGGTGACTGTATACCTCATCATTTTTAACACCCTTCAGCACAGAAACTTGGGCTTCTATGTCAACAATACCAGGTGCAGTGTAAAGTTTCCTATAATTGACAATAATGTTTCATTAAGGGAGGCATTAGATTTTTGGACACTTGCTGGTATGTTGAAATATCAAAATCATGTAAGTCAGACATCACAAACCTTTCTGTAAAGTTAATGACATGGAAATCCTATTAGAACATATAAGGGTGGGGTTTTTTTTGGTTTTTGTTTTTTAAAGAAAGTGTGTGTTTTCTGAAAAATTCTGTAATAAGGCTTCTGAGATCTCTGGAAGCTTAGCTTACATTAAAGACTAGGGAGTAGAATATTAATCTCATAATAAGTTTGATCTTCTGTTAAACTATGAAGAAAAGCTTTGCTAAAAGTCTGATGCTCAGGCTGTGCTTGCGAGACCTTGCTAGTCAATAGGATAGTGAACTATTAATTTACTTACCTCACTAACTGCACATATTTTGAAAAGGAACAGCAATTTACCTGATCTCATTGAATAAACTGTAAAAATACTGAAGAGAAATCATATCCAGCAGGGTTTTACTGTTCATTTGTCTGTTTCTCAGATTCTCGGCATAGTCGCATAGCTGAAGATCAGGATAAATTTATTTTGCAGAGGCTAACTCTGAGCTGTCAGCACAGCTTAAAAAAGCCTAAATGAGCTCTGAATTTAGCCTCTTAATCCGAAGCTATTCATATAATGAGAACTTAGTTTGATGCATTTGTGAAAATTAATAGATGTTGTAAGATAGACAGACTGATCTTACTATGAAATATGAGTGGCGTCTCAGATTTCTATGGAACTATGTACAGGTGTGATTTAGTGGCTGTCTTTGGTTTAGCACTGCCGTTTTTTATTTGTTGTCATCTTTCCTTCCACAAGTAAGAAAGTCTCTTTTCCTACTTCAAGGCTTTGTTGGCTGTCTTTTTATGGGGCAGTGTGAGGAAAGCTGCCACTCAGTGCAATGGAAATTGAGATGGCTCCCTTAAGATAAAGCTGTGTTTACTTGAACATCTCACTACAATAGCTACTTAACAAGGTTTCAGCACCCATCTTGTCGTTATGTGAAACACAGTTCATGTACTGAACTGAATTACAGTCCTTTCTCATTATGAAGATAGGACCTATGACCAGACAGCCACTGGCACAAATGAACAGTGCCATTGGTGGTCTATGTCTGGACAAAGACACCCTGTTCTGCTCAGCTCTCCTTCCTCTGCCCTTTCCCCCACCAACCTTTAATCATGTGGCTTTTCTTAAAGGATACAGATGACTTTGTACTTCTTTATTGTTTTCAGACTTTTCATCGAAGAGCCAAGGATAATGACTAACTTATACCTGGTTCTGTTTTACATAACCCTGATTTTACTTGCAAAACAGGTATGTATTTAAAAAGCAATAGGTTATTTCTTTCACTTGCAGCAAGTTGATTTAAATAAAATGCAAAAGTATTGTTCATTGAAATATTGCATAAATTAGTCTATATTAATATTTTTTATATATTCTGGTACTTAGTTGTAGATAATGTACTTAGTTATAGATAATGCAGAAATTTTCACTGCGAAAGGGTGGGAACATTTTTGTGTTTTTCAACAGTGTTTGCATTACAAAAGTCAGAACTTTCAAATTCTTCCAATTTGGATCTCTCTGTATTTATATGTCAATATTCATCCTAAATCAAGGCAGTAATTCAAGATAAAAATAAACACCATATTATTAAAATGTCATTTTGGTAAATACACCTGATGGGGTACCCAGATGACATTCATTCATACTGACTGCTTCATATTTTTCTGACCTTCATTCTCAAAGCACATTTTTCATAACTGTATAGGCTCAAAAGGCCTTGAAGAAACTTTATTGCTATGCACTTTTTGAATAAATTGCCTAATATTTTTCAGTGAGATATTATATGGATTTAATTTATCATATTTGGTCCCTTTGCAGATTGACTATTACTGTCGACTGGATTGCCTGTGGAAGAATAAGTTTAAAAAAGAACATGAACAGTTTGAAACAATGGAGAACGTTAACAGGCTTTTGCTGGAAAATGTACTTCCAGCACACGTTGCTGCCTATTTCATTGGCGAAAAACGAAATGAGGTATGTTTGATCTCTGCTAAGCGAAGGACAGTAAATTGGACTTCTGTGACATAGAACAGCATGCTAACAAGCACACAGAAGACTGTAAGGTTCTGCACTCCTTGACTCTTGTTTGTATCTCAAGACCTTTGCAAACCCAAGAATCTGCTATCAGATGGCCTCATAAAATGTGAATTTTTACTGTCAGTCTCTCAAATCTGTTTTCAGAATTGGTAGTTCAGCTTCAGGACACAGCTGAGTTTGGCAAATATTTAAAAAGCATTTACTGCTTTCCAAAGACCGTATTTTACCAGAGAAGATAGGCCTTCTTTTCAAAGAAGTTTGTTGAGTAACAGATAGTATCTCTGTGGTAACAACCCTAGTGAGGAGTTCATTGATAATGATTTATTTATTTTTTTAAGACATCCATCTTATTCTGCCAGCATGTCATCAGAATAAATATTGCTGATTTCATAGCCATGGTAAGTGTCCTAAGACTGGCACTGTCCAGAATAGATGAGACTCTTTAAGATACATAGATATCTCAGCTTTTCCTTAGGCAAATCAACCTTGTTAATGTTTCTGATACAGTAAGAGATGCCCACTGTAAAGTACTGTAGTTGACTTCATAGTAAAACTAATTTGATTACTGGTTACAAACAATAATCGTAGTTTTGAATGCCTGTGGTGGAAGGTGACTGCTGACAATGTGTGAATATATTGTTTTCCTGTAGGACTGGTACCACCAATCTTATGACTGTGTCTGTGTCATGTTTGCATCAGTACCAGATTTTAAGGTGTTTTATACTGAATGTGATGTCAATAAAGAAGGCCTGGAATGCTTGCGGCTGTTAAATGAAATAATTGCTGATTTTGATGAGGTAATTAAGCTTCTGGCAGAAATGGACTGGATTACATATTTACTGCAAAATAAAATGTTTCACTAGATCTGTGAGCATTGGGGTGGTGGTGGGGGAAGGCTGTTACACTGAAATAATATTCTGAATTCAGCCTTGCAATCTTGCAAAATACATTCCCAGCTGATGGGGTTTTTCAATTACATCATCTAATGCATTCGTAGTATGGTTTGAAAGTCCTGGATTTCAGGACTTTATTTCAGTACTTCAGTGCTTGTATTTCTCCTAGGAGCAGGTAGAGCAAAACTGTGAAACTAATCCTCAGTACTTTGTTATCTAACCTTCATGTGATTGATAGTATTCCTAGAGATGTTTAATGCTTATTGTAGGCAGTATAAGATTTCTGGTTAAATCCCACACTGAAATATGGTATTAAAGTCTCAAGTTTCTATTTTCCTTCCCTTCAAACAGCTCTTGTTAAAACCTAAATTTAGTGGTGTTGAAAAAATAAAAACCATTGGAAGCACTTACATGGCAGCAGCCGGTCTCAGTGTTACGCCAGGCCAAGAGAACAACCAGGTATGTCGTCTCTGAAATCTGCCTTCGGTATTCTGTGTGTATGTATGTGCATTTCAAAGTAACAAAATGTAATGTGATATAAAAGAGAAAGTAAATCACTGAGAGTGACTTTCTGAAATGCGGAGAAAGATAATAAAAGTGTATTGTCTCCTGTTGAATTCACTATTTATCTCCTAGTTCCAATTTTTTTCTTAAGCAGGCATTAAGTCTGTAACCCCAGCATACTTTTTACATCTTTAATCTTTGATTCCAGCAGCTTAACATTTCTAGATGCATAACAGAATAGCTCTAATAATAGGGAAGTCAAAGAAAGGCTGCCAAAGCACAGGCCATCTCAGAACTGGACAGTAAGCTTTTTGTGATACCTGAGAACTGGCACAAAAAGAGAATCCCCAAGTGTCCCCTGAGATCTGAATCTGAAACTGTTTGTCACCCAGAAGAATTAAAACCAATTTCTGTACTCAGGCTCACTTTCACTATAGCAGGTTTGTGTAGGACATTAGGATGCACGTCTGTAATATATACAAACCATGTAAAATTAAATCTGGAATCCTAAAAGACAGACACAAATTCGTTATAAAATGTAATCATATCATGCTTGTCACCTCCTAGCCCTTTTTAATTTAATGTGGTTTTTCTAAATCCATTTTGAATGTGTGTTGAACTGTGCAATTCTGCACAGTTGCAAGGATGACTGGTCACATCCTTATAAATACATACTTTATTCAGTAATAGTACTGGTTTGGAATAGTAGCCTGACACAATAAACAAGCCTGTGTTGTAATTTGAGCGTTAATATGTGTTATGAATTGTGTAGGATAAGGAAAGGCAGCATGCTCACATTGGGATTATGGTGGAATATGGAATTGCCTTGATGAGTAAATTGGATGGCATCAACCGACATTCCTTTAACAATTTCCGCTTACGTATTGGTAAGTTCAGTTTGTGAAGAATGTGAACTCTGCAGCTCCGTAAAAATTAAAAACGAGGTAGGATGACTCGGGTAAATTGCTGTGTGCTGTGGAGCCCTTCTTAACACTGAACACAGCATTTGGATTATTAGCAAATGCTGACCAGCTGGAGGTAGTGTTGCCTAGTCCAGCTTTTTACATACACCAGGCTCCTTCACGGGTGGGCTTTTCTAGTCGCTGGAGGGAGCAATGGGAAGACTGCAGCTGGATGAGTTTGGGGAAGATTATAGGTGTGGATGAAGAGGGAGGTACCCTGTTATTAACTGTTGACTAAAGACAATATTGCCATTATATAAATGTTTATTTCTGTATATTAAAAGGAGAAAATTAAGAATTGTGCTTTGGCGTGAACTTTGCCCTAGCTCTTTCTTGGACTTCCCATTTTACAAAGAATGAGTCACTTCACGTCTCCTGAGCCTAGTACTAATATTTATAGAACAGTGGTAATACTGATTGCTGGAAACATGTTGCAGGGTTACATCTGGGTTTTTTTTTTCCCTGAAGCACGTGACTTACAGCTAATAATGAAGCTAGATATCACATAACTTTCTACTTCAGTAATGACACCTGCTTTTGTTTATACAGGGATAAATCATGGCCCTGTGATTGCCGGTGTGATTGGTGCCCGGAAACCTCAGTATGATATTTGGGGCAACACTGTTAATGTTGCTAGCCGAATGGAGAGTACGGGGGAGCTTGGGAAAATCCAGGTAAACGTATGAGCCTTGGAATGTCTAAGAAGTTATTTCTAATTGGTGATGGATTTTTTTTTTTAAATGTGAATAATCAGAAGAATTTCACGAGAGTTTCTAATTCTTTTCACACAAAGGTCACAGAAGAAACGAGTAAAATACTACAGGAGTTGGGATATTCTTGTGAATGTAGGGGCCTCATTAATGTCAAAGGCAAAGGAGAACTGAGGACTTACTTTGTTTGCACCGAGACTGCCAAATTCCAAGGTATGGGACTGAACTGAGGCTATGATGAAGTTAATCAAAATAGACTTAGAACCGCCTCCCTTCTGTGAAGACTTAGAATTTCCCTCCTTATGTGAAGGACTTTATTCTAAAAACATATATATACTATTCCTATTTCTTCTACATCTCAAGATAAGAGAATGATTTTTTTTTTTTTTTTTTTTTTTTTTTTTTTTTTGAAAGAAGTTCTGAAAAGTTCCTAGAAGATGCACAACAACCAGTCTGGAAAAGACCACCTTTTCCTGAAATAATCTGAGGATTTACCTGGAATTGCCACGAAGCATTTTCAGTTAGTTCCTTTCCTTACCTGCACTGTGGGAGTCTTAACAGCTCCAGTAACAACATCTGTGGATGCACTGCAGAACTCATTACCACATTAAAACATTCCACTGCTTCATTTTTTGGCACACACCTGCTTACAGTATTGCGTTTGTCACAGACATGGGAGATGGTACTCGGGGCGCTGCATACCCTGCTTTTCATGCTAAACAGGCTTCATAGCAGAAGAGGGCTGAATAACGGGAAGAGGAACGCAAGTAAACTCAAATGTATCATATGATAATTGTGCTGAGCTCCTTTGGAAGAAAAAAATTAACAGCACAGTATTGGATCACTTCTTTATTATAACTTTGCCTCCTCCACAGTAGTGCCATGTATTACGCAAATGTTTTCATGACCAACAGCTGTTCAGAAATAACTTTATTCTAGTTCAGAGTGTTTACATTATACTACATGTTCTCCTTTGTATTTCTGTGCCTCTGTATTTAGTATCTGCATGCACGTTTTCTACAGTCATGTAAGAGAATGTCTTTAAAATTCTGGCTTTAAATTTCAAAAAATAACCTGATCTTGAGGAGCACTGAGCACCTGCAGTTTATCCTGCATGCTTGGTTAGACAGCTCTGGTAACAGCTTCTATTGCAGGAATTCTGCATGCTGACTGCGTTCTGGAGGGCACTTACGGAAGAAAATCTGGTTTGAGTTGTTTGGAAACTGAACAGACCTAGTAAGAGAAGTATTAAAAACAGTAGCAGATACTGTATAAACAGAACTGCATCTGAGGTGGGGTTGGGTTGGTTTTTTTTTTTTCTCTATTGTTGTATCTTCAATTTGCCTAGCCACGGGCTGGTTTATGTACCTTATAAAGGCAATGAAGTTTATGAAACCAGTTGGTTTTGAGTGTTACAAAAGGATGCACAGAAAAACATATTCATAATGGAAATGTTTCAGCAGAGCCTCAATACTGAAGGCACGCGTTGGGCATGAGTCAGAAGATGACGGAAATTGACTTGCTGTGAGTTAGTTCAGTTTGCAAAGTCTGTAAGCTGTTAATGGCTTTTGCTAAGTTCTAAATTAGCATTTTTCTAGTTATTGCAATCACTTGATCTGTTTTCGGTTGGTGGAGATGATAGTGTTTTGTAAGGCTAACATCTTGTGCCCAGTTACCTGTGTTAACTAAGGACGGGGTCCCCCCTCCCCTGCTGCAGCGTGGGTGGTGGGACTGGACGGCCCAGCGGTTAGCGAGTTCAGCAGCTGTTTGTTTGTTAAGCCTTACTCCTCTACACACAAAGCAGCATTTGCTAGTATGGGTTTAGTACTAAACCGTACTGGAAAAGTGTTTAATAAGCAGTCCTATACATCACTGCCACTTTCTAATTACTGTGTAATTTCTTTAGAAGATGAAGTATGTTTCAGGACAGGAACAATCTAAATATTGTCCAGCTGTGGATTAAAAATTGTGCTTATAGCCTTTGTCAGTGTGGTGGGTCAAAACTGTGTTTGTAGTAAGTCTCCAACAGAAAACAGCACGTTGGAAAACCGTAGTGTGAGGTTGCCTGGTTCATGCACGGACTCTGCTGAAGAAGGAAGTTTCATACTTGGTGTCTTGTCAGTGTAAGGTCAGTGTTGTAGTTGAATGAACTTTCAAACAGCTCTCGCTACTCCCCTATGTTGTGTATGTGTAGTAACAGGTGCTCAGCGAGCATTTGTATTGAGGTATTTATTTATTGTTTTCTAAGGACCACACGTGGGTCAAAGGCTCCTTTCAGCAGTCTTTGATGTCATGTGTTAGGTAAAGTGACTTGAGTATGTTTTGAAAAGTGTGTTATGCCTATAGCTAGAGCTGGCTCTCAAGTGTTTTTGTTCACAGACCTCATAGAATGTAGATCTAAGTTATCAATGAAAGAAAATCTGCTGTCGGTAACAGCGTTTGGAAATGCTTTTGTTTACATTATGTTGCCTGTCAGGCTAATAACTTGCCTGGCCGTAACTTCAACGAAACCACATTCACAGAAGTGGTAGAAAGAGCTGTAGCTTTCAAACTGGAAGAAGCGGGGCGTTGGTGCAGTTTTAAAAGGCCGTTAGGCACACGCTGTGCTCGCTCAGTGTACGTGCACTGTGCGTGGTGTGCTTGGAGAAGTAGAAACTCTGTGATGCGACAGGCGTTGTACCTGAGGATGAGTTTCTAACTTCTCATCAGAACTGGAACTGTATTTGAGTGCTCTATTCAACCACAGAAAAAGTTCAATGTAAGAAGCAACTGTGTTTAAATAATTGTTTTCAGCAGTCCTTTTGAGAGCGAACTGTGAAAATTTAAGACTGAGGAAATAACCTTGTTAGAAAAATCTTCCTTACAGCATTATTGTTTTCTTAAACTGAAAAAATGGCACTGTATCTAATTTGAAGAGCTAATAACACCTTGAATTAGCAATCTATTTTAAAGAACAAACTTTTGTTTTTACCATTAAATAAAAAACTTCTGAAATTTGTTTGGCTTTGCAGTTATTTTGATGAAGATTCCCATGAAAAGGAGATGTGTTTCTTATACCCCTGTAGAGTTAATGACATTGTTTTTACTCATAAAGTGAACTCAATATTTGTATTTTTTTAAAGATTTGTGTGTAAGTGGAAAATATGTAGTGACATCCTTGCATTCAACAGCTAAAGAATAATTTCAATACTTGGTTTTCTGTCACCCGTGGCTTTCTACTGCGCTGTACGAGAGGTAAGTGGTGGGAAATGAGGGCCTATAGAGTGAGCCAGCAATGATGTGGCTGGCACAGCTGTTGTGCATCTTGTCTTCTCTCATAGCATGAAAATGACTTGAATGAATTTTTCCATTAATATTTATCTCATCCCTGGCGTAGTATTTCAGCTGTAGTTACCTAGAACTGTGAAATAATTCAGACTTACTGGCAGCAAGGGGGTTGGTTGGTCTCACCGTCCCTCATTTTGGAATACCACAAGCAGATGGTGTCATTTCGCAAAGAGGAGATTCACCCACCTTGAAAGTCTTACAAAGCTGATCTTTTGCTAATTCATCAGCTATATCAGTTTTATTTAAAAAGTTTATTTCTCTTCCTCATGATCATAAAGTGTTGCACAGTAATTTTAAAAACGGAAACTTGTCTATATCTACTAAGGATTTTTGCCTCAATCAGATTGAGGTACAGCATCTATACATTGCTTTTAGAAACTTCTGGTGAGTCCCTGCACCATATATAGGCACATTTTCAGTTACATTTTGACTTTTCCAGGCACTTAACAATCTAGGAAAACTTCAATGCTGCAGCGGCGCATAAGGAATGCAAAGAGTAATTTAGTTCACTTCTGTAGCAGGAGTAACTTAACACAAACCACTCAATTTCAAATGTCATCAGCTCCAAAATTTAATAAACAAAAGTAGTTTAACACACAATATACACATGCTCAGGGAATGCACCTGAAGGAAGTTTATCTGGTTCTTAAATAGAATCAACCAACCAGCTGTAAACTTAACTGACACTTCAGACTGTAACTGGCCCACACTCGTTTTCAGGGATGGTGACAGTCTTCTTGGGTTCTTGGAAGTCTGAAAGTTTACAACAGATACCAGGTCAGTTAGCATATGTGAATTTAAATGAAAGAAATGCACTGTTTCAGTTGGCTGTTACACAGCCTCTCTTGTGCAGTGCTATGAAAAAGAAAGTGCTCAATAATTTTGAAATTGAGATTTCTTGAGCAGTTTCTTTGAGAAGTTCCTAAAGCAATCCCACTCTTTTCAGTAAATAGCAACTTCACTGAAACTTTTTCTTAAACCACAGATTGAGTAAATTCGTTGTGTGAATTACATTTCTTGAATGGAAACTCTTACCTGCCTTAACAATTGGAGATGGACACTAACTCTGGGCATGTTTTTACTGTTGATGTGCCACAAGGGGGAGATCTGATTCTGGCACTTAGATTTTCCACTGACCCAACTCCTTTGTGCAGCAAAACCAGTAGTTACTTTTGGCTGGATGAGTTGAGCTGAACTGATGCTGTCAACTTACAACACACTACAGCTGGCCAAATTAAGCAAAAGGAGCACACAGCCAAAAGCTCGGAGGAGAAGGAAGCATGCTGTCCTCATTTTAGCAAGTGAGGAATTTTAACTCTTCTCTTGTAACTTCATACTCAATGGAAAAAACTAAAATTGAATGCATTGCCAAGCTTCAAAATCTGGCAGTGCTATAAAATGAATGGTAAAATAGCTACTTCATGTAGCTGAACCAGAGTTCCATACATCCAAAAGATTAATTTTGGACCAAGACCAACCACAGCAACTTTCCATTAGAAACAGAATTTTAAAAAGGAGAGAAGAACTGAAAGTTGGAACCGACTCCCTGCAAGTTCTACCACAAGCCAGGCTAATGGCTTGCAGATGTGGGTTTGGTTTAGTTGAACAGATGCTACAATACATCCTTGTGTACTCACCCTCTGTCAAATCCACCCAGCTGTCTTCTGTATCAGGCAAAGGAACTGAAATGCCCATCGCTTTCCGGATTCCGTATGTGCTAACGATGTCACCTGGAGTCACCTGTTGTGCAAGTTCTTTCAGGTTGTTGGTTACTCTCTCCGCTAGAAAAGATAAGTGGATGTAGTTGTATGATCTGAATAGACACAAAATCACTGAAATGAGCCCTTCACCCTGTAAACAGTTTCATTATTTAAGTACGAATGGAATCACGGTAAATAATATTTCTGCAACAGAAGAGTTTTGTTGTACTCTCTGCAATCATGCACGGTGTACTGGGAACTGTAAGAGATGGGGAAGAAGAACAGGAGGAGCCAGCAGCCGCTGACCAAGGCTTGCTGCTCTCCAGAAGCACCAGCAGTTACAGCGTATGCTCGTGACGCTTGGGTCACGCCAATACAGAGGCTGGGACAGGTCTGGGGGCAGCCACGCCGCAGTTGTGTCAGTAATAGCTGGCTTTTGGGATTTGGCATTCGTGTGTCTATATAAACCAGAGAGGCTGTTCTTGTTGTTACAAATGTGGTTTTCCTTCAAGAAGGAAGCTGTAAATACTTAATCTTTTTAAGAAAGGCAATACTCGATCTGGTTTAGACTTGGTGTAATACCACTTGGTAATATTTCTCCAATAATGGGGAATTCATCCTATGACAGCAAGATGGTTGTTTCAGACCACGTGCAGTGGTTACAGGTTAGCTGTACTTGCAGACCAGACACCCTCTGCGCCCAGTCCTGCCTTAGAAGGTTGCATTAACCCAGGCTCTGTGACCGATGGACCTGTGAGACAAGCAACTTCCTCAAATAATTAAAGAATGAATAATCAGTATAATTGGTAGAATAAAATAGACAACTAGATCAAACCTGGAATAAAGCTTTACAGTAGCCTTACAGTAAGAACTTGGCAATATGTAGGCAATCCCTGTTCAAACACACTGTAAAAATCATGGCGTTAGAGGTGTTTGGTTGTCATTATAGAGAACGCTCCCAATCACTTCTAGGGAAATTTATTAATAAAGAGGAAATACTTGTAATTACTGTTTAAGACTTTCATCTGGCTTTACATACACAAAACCCTAGATTAATCTTCTAGGCCTAATATTCTGCACTGTAACTGCTAAACCTTTGTCTTTGTTGGAGTTGATACAAGTTGGGACTTGACCAATTCTGCAGGAATGATCAGAGAAAGTGTATTTACCCAAGTGCATCTCTCTGTAGGATGGACCCAGAAGACAAATCATATTGGGGGGTGGTTTTGTACTTAGTCGTTCATTTTGAGCATCCTGGAGTTCTCTCAAAAGCTTTGTTGTTTCATCAAGTTTCCTCTGAAAGATTTCAGCCTCTGTTTTATGAAGAAAAGAAAGTCCTAACTAGTAAGAGAGTACATTTACTTGCATTATGATATAGAACATGGTATGGCTGACTATGCGGAGGCATTGACACAGTTATAGGCACATCAGAACTGCAAGTACCAAGAGAACTCACCCTCAGAATCAAACTCTTCTACAGGCATGCCGAAGCTTGTAACTGCTTTTAGTGCTGTAAGTCTGTCGTTATTAGCAGAGTCCAACCTGGTAGCAATATCAATTTCCATAATCTTAAAAAAAAAAAAAGGCAAGCAAGTAATAATTCAGGTAATATTTAAATCAGCCTTGAAACAATAAAATTTTTTAGGGAAAATCAGAACACAAAGCTAGTTAAAATTAGTCTGCTCTACAAAAAAAAAGTTAACATACAGAGGGACAGCTGAAAAGACACCCTGTGAAACTTTTACTGTTATTCAGTTTACTATTCTATTTCCTACTTGGATAGAAAATGGCATCTGCCAAAACCACTCGGGGCATGCAGAAACCAGCATCCCCAGTGAAAAAAAAATAAAAATTCCTTGAGCTTACCTAAAGCAAAGTTTATCTGAGATCTGAGGCCAGAATTCAAACCCTACCTGGGAACAGGCTGCAGCTGAAGGCCTCAGGAGAGGAGCCCTTTCCCTAGAACTACTACTATGCTTTGTCTAATTAAACAAAATTTGGGTGGAATGATTTTAAAGATACACTGCATGCCTATAGGGGCACACAGTATTTGAGAAAACTCAGAGTGAGCTATGTATCATGTAATATTTTTACACTTACAAGTTCATGTTAAACCAAATCAGATTAAGATTGGAATAAACCAGCTACAGCTGCCAACCAGATCTAACACATGGTTAAACAATCAGAAACAAAAATATAGAAGCAGTTTCTTGCTGTTCTCTTGACATAGTCTTGTTTAAGACTTAACTTTTTGGAGATTCTTACTCTACAAATGCCTACAAAATCGCACGCCGGTGTCACGTTCGCATAGTGTGCACTGGCAGCTTGTCAAAGGCTCAGTGTAGCCGTACAGCCGTGGGCAGTTTTGTAAGTGCGGGGTTAGACAGGTTGGTTAGAGTAGATAACTGACAGAAAAATTTTACCTTTATGTCTTTTAGTGCATCACTTCTTTCATGTGGGCCTTCAGCTTCCTCCAAGGGCTGAACAGAGAAAGGGTTTTTTAAGTTCAAAGTAAAACCTTACACAGTGCAGTAATTTTAAGGTGAGGTGAATGTACAATGTCATAATGAGCTTTCTCTGTAAACCAAGTTACGAAGTAGCTATTTTTAGAGGGCTTTCTTCAGTTATTCATGTTTACTAAAATACGTTTTTACAGCACACATTTTATTGCTCTTTGCAAAGTCCACATGCTTTTCCCCAGTGATGTCATGTCAGAGATTATGTCCTGGGAGGGGGCCAGGAAGAAAAGGAAGGATGATTATTAGAGGCTGAAGTGTATTCTACACGTAAGTATATTTCTCTTAATACTTGCAACAGTAGTGGCTGAACCCTGTAAGTCAGTGTCACTACTAGGTACTAGAAAAAAAGCTAAACTAGTAATGACAAGCAAAGCTCTGAACAGCCGATCTTTGATGCATGAACTATTTCTAGTATTACTTTAGCTGATATCTGACCCATTGGCAAAAGGCTATGATCTGTTTATTTCAATGGTTTACATTAATGTGAAACTCAAATCAAGACATTTGGTTAACAGGAACTGTCTGGTGGAGATTCCCAACTAATTCTTGGACTGTCAATTAAGTTAAGATTGTCAAATCAGTCCCTTTGATCCCAGTCATGTTTGGCATATACAGGTATTGAAATCTCTTAAGAATCTGAAGAGCAGCTGTTCAGCATTTTTACACAGCATGTATTTGAATTTAAAAGTGCTGCACCAAGTAAAAGGAAAAACTATTTACCAATTCTCCTGAACTAAGCAGTGGCTGCTGGGAACTCGATAAACTTTTTATGGCAACAACCCCCACCCATGATCACCTCATTTCTAAACAACTGCTTATTGATATTTTCTTACTAAATGGAACAGGACCTACTGCTAACGGGAGCGGGAGAGTAGACAGAGAAAGAACGTGTGACTCTCATCTCTAGCTACACTGTTTTGTTAATTTTCATGTTTCACTAATTAACCAGCCAGAATAATCCCCTTCCAGAAAACCCATTCACTGGGCACAAACATCAGGCTTCACCTTCAAATTTTACCAATTAAAAGGGACCCCCATCAATAGGATCAGCATCATCTTTCTTCAGCTTGATAGCTTGTGCGCAAAACATAACGGAGCAGACAGTTCACAAATCCACTCTTACCATTTCTAGTTCTCTGAGAGCTCTAGAATGTCCTCCTTTAGTTAGAACATCAAGCAAACTATCAGCCATTAAGAAAGGATAATCTTGTGCTTTCATCAAAAAATCATGAATACTAAAAAAATCAAAAGATAGTTAAGGTAACTACTTTCATACCAAACATTCAATGGAAAAGTTACATAAAGTCAAACCAGTATGTACAATATACAGAAAACAAGAAGTAGCACAGAATTTGATCTAACTGGCTTGCTTTTGTTTCATTATCCATGCCTTTTGGATACCCCACTTGGGATTCCTAACAAAAACTGAAAAACTAGGAAAAGCAAACTGCCTCGGGCAGCCTCATCAGACTGAAAGCAAACTTGCACAGGCACTTAACTTCTGCACTGTACTTAAGTATTCCCACATTTCATATGAATTTATACCGTGTATACTCTGAGATTCTTGTGAAACAAAAGGACTTTAACTCTGAAGTTTTTATAATCAAGAATAATGACAGCAATGGGAATTAGTTAATTTTTTTTGTAGGAAATAATATGAAAAATCAAGCAGTATACACACTATTTAAGAGTGAAATGGGGAATCGCTATCTCTGGACTCATCTCTCTCACTATGACCAGAGTAGTTTGGTCAGTGTTTGACATTAACTCTAAGGCAGTAAAGTTCATTAACACTAAAAAATCCAGTTTGTATAAACATTTGTACCGCTTGCCATTCTCCTGGCTTTGAACACGAGTCCTTCAGCATTAGTCATAAATATACTCAAATTTTAGACTGCATGTTCTTGGGTACTGGTAGCATCAAAATCCTTCAGCCTTGGCTAATTTCACTTTACAGGCACATTTTCTTATTAAAGTATTTGTTTCTTAAAACAAACAAGCCCCAGCAGGCTCTAAAGGCAGTAGTGCCATCAGTCCCCTGCAAATATACAGCCCGTACTGCAGAGAGTTGCACAACATTGCTTCCATACATGAAAGCTGTTAACACCCATCCTAGTCGTTTGATTACCTGAAAGATCCTTGATTGGAGTCTTCCCCATATGTTGAATAGATTAAGTCAGAATCTTCTTTGCTTATGTTGGCAAATGTAGAATCATATGTTGGAGCATAGGAACTATAGGGTCCGTAATTCAGGTATGTCACTAATGAATAACAACAGTACTATTTATTACCTCTGATATGCATGTATTGGATAAAAATGAGAAGGGGTTGTAAAACAATCCCCCCAAAAGAAACTTTTAGGAATGTACTTCTTACGGTGAAAACAGACTTTCACAGAATGCCATCTGTTCACACTGTAACATCTTTGAGTAACGTCTACATCAAATGCATTTTTATTTACAAACGTTTTATTACCAATACCGTATGCCTTAACATGGTATGCAAATTCAGTCTGGTGCCGGTAACAGGTTCTCAGGCTCCCTGCTGTGCTCTTTCAAAGCTAGCAAAACCCTCTCTCTACCTGGTATATTTAATCTTCTCAATAGAGGTGAATGTTTTATTAAATACGCCTCCCCTTCTGTATGTGCAAATTAAGCTAGACTTTGTGATGTGCTGTTTAGTTACCATTTAAAAAAAAAACACACAACAACTTAGTTCCAAACTATTTATATGCTAGTAATGAGATCAGCAAGTTTCTGGATGACACCAAGCTGAGTGGTGCAGTTGACACACCAGAAGGACAGGATGTCATCCAAAGAGACCTGGACAGGCTGGAGAGGTGGGCCTGTGTGAACCTCATGAGGTTCAACAAGGCCAAGTGCAAGGTCATGCACCTGGGTCGGGGTAACCCCCAGTATCAGTACAGGCTGGGGGAAGAAAGGATCGAGAGCAGCCCTGCCGAGAGGGACCTGGGCGTGCTGGTGGATGGAAAGCTGGACATGAGCCGGCAATGTGCGCTGGCAGCCCAGAAGGCCAACCGTACTCTGGGCTGCATCAGGAGAAGCGTGGCCAGCAGGTCAGGGGAGGTGATTCTGCCCCTCTACTCTGCTCTGGTGAGACCTCACCTAGAGTACTGCGTCCAACTCTGGAGCCCTCAGCACAAGAAGGACATGGAACTGTTGGAGCGGGTCCAGAGGAGGGCTACAAAAATGATCCAAGGGCTGGAGCACCTCTCTTATGAGGACAGGCTGAGGGAGTTGGGCTTGTTCAGCCTGGAGAAGAGAAGGCTGCGGGGAGACCTGATTACGGCCTTTCAGTACCTAAAGGGGGCCTATAGGAAAGATGGGGAAAATCTTTTCAGTAGAGCCAGCTGTGACAGGACAAGGGGTTTTAAACTAAACCAGGGTAGGTTTAGACTGGATATAAGGAGGAAATTCTTTACAATGAGGGTGGTGAAACACTGGAACGGGTTGCCCAGAGAGGTGGTGGAGGCCCCATCCCTGGGAACATTCAAGGCCAGGTTGATGGGGCTCTGAGCAACCTGATCTAGTTAGCGGTGTCCCTGCTCAGTGCAGGGGGGTTGGACTAGATGACCTCTAGGGGTCCCTTCCAACCCAAAACATTCTATGATTCTATGATATTTTGTTCATATAAGGAAGAGGATTTATATTTTAAAAATCAGCACTTGCCTGGAGTAACCTTGTTTCTTTTATCTTCTTTGAACCCTTGTAACGTATTAACTCCTGACTGAAGTCTTCCTGCTGTCATACCCAGCTTTACAGGGCAGTAACCTGGTTCTACAATCGGATATATCAAAATACAGAAATAATGAAGGCATGGTTAAGTGACACAGGAAGACATCCAAACTCATTTAATACTTGTACCCAGAAACTTCAGAATAAACAGGCTGCAACACTCAAAATGTGCTTCATGCGAACGTCTGTGTGTAGTCTTAAACATAAATCCAGACCTAGTAAGTGGTAACACTAGTTAAGTAGAGAAGATTTAACCTAAGTTTTAAGTTTTCACTATCAGTCTTCCTCCTTTCTGCCCTCCCCTAACAGAGGCTGCTTCATTAAGAGGATCTGATTCTTAACTGAAAGGCCAGCTTCATTTATTCTTGCTGATGTTTCCTACTGCACAAATAGGGGAAAGGGAGAAGACAAGTTTTCAGCTTGGTTTCTGCCTGCTCTAGGCCTAGTCAGTTCAGCCCTGTAATGAGCTGGCAGTTAAACAGTCAAGCACCTGCACTCTTTTAGCTAGTGGCACTTACATAGTCGGCACTGAGATGATAAAAAGATCTGGGACTCCAACAGCTCCCAGTGGCCATTTCTGGAACTTCTGTGACCTTTTGGGTCAGCAGACACTGCACTCTGTACAGGGACCAGACTGAAGGATAGTCCAGGAATTAAATGAGCCCAAGCACAGGGCAGGCAGTCCTTTCTCCAATGGCAAAAGCTTTCTCTAGCGGCTTCCACAAACAGCTGACAAAAAAGGAGAAGCAACGGCCACTGAGGGCTCCCTCCAGCTGTTCCCAACAGCTGCTACAACTGGTCCCCATTTATGTCCTGCCTCAGGTGCAGCTTTTTAAAGCCAGATCTTAATCAGACCATAAAGAAGCAACTGGTTCTTGGCCAGTGTTTGCTGATCTGCCCCAGCAAAAGAACAGCAGACCAGGTAGGTGAAAGCGGCTCGTTACCTGAACCATGCCAACTTACCTCCAGCAGTAAGGTCAACCGGATTAAGAAGGCCCAGAGTTGTTGTACCATCTGGTTTTCTTCTTTCAAATTCACACTGAAATAAGATCAGACTATTTTAATTTACCTATTACTTGAAATTCATGGTCCTTAAACTAATAAAAAAAAAAAAAATCTAATCAAACTGTCCTAGCCGTAGGAATCAGGAAGGGATTTGGAGAGATCAGTCAGACTCAGAAATGAGTGCTGCTCTAACCTTCTTATTTTCACTAGGTAACTTGATTACTGGTATAGGGACAAGGAATTAAGAAATTATGATAAACGTTAATGTTTCTGCAGAGGCCAAGAGATAAAATGTGTAATTCATGTAGAAAATTAAATGGGCCCAGTATTACGAAACTGGGTCCCTTCCTGTAACATTAAAAACATTTGATCAGATATGCGGCTATTTCAGAACTACGGGGTTTTTTTGCAGGTCAGATTTCAGATACTTTCTTGAGCTTCCTACTGTTCATCGTTTTCTACTACTTTATCTAAGATTTCTGAAAATTTAAGCTGAACTTGCTCTACTGATGAAATTCAGCATGCATTCAAATTATAAGCCTTTTTTTTTTTTAACCTTACAATGTTACACACATGATCAGTCATGTCTAAAATGGCGTCAACTGTAGTAAAAGCATACCTTGAGTTTCAACTGACATAAGATGCTAAGTAAGCCTGGTTTATGAAAAAGTGAAAGGAGTTACCAAATACACAAAGATTTACCTGGCTGTTTGCAAGTCGTCTTGTTAACTTTCCTCCAGATTCTCTAACAATACGATCAATCTGCTCTTGTTCCCTTTCCAAGCTATTGTTTCGTAATTTGTCTTCAAGTAGATCTTTGTCCTTCCTGTCAATAAACCCCACACAACTTGGTTACTAGCTTTACAGATAGATTTAACAGACACCAACTGGCTAAATATCACAAAAACATACACTGGAGAAATGTTTTTTGCCAGCTGTGCAAACTGGTTTTGCAGACAAAATAAGTAACAACAAAAAAAAGCCATTTGACTGTATTTAATATAGCTGGGGAAACTATATGGCAAAGATTTATATCCACAAATGCTTTTTAATGTTAATAACCACAAAGGTCTCTGTGTTTAGCTTACTTCAGTCATACTGATATCCTAGTTTAGCATGTTGCCAGATTTGTCATCAATCCCACAAAACTAACAATGGTATTTTTGGTAAAATAAAATATTAGATGCTCTGAGTTTTAGTATCTCTATTTTCAAATACGTGAAAATAGTCACTAGTATTTCAGAACACTGGAAGGGGTATTTCTTGATATTAAGATATTTCAGGAAGTGTATGTAGCTATGCCTTTACATGTCCCAAATACAGCTTCTACGCAAAAAAAAGGTACTTGAAATTGGCTATACTTATTCACACCAAAATATTGAAAAGGTCATGCTTGCAAGCTTTCTCCAAAACAGTACTACTTATGAGAAATAGGCACTGAAATAGAAAATAATTGAAAAAATGGAGTTGATGAGCAATACAGGGTTACCTATATAAAAAAATTATGGTACTATATAAGATTCTAAACTTAGGTATTTTTGGTATATGAGGATGCTTTATATAAATGTTGCTCCCCTGAGATGAAGACATCTTAGTACTTGAAGTACCAGAAAGAGAAATCTACATCCTCCGGTCCCTAAAAGTTGTCTTGTTTCAGTAGCATTTAAAGGGTGTATCCTATAATTGTTATTGAGATAATACTTCACTTTTTGTGTTCTTTGCTAGGTGTTTTGAATGCTTTGGTGTCACCATCAACAGGTTCCCCTTTGTCTCTCCCAGGACCGTTTTCATCTTCCCCAGTTTGCTGCAGTTCCATCTTGTCCTTCTGCTTCCTTGACTTCTGCAGGTCAGCCATGAATTCTATACTTTGTTTCAGGCTCTGAATTCTTTCCTGAAAAACACCGGAATCCTTTTATTTGCTACTTCAATTAATCTTTTCCTAACCTACTCATAGAGGATGATTTTATTTCAGTTCCTTCTTTCTTATGTACTATATATAATGTATATATAGTATATATAGAACGCTAGCAAGTATAAAGGCAGTTTCAAAAAGGGAATATTAGATGCAAGTATTTCTTCACTAAGTGATCTGGTAGCAGTACTAAAGCATGAGCCTTAAAACAATGTATTATTTAAATTCTAATATGCAAGCATTTAACAAATATTAAGTGAGTTTTTATTAGTTTTCATTAGATCCTGTGTAAGAAAGCGGAATGAAAGAAGGGTCAAAAAGGAAGATGCATATTTTTAATTATTTTGTTTTGTATTTTCTATTACCTGGCTAAGTATCTTCATCCCTGAGTGCAGCAGTTTTTTTGCAGCTTTGTAGTAAATGGTGTCTGGTTTGTTGTAAATCATTGCATTAGTACACATCAGTTTGAAGTTATCCTGTACAAACATTAATAATTTTGGAAGGAAAGTTAAAATTTTATAGTTTCCTGTATTAAAATCCTTGTTGCAAATGCAGCGTCTTGAGCTTTAGGGAAAAAAAAAAGGTCAAAGAACATTTTTAATTAATGAATTTAAGAATTATTTCATTAAAAACTTAACCAGAAACAAATATGTAAATTAGATTCAAGTCTCAAATTAGCACCCCAATGAACATCCAGAAAGTTTCTTAAGTGTTCAGTATTGTTTGTAGTTTTCAAAATTTTAATGGAAGTCCTCTTAGCTAAAATTACCCACTTCCCTGACCAATCAGCAGTCATTAAAAGAAAAACAAAGTGAAGCAATGTAAAAAAGAGAACAAAGCGAACTTCAGTAACAGAAAAGCTGCAATTCAAAGTTAAATCATTGTAAGGAATATGCCAAAGTTTCAGTTACAATCAAGAAAAGAAATGTATGCTTGTTTGAAGTTCATTTCTGGAATGACTGAGCTAGAAACTTCACTTCTGTACTCACTGCAGAGCCACTACAAGTTTTATCACATTCTCAGCTGTTTACAAAGACAAAAAGCTAAAATGAAAAGCTAACCAGAAACAGCTGAAACAACAGGGAATATTCCTCTTAAGTCTTGGAGCTCTAAGGAAGAATGTGCAAGAAAATACAACCAGTGCTATTAACTAACATCTGCCTAAGTTCCACGGTTACTGGCACACCAATTACACTTCTCGGGTCCTCATCTAGCCCAGTAAAGAACTAGAGAATATTTCTGCTGAAGAAAAAAAAACAACACAAGACCCACACCTTTTAAAAGCTTTAGGGGCCTTCAAAACAGGCCCTGGATCTACTAGACACACTACAGCACAGGGTTAAGCAATTGCTGCCAATGGGACCGAGCTCATCTTGCTTTCATTACCTGTGGATCTACACGACTGGGTAAGCCTGGCTAGTGCTGAGGTGACAAGAGGCAAATGACGAAGTAGTAACCAACAGGCAAAGCCAATAAATTCACTATATTCCTTTTTTTTTTTTTTAAGAGGCAATACATTTAAAAAAAAAAAGAAAAAAGAGAGCAGTCTGACAGAAATGCTAACATTTTCATTCTTAAGTAAAGATCTAAAATGACATGCTGAAGGACAAACTGACAGGTTCTATTTAATCCTGTATAAAACCTGAAACCATCCACATCTTTTGTGATGCATATTTTGAGATGCATATTTACAAACCAGAAATGTTTTCTCTTTCACTTCCAGAACTTACTTGCTCACAAAAGTTCAACAAGAAAACACTCCTTCAGGCAGAAGTACTGGTTCTTTTGGCACCTTCTCATTCTCATGTAATACCAGAGTTCAAGTCAACTGAGCATAATATGTCTCTGTAGTAAAAATAAAATTTACAGAATTACCTTTAATTCTTCTATGGACTGGTACCCATTGTTCTTGATCTTCTCTTTCATGGTACTAAAATCCATCGGGTTTTTAATGATCATGGAATAGCCGGGGGCAATAAAGTCAGTCACAGGAAATGAAAAGAAAGAACTTGGATCCTTTCTGTTAAGAAATGAAAAGACAGTTTTTTATGTTTCAACTTATAACAAAGAACATATTGAGCTTGGAATTAAATAGAAAGGAAAGGACTAAGCTGAAAAGGAATCAAAAACATAAAGCTAGAAATTGCTTGTGTCAGCATAATCTTTCACTTTTGAAGGTTGAAAAGATCCCATATGCAAACCCACACACCAAAAAAGTGCTACAAACATATTTTAGAAGTTAGTTCTACATTTTGGTAACTACCCAAGAAGATTAAAGAAAAAAAATAATATCTCTTTTTTAGGTTTTGGCTTTTTGAAAAGTGGTTTTATATTATAATTAAGTAATTGAAAAATAAAGGGAAAAAATGTCATAAGAATGCATACTTGTCATTTATTGCTTACTCTGAAATTAACGACAGGAAAGCTTGTTGCTAAAAATTGTGATACAACGTGTGTATTTATGATGTTAATTTTCAGTTTACATAATGTTAATAGTTTTTTACATGAACATTTCCTAAGACTTTCAGTGATCTCTCACATTCACTGATGATGTTCCTGGGTGCTTCTAATACCACTAACATCAAATACAGTTGGTTGGTATTGTCTCCTTAGGATCAGGCTTTGTTGATAACCTCTCCTCCAGAACCATTGGTTTTTTTGCTTTTCACTGAACTGTAGCATGAGACTGGGCTGCTACACCAGTGTCAATACTACACACACTGGTGAAACCCTTGGCATTTCAGGTCTTTTTCCTGAGGCTTACTTAGGACTTACTGATTTCTAACCCAAGTTGACAAATTGCTACAGAACAGTGTAAAGCATTTTGCTGTACCTACTGCAGAAGCACAGAGCGCAGATGTTCTGCAACACCCATGGAACACTTGCACAACAGCTTCCACCTGAGAGGGTTCAAAACCAAAAGTGGCTGCTTCTTTCTGTATGCATGGAAGGGTAGCCAAACCAAACACACACACTTTTTGATAGCTGGTTGGTAGTTTCTTGAAACTGACACCAAGGTCTTGAAAATTTAAGGTTAAAAGAAAACTCACTAACAAAGTTTCAAGCTTAATCTGGTGAGACAGATAAAGGGGAAGACCTTTCAACCACTCTCATACAAGACATACAGTTAAAGTCAAGAAAGAGTATCTTAAACCACAGACTACTTGAAAGAACTGCAAATCTGATGATTGTTTTAATCAAAAGACATTTGGTTAATAAGACAGTAAGAAAACATGGTTTAAGTCTTCCAATTGCGTACTTCCTTTTTATAGTAAATAATGCTAAAAATAGCAGAACTCAAGGTAAAAGAAGTTTTGGCAAGTTCATTCCAACTTCTTGTGCCTCTCTGAAAAAAGGTTCTTAAAAAGAAAGCATCACATTATTGAAAAAAATTGTCCTATTTTTGAAAGTTTTTTAAAAGTACTTTAAACTGGAGGTGTTCCTAAGAAGCCTAAGCTGAGAAGTTTTTAGTATGCATTCTTAAACTAGTACTTAAATTTCTAAAATAGCCCTGTTAGCTTTTTTTTTATATGCCTCTTTCCTTAATGTATGTTATTTTTATTTCATAGCTCTGAAAGCCTGTAGCACAATTTTACCTCTGCAGCTGTCTCATGAGTTGATTCAGAGCTTCCTGAAGTGGCGTCTGCTCCACCTCTAGACCAAAAACAAGCAGGGAGAGAGAGAGTGTGAGACAGAACTGACTGCAAGAGGTACCAAACTTCCAAGATATTAGAAATCAACTAAACAAAACAACAAAACTGATGCAACTTGAGAATTCATCATAAATGAAAAGAATACAGTGGCAAAACCCACAACATATATAGGGGATCCACTTTTCTCATTGGCTTTACTTAACATTCTGCTCACTCTGACTTAGGTACCAGGTACATTCTGCCAAAGAAGTACACAGTAACATAATGGCAATTTTTTGTATGAGATGGGGAAAAACACTGAGATGGCAAAAAATGTCAAGTCACTCACTAGAGATGGGGAAAAACACTGAGATGGCAAAAAATGTCAAGTCACTCACTATAGAAACAAAGATCAACGAAATGTGAGTCAATTAAAGAAAACTGGAATTATCAGAAGAAAGTTAATTTTTTTTCCTACCTTCCTGTTTTGATAAAGTACTCGTCAATGGTTTCTCTGGTGGCAATTCCAATCTGATGGGGGGCTGACACTTCATTTCCTGTTCTCCCTCACTGTCTGCATGGTCTCGATCTCGTTTCTTTTTATCCTCCTAGAAAGATTGTTACAGAAACTCAGAGAGCCTGCAAAACCAGCATTATTACTGTACATAATACTCTCTGGATTTTTCAAAGCAACCTCACACAGTTTAAAAAAAAAAGTTTTTAAGTCTTTATAAACCTTGTATTCTTTATGTGCTGTCTCCATCTGCTGGACAATAAAGTAATTCAGCTGTACAATGCAATGTATCACAGAACTGACTTTGGTTTTGTTTTTTTTTTTTTAAATGTGACAGTCACTTGTAGCATGATAGGAATAACTCTGCCCTATTCTTTGCAGGGAGAATTGTCTCCAGCGAAGCCCCCAAGATGCTTTTTGAAGGTTTTAGAAAAGACAGTAAGAAATAGGAATGAAATTTAAAATTAGAGGTACCCATAATGCTTCTAATAAATGTGTTATAATTACTTATCACATTAAGAACCTCAAGAGGGAAATACTTTTTTCTTTTTAATTAAGAACTTGTAAAGTCTTAATTCTATTTTATAGAAATGGATTTATTTAGACGTATTATTACCCCTCTTCTTAATTGTCTGTACACTTATACTTGCAAATATTTTTTGAAAGATGAGAAATTTCAGATGACTTCACTTGTCTTTTTCTAATAAAGTACCAGGAGAAAACGAACCAGCAAAACTAATATGCTGAGTTTGAATGTATTCCAGTTTAAGGACACAAGTTACAGTCATATCCGCTCACCTTTGTGAAGACTGGAGAAAGTTGAAGCATTTTTTCTTTTGCTAAAATGCACCAGCATATACACCTACCTTAACTTTTCTCTTTCTTTTCTCCTTTTCTTCCCCAGGAACTTGTTTTTCTCCTTTCTTTCTCTTTTTCCTTTTTCTGTCCTTGTGTTTTTCATGTTCGGATTTGTCTTCATACAGGCTTGAATCAAGTCCTGCATTCCCGGTAGACAGTTCAGCAACTTCACTTCCTCCAACTTTCAGCACCAGCTTCAGCGGCTTTTCTACATATTCTTAAAACAGCAGAGAAATCAGCCGTGTCAGTGCCGCAGAGACACTCTCGTGCTCAGCCGGAGTAACGCGGCACCAGCTCCCCGCTGCCTCGGAGCCCTTTCCAAAGGGCTTTCAAGACCAAATTTCATTTTTTTTTCCACACCCTGCAGCTGCTTCTGCTTCTCCCCCAGACAGCAGCGCAGGCGCTGGGCCCGGCCCCGACGCCGATCCGCAGCCCCCGGGCCCGGGCCCGCCGGCGGGGTCAAAGCCGCCCTCCCCGCTCCCCGCGCGGCCTCGGCTGCACCCTGAAGTTTTAAGGCACCGGCGGGTGGGCCCGGCCGGGCCGCTCTGCCCCCGCGGCGGGGCGGGCGGCTAGTGAGGGCCGAGGGCCCGCGCCCGCTTTGGGGCCTTTCCCCCCCCCGGCCCCCCCCCCCCCCCCGGCGGCGCCGCGCGCAACCGGGAGGAGGGAGAACGAGGCAGAATACAGAAGGCGCGGCCCCCAGCGCCCCCTGGCGCGCTGGAGGTTCCGGCGAGGCGCGCTGCAGCCGGCGCAGGCGCAGAGGCGGCGCTCGGCGGCAATTGGTTGGCTTGGTCGGGGCAGCTGCGCGCCCGCGGTGGGATCTGCGCTGCGCGCTTCCCCCCCTCAGCCGCGCCGGCCTTGTTCAGCCCGTGGGGAGGTGCTCGCTGGCCGGCCCAGCTCCGTTCCCCGGGCTGCGTTGCCCCTCCAGAGCCCTCACAGCCTCCCGCGCCCTCTCTCTCCGCTCACAGCCTCCCGCGCCCTCTCTCTCCGCTCACAGCCTCCCGCGGCCCCTCGCTCCTCACGCACCGCCAGTGAGTCCCCTCCTGCTCCCTCGGATGTGCCGCCTGCTCCCTGCCTGCAGCGGGGTGTGCCTGCAGCCCTGTCCCTCTTGTCCCTTACCCTTGGGTCTCTGGGGGCAGCGCAGGTTTCCGTGGCTTTTGCAGGGTTCAGCCTAAATACACCTGCGTTTACACTGGCCCGTGCAGCAGAATCCCCCCTGCCATAGCTGTAAGTGCCAGGGGCAAGCGTGATACTAGCAAAAGGGGTGCTGGGGAAGCCTGCTTTCCTGGAAGTGTACTTTACATTGCACCTGACTAGACACAAAGGGGTCTGTGAGGGTTGCCTGCTTCCCGGCTGTGGTGCGGGGCTGTGACCTGGTCAGCCATGCCAGGTAGAGCTCCGGCTTGCGGCAGACCCTCAGTCCCAGATAAAGGCCACCAGCAGTGGCCCGCCAGTCCCAAAAGTTTGAGAACCTGTGCCCAAGTTGGTACCAGTGAGAAGAGCAGATGTGGTAGGTGCCTGAGGAAGGGTAGAGCGTTTGCAGGAGTATGCTGAGGTCTGTGCTGATGAAAGGGTTGCACTGATGGTTGTGCCTGACCTGCGTAGGCTGGGACAGGCTCACCCTTACAGACTGAGTGCCTAAACTTGCTCACCAGTCTTGAAAAGAAATCCTTTATAATCAGGTTGTAAATTTAAGGAAAATATATGTGTATTGTCCATTACAAGTTAAAAATAACTAAGGTAGAAATTAGGACCTCCTAGAAATGGTGGAAGTTAATGCATTTGCCTTGTCTGTCAGTACATCATAAAGCAGGCAAATGGTTTTCAAAATTAAATATAACACTGATTATATAGTCTTTCAAAGTTAATGGTGTATTTGCTGATATCACTTAAACTGCAGTCATTCCTGTTTCAACAACACTCCATAGATACTGTTTTCTCCTAACACCTATAATGTGTCTTGAAATTTCACTTCTGTGAAGTTTGGAGTGCAAAACCAAACTGCGTCTATTTCAGAAGAGAAGCTTTAATTTTATTCCCACACAATAATCCTGTATTCCTCAAGTTTGTTGGATCATATGTGATATTTTATAGTCAAAGAAAATAATAGTTGTTAATGAGAAATTTATGATGTGTGGTGGTATATCTACAAAAAGTTTATTTTGAAAGCTTGAGAAGTTAGAGAAATCCATTGTCCATTCAGTCACTGGGAATATAATCAGATGTGACAGATTTGTTTTGCATTTTACTGGTTAGATTTACTGTCATTTGGTAACCTACTGAAAGAATTGTGTGGGTGGTGCTCTGGAATAAACCACAACTTTCCTGCTTGATCTTACTCCAGTAGTTTGAAATTCAGCTATAATAGACACAGTTGTTTTTCTAATTCACATCTGGATCCTTTAATACTCTTATTACATATGCAGTGAATGTTCTTAAGCATACTTTAGTGAGAGGTAGAGGGTTTTTGCTTGGGATGTGGCCACATGCAGAAAATACAAGGCTAGTAAATATTTAAAGGACATGTTTTATAGAATGAAAAAAAAAGTTGCTATATCCTCTGTTCCCACAAGAGGACTGGCAGACTTTCTAAGTTTTTTTCTTTTAAATGTTATATGGCAAGACCATTTGTTCAATTGTTTTTCTGAAATGTCCTGACTAATCTTGTCCTGAATTTAATGAAATTTGAGAGAATTATACACAAACAAGTAATGTGAGATATTGCCAACATTGAGAGCTTCCCTTTCTAGGTGTCTCGTTGAATAACATCCCTTGGATCAGAGAAAGATACTTTTTCTTAACTGTTAGCGCAGACACAGGTACGTAAAATACACTCCAGCTCTCCTTGCCAATTAAAAGATCAGTATTTCTTTCCCCTCAAAAACACTCGTGCAGCCTTTCAAAGCACAGTTCAGCTTGGGCAAGCTTGGGAAGAGAAGATGCTGCATTTCTCAACTATGTTCAAGAGCATTGCTGTTGGGGCTTGTCACTTCCCTGGGAAATGAGCCTGCATTCCTTCATACTCAGCAGGCTCTGCTGTTACCTGCAGCACCAGCGGAAAACTAAAGGAATCTTATCCCTGCCTCCTCTTCCAATACCTTAAGTGTTCTCAGATCAGGGGTGGTCCTTCCAATCTCAGGGGTATTCAGTTGTGCAAAGGGGAAAGATGGAAGTCCTAATCTCCTTCAAATCAACACAGAGGCCAAATATGACTTGAACAGCTGTCATTTAAATGTTTGAAAAGTAATTTGTTACATCACCATAAAAAAAGGCCTTACTATGATCTCCTATTTCCAAGCAATGGTTTTTCATATTTTCACATAAGATGTTATTTTTCAACAAATCACATTGTTTACAAATTATACTTTTGCCCAGTAAAAGTAAAAGCTGGTGGTTTTCAGAGCTGACTCAAGATTGCTAAAGCTTTGCCAATACAATGTGGCCTGGTGCCATAGCAGAAGAGCTATCAGTGCAGACAGCCTTATAGCAGGACTAAAAAGATGAGAGATCAATTTCTTCTAAAGGTTACAGAAACTTTTGTTTGGCTCAAAGAACTTGGTTTTGGGAGTTGATGATAAAGATTATCACTTCTTATATGCAACTTTTTGAAGTTAATTTATCCTTCCTGCATGATCTGCTTTTTGAGCAAAATACACTCTCTGGTTGAGGGAATGCAAATAGAGAAACTTCTATTAATTACAAAGAAAAAGGCAATATTACTTTGGACATCAAGATATTATGTTGTCATCTAGGAAAGTTAACAGCTTTTATTGTTACTTGGTCTTGTAGCTTTGTAACAAGATCTCCATGCCGGGTAAAGCTGTATGATTTTTGCTAATGCAATAAAATGACAGAATGCTTTACTATGACTGCAAGTTGAAGTGCATAAAGTGTAGATGTGTTTTACTAATGTGAACAGAGATATTTTAGATGTCAACTGAATGGATTCCAGAATTGCATCACAGAGTAAGAAGGAAATTTGTTGCAGCTTATGTACACAAAAAGCCAGAGCTGGGCTAGGATAAGGACCTCTGTGTCAACAATTGCTTCTGAATAGTCGCTTTGAAAGCTCTTACCTATGCTCTTTGAAGTACTTTTCGTTAGCAATCAAATAGCTGGCAGTAGCTGTCAGCATGTCAAAACCTGCTTCAGGTCACATTGCTTCCATGTATGATACTGTTCAGAAAAAGTCTGTTAGGGCATCATTTCTAAAATGCCATTTGGAAGCCTATGAAGAGTTTTATCACTGTCTAATATTAGAAAGGCGAGGTCTCATTCTTGTTGATTGAATGTGCAGGATTAATAATTTCAGTTCACTGTATATTTTCTGAGGATCATGTTCCTCATCAGTGTCAAGTTTCTATAGCAACTAGCATTTAAGAGTGAGAGACAATAATGTGTGTTGCTATCACTGCTAGCCACTAAAAGTAATGGAGAAAATGTTGGAAAGTAGAAGTCCAAGTATTTTCACGTGTACCTTCTTTCATATCTTAAAGAACTTGGATCGAGACCTATGGATAGTGTAAGGTCATATTAGTGTATATTCATTTAAGTAGACATCAGATAATGTAATTATTTAAATTGGTCATAGTTTTTTTCCAAAACATTGAGCAAAGAAGCATGCAATAACCACAGTCATTTGTGTATTAAGAGAGATATAAAAAACTTGGTGAAACCCTGTTGCTTTAATCACTAGGTTAGTCCAGGAGGAAGAGGTAGATTCTGGTAACAGCAGAAAGACGCAGAGACCACTGCAAAGCACAGGAGGCAAGCGCACTAAAATCTTGGGAAGGTTTGCAGGAATGTACAAGCATGTAGAAGCTTGGGCTGCTAGAGTCACTGGGAGTTTTTCATAATCAGGTTTGGTTTGCAGTCTATGACACACAAATGTAGGGAACAGTTTTTGCGACAGACATGTATTTAAACCCAGTATTTTACACTAGCACACCTTTCTAAAAATATCCAAATACATATGGCTGAAGTAAAGAATGTAGCCAGTCTTTTATTGATTCATGTGTTATTATCAATATGACTTTTAAATCAGTTATTTGTTAGCTGAAAGACTCAGTATGACTATTTTCTTGATTCTGTGAGTATTAAAGGGACACTGTCATTTTCCATGTGCATATGGCCTGACAAAATGTAGTGTGGGAGATGAAAGTTTTTCCCTTACTTTGAATAGACCGTCTTGTCATTATGACGCGTTTTCTCTTTTTTTACTTTAACACCAAAATGCTGCATATTGTGCGGGTGGTAAGTCCTGTCTAGAGATATATCGTAAATTATTAGTGGTGAAGACTTGGCGTTTTGTCTAAGAAAAGGAAACCTAATTAATTTACTCATGGTAACAGGCAGATACCTGTTTCTACCCCAAGATCCTTAAGACTGTAATAAACTTGATAATAAGATTGTAATTCAATCATAATTATGGATGATTACCTTATTGTCCATAGAGCAGTCATATTGGTAATACTGTTAGATCTGTATGTGTGTAAGTCTGTGTTTTGTAAATATCTTTCCTATGACCGTGTTGAAATCTTGTGGGCACCTCTTTTAATAACTCTCTTTGAAGTGATTTTATGCACCTGAAGAAATACCTTGTTGCACACCTCTGAACTAAAATAGCAATTTTTTGCTAGACATGCATGAAATTGCATGAAATTTAAACATTTGTGACCTTGGTTCTTGGCTGCTATTGCTAGACAGGTTGGGAAAATTAAACAGGATTCACCTGGGTCCATATAGCTTCCCTCATGAGTGGACATGGATGGACAAATGGGATTTATCCATCATTCCCTGCTTCTTAGTTAAGTGGAGGATTTGGAGCAAAAGAAGGGAGAAACCTGAATAGCAAACAAGTTGGAACTGAAGCCTGCCTTAGCAGCTGCAGCAGGTAATTTACTTAGGGAGCAGAGGCCATTTTTCAATGCAGAGTCTTGTCTTCTATGGTGACTTGTTCCAGCCCTACATGTTTTAACTTCATTCCCTCTCCCCCTTCTTTCCATTTAGCTAGTCATTTCTGAATGCAAATCACACTTGTATATCAGGGTGGGTATAGTTGAAACTTGCATCCCCTTGTGTTGTTTACTTTGCCTAATAGTTACATTCCTCTACTTCAAGCTTACTCTAAGTTGTTTAGGGCTGCAGCTATTGTTGAGTGGACTTCCTGGAACAAATTAGGAACAGAAGCTCCTCTCTGTGATTGCTGTGTGCTTGTAGCCACGTAGCAGGGACGTAGCTCTACTTCTATGTGTGTCTAGCTCAAATCCATGTGACTGCTGCATGCAACCTGGCAACTGTCTTTCCACAGTGCTTGAGACAACAAGGTCTCAAAGTTTTGCTTTGCTATAATCATATTGAAAGAAGGGTCTCCCTCAGGCTTGGAGGAGTATTTAACTCTTAATAAGAGTATCTCAGTAAGATAGCTTAAGGAATACATTATTTTAACATAAAAATTCTAGTGCAACGTTGTCTAAATTGTGAGCTAAATGTTGTCTAAATATGGAGGAGATTTCCAGATAAAGCCATGCCATCTTGTAGCAGTGTAAGATTGGGCATTGAAAATGAGGATGGAGAGTTTGAGCTCTGGTTTTAACTGATGGGTGCAACCTAATATGTTTTGGAGATGTAACCAAATTATATTTAGTACTGATTCTGAGTCTGATCCTGTTGCACTCACTCATGTGTGTAGTCATGCTCATTTCAAATACCTGCAAGCTTTTCTTGTTCAATTAAGATGTTACAAGCCTGTTTTGAATTTCCTTGATTCACTTGCTTGGCCAAACTTGATTTGAAGTCCTAAACCATTTTTTTCCCGCAGTATATATTTTAATTACTTATGTTATATTTTAAATGTAATGATCTTAAAGGTCTTTTCCAACCAAAGTGATTCTAGGATTCTATGAAGTATCTGAAAATGCTTATGTTAGTAGCAGACGCATCAGACTACTCCGTTAGACATGTGTAGCACCCAAATAAGGGTGGAGATGAAAGTTTTCCTAAGAAGTTTTAAGTTGCTGTAAGAGGAGAAACAGATAATAAAATTTACACTTGTATTAAATTTGCACTTGTAAGCTATGATAGGAGGAAGTTCAATAGAAATGTCTAGCTGAACCCCTCAGATTATGCTCCAGTTACTTATTTTTTTTTAGGTAGCAATTCAGCTTTTTAATTTTATTTTGTTTTGTGTAGTGGTGTCTCTAGAGGAAACATAGTGAACAGAAAAAAATAAGAGCATTAGGCCACTTGGTGGTGTCATATGCAAAGGAAAACAAATCTACCACGTTCAGGTGAAGGAAATGTACATAACAGACCACTTTTATTTGCTTATTATCAGATTAAACACAGTACAAGACATCACATTAACAGTTACTTTTTAAAGACCTTTAATTTCAAGCAGGTAGTCAAGTACATTTTGTAGGATAAAGTCTGGTTTTAGCTCAGGTCTTACTAATGGTGTTTGTGTTCAAGTTATTAATGGTGTGTTAGTTGGTTCAGAACTCTTGAACCAGTTCACAGCAGTAAATCTATAATTTAAAAATGGAGAGGGCTACATGGAAGCTGCAGGGCCCCCCCCCCCCCCCCCAGTGACTTTAGTAATGACTTTGGTTTTTATCTTCTGGAGTCTGGTGTCTCTCACATTCACAAGTGCAGCAGCTTCTCCTCAACTCTTTGTATTTTATACACATGACTGAGAAGCTTGGGAGAAGCTGTGGCGTTGCAGTGCTTTGGGAGGTATCTTGAATTGCACAAACTGTGACAAGAAAGCAGGGGTAATGGGTGCCAACAGGCCAGTATGCTCCCCTGCAACTGCATACACCTGCCAAAGATACACGTGAGTTTGCATGGTGATACTGGAACATGTATACACGCGCGCAGCGAAAGGGAGGGTGACGTGTGGAAGATCATGCTGGTGTGGCCCATCTATTTTTTTCCATGCAATAAGAAGAATGAAAGGTCCAGCTTTCCATCACCTTTTAGTTCAGACTTCTTTTAGGCAGGTACAAAATGTTTGAGTTCAGCAGGATGCCACAGGGTTTGCAGAGCAGTGTGTTGCAGAGACAAAAATTTATACTGTATGCACTGGTGTTCATGTCAAGGGAGAAAAGTGAGGATAAAAGAATAAGTATAATGCTGCTCTGCAAATTCTAGCAGAAGTAAACATTTTCCATGCTAAGTGGGGCCCACTAAGGAATGTCAGTTTTAGTCAAACTGAAATGGTAATCAGAATTTTATTTTCTGGGGGAAAGAAAAAATGAAGGAAAAAAGAGGAAATTTCCATTCTGGTTTGATAGAAACACCAAGTTAAAGTTAAGTTTCATTTTCAGATTGAGCAAGGAAAAAATAAAGGTGTTTTGACTGGTATTTGGCTTGTGTTTGGTTTGGCTTTTTAGCCTACAGCCTAGAAATGAAGTAAAATTTAAGAACAACTTAGGCCTGGGCTGTTCAGATTAAACTGAAGATATAATTTAGCCTTGTCGTTGAGGATTGTACCAAATCTGGGTACTAAAAGAAGTAGCAGGTACTTGATAATTTTAAGAACAAGTGACCAGGGTAGTGTCCGAGTGGGTACTAACCTGCTGGGACCTTGGCTTAGGTGTATCATATTATGAGGTTCCCCTGTCAATCCAGAATGTGTAGCTGAAGTGAGAACTTCACATGTTGACAGTTGTAAGAAGGGGCTTACTCTTAAATCAGTATGGAGCGTAGTCCTGTGCTTCAGAAGACAGACAACATCAGTGATGGTTGATTTGTTGCTTATCATGCTTGTTGGTGTGGGTGATGACATCATGTTCTTCTGGAAAACCTTTAGCATTCCACAGATTTTTACATAAATTAGACCTGAAGCATTTTAAACTTTCCCATAACAAGCCAGGTGGCAGATAAGTGATCTCCTTATGTTGTATATATTATCTCCCAAAACTTCCAAGTGGCACTGATGACCAAAGATGTAGTATGGATGGGGAACATACAATTTGTAGCATACTTCTATAGCTCCCATGATATCCTCCACAACTTTGTTCCCTGAGGGAAAGCTTGGAGGAGGACAGCATAAAGAGCATACTGTAAGGTCACATGACCCTTTAGATTGCTGATTATATGTAACCAAAATAATACTATTTCAATATCTAAATATTAAGGACCTGTTACAGGCTATGAATATCTTAGAAATTGCTAGTTAGAAATTACTACTATGTAGAAATTACTAAGAACTTTTGGTCTAAACTTCGGGGTTTTTTATTCTGAACCCACTCAGTAGAATACAGATTCTTTAGATGAGATTAGCTGAGATCAGAAAGTTGACAGTTGGAGAAAGGAAATTAAATTAAATGAAAACTATGAGAGATTTGTCTGGCTAGGCTGATTTGCTAGGACTCTGCACCAATTTTAGTTCTTCCAAAGGCTTTGCAAATAACTAGCCTGATGTGGAATAAGAGGGGAGATGGATGCAATCTGTGGGGAGGACCACGGCTCCACTGTACTCTTATTATGCTTCTCTTTATCGTGCTGCCTCTTCTGTTGAGAGGGTTTGCTGACAAAAAGGTACTAAATGACAACTGTATGATGAAATTTTATCACCTTTAAAGAAAAAAATAACTCATTTGCTGAAGGGGGTGGCGGGAGGAGTTTAAGGAATTAAGCATGTAACTGTTCAGATGGAGTCTGTTTGGTTAGACCTAAATTCCTTATGTCATTGCTCATTAATGTTGTTGTAGCAAGTGTTTATGCATGAGTGTCCGAGAAGAACTGAATGTGATCAATTCAAAATGGCCTTGTCAGACCGCATGCAGAATTCACTTCAAGATGTATATGGACATGCATGCTTTATGATTTATTCTGACAGGGTATTCGCATTGCTGCTTTAAGTATTTCTCCAAATCTTTTCACAGTAGATGATCAATTAGCGCTTTACTTATTATTTCCATTAATTTAAAACATGAAAACAACAATATGGCCACTTCTCATTGATTTTATTTCCTAGGATGCATAAAAATCCTATCAGATCAGTGATCTTTCTGGTTCTGTCACCAACAGGTTGTTAGGAGATCTGCCTCTTGTTGCAGTGATTTCCCTCTTTCCCCCTCTAATAGAAGGTTAACTGAATTACAGCACTCTCTGGGCCCTAGGGCAAGAATTAGATTCTGATCTTGGAATTGGAATGGACTTTTTGTCTACGTTTTTGTAACCCTTCTTTCCCGTCTGCAGTCTTCTTGTCTCCAAAGGGGACTGCTAATTCTAAAAATTGCTTATCTTAACAGGTTATGAAAGTTTATATAGAGTTGCATTAAGCAACTTAAATGTGTGGTAGCATGGTTATGTCCTGATGTTACATCCTGATGTTGAACATGTATTTGTCTGAAGGACTTTGTCTAGCATGCTGAGGATGAAATGATCCGATATTTGAAGTTTAAAGCTCCTGTTTTATTTTTCACCTTGTCTCATGGCTGGTGGTTCCACAGGCTGATTGGGCAAGAAAATGTTTTCTTTTATCAGTGTTTTAAATTTTCTGTCCTTCATTTCATTTACATGCCCTTGTTTTTCCATATAGAAAAGCATGAATTTCAGTCATAGTTACCCTCATGCCAAGTTTTCCTGGAAAACCAAAACTGATTGTATTTAACCTTATAGCAAGCTCACAGGTATTTTTGCCCTAAAACCACAATACATTGAATCATATAACTTCTTGCCTTCAGTGTTTTTTTTCTTTTTTATTTTCGTTTTTTAAAAGAGCAATTTTTCATCTTTGTTGATGCAGGGTAAAAGCTGAAAATGTGTATTCCAGAGAGTGAATTAACAGAAGATGGAAGTATACAACTTGTATTTGTTTTAAGGTAATATGATTATTCTAGTGGAAAGAGCCTAACTTGGGACATTTTGAATGCTTGGTGTAGCTATTTTTTTCTCTTTAAACCTTGTCTTTATTGAAATATCCGAATGTTAGAAGTACGTCCAAATGTAGCTCCCGATCTCAAGCTACTCCTAAACACTGTTGCCAAAGAAATACACAGGAAGAAGTTTTACCCATACATTAGATGGCACTTTCAGAGTCCTTGCTGGACCAGCAATATTGCTGGAAATGTTTGTCTCTGATAACCTGTAAGGGGGTATTGCAAATGTTTTTCTGCTTTTTATAGAACCTGTTTCTCATTTTGCAAGTAGATGCAAGATAAAAAGGGCAATGCAACTTCAGAAAAATAATTTAACATTTTTTGCTTGATTTAATTGGAGGCATAAATATGAGAGTCATACTTACTCAACTGAAACCTCATATTTATTATTACCTACCAGAATTCTTGCTTTATAGTACAGAGCAACACTTCACAGTTGCCAGGTTTCACTGGAGATGAAGTGATAATCTCTGGCTGTAAGTTGTAAATTGCTTTGGGATAAAAGGTACTGCATAAATGTAAATTGTTACCTTATTAAATGCAAGTGTAGCATAACATGGTTTTCAAATTACTAATGAGTATTTTCTTTGCAAGGCTGATGGCTTTTTTCAGATAAAATAGCACTGGGTGTATTTAATCAGCCTAAGAGGTTCTTATCTGGCACATTGTGATACTTATTTTTATTTCTATAAACAAGCATTATTTGGAAGAATTGGAGGATAAAATAAGATAAAGTTTACAGTGTTTTTATTAGTCTTGATGTTTTGATTACCAATCAGGTTGCTTATTTTTCTGTTTAAATTAAAATCAATATTATAATACTTACTAAAATGCATTTTTTGTATTGTAGCTGTTTTTAACAACACACAAGTCAAAATGGCATCTATTCTAGATGTGCAAAATGATTAAAGATGTTAACATCAAAATCACTGTGAATGAGAAGATCGATTGGGTGATATTTAATGGAAGTACTGATGAATTCCATTTTAGGAGGTTTCTGTATCATTTGTATTACTTCAGTTCCTTCCCCCCATTTATATGCTTGGCTTTTAATAGGGTGAAGGAACAAAAATCAATGAGATTATAATTTAAATGAGTGTTTTTGTCAGTAGGCTATGAGATCATCAAATTCTCATCAATCTAATTGGTTGTTAGGAAATGCTAGGATCTCAGTTTTACCTGACTAAATTTACCACTCGTTTGAGCAACCATAAGAATACAAATACATGTTTACATACCAAAGATTGAAACTTGACAGGTAATATGCTTATTTTTTTTTTTTTCCACAAACCTACTTTATCCAGGGAAGAAATGGTGCAAAATTAGCAAGATTTTAAGTAGAAATTGCTTTGGAAGAAGGACCATACCTAAGTGTATCCTTGTATGGGGAGCAAAAGGGGGAAAATACTCCCAGGTAATTGGAAATTGTGAAGGTGTTACAGTTGTCAGAAAACCTGCAAGCAAAGCTTGATGAGAAAGGGTATGACAAAGTAACAAAAACTTGATTAAGGCTTAGATAATGATACAAGAGGTATTGCCACAGCATGTAAAAACTAATTTTTGTTGGACACTGAACTTTTAGCAAGTCCAGCATTGTTTCATTTTGTGCTGAACTACACTTCATTCATAATATGTACTTATATATTTTTAAGCATACTAAATAATGTATATAAATGACAGTTTTATGCATGTGCATTTTAGCAAGTCTAATTTCACTCTCAGAGCATGTTCGCATCAGGTAAACACTGTCATTCTGTGTTTTGATTTGATTCTTTATTATTTTGACATAATTCATGATGTAAAACATGGGAAGGGAATAATGCTAGTATAGCAACAAGCAACATGGTGAAAACTAAAACTACATTTTCCAGAGGCGTGTTGCTAAGCCAACCTCATGGCCAAAAAGGAACAGAAGTCGTAACTTTGCATTTGGCATGAGTACACATAGATGACAAAAGCTGATGGGATATTAAATATCTATAAATATCTGTGCCAAAATGAAGTTGTGTTTGTATCCTGTATTGGTACATCTGACTAAGGCAGCAATGAAGTCAGCAGTGATGTGGGCACTACTAACCTGTAGTCTGCAGAATTTTTTTGTTGGTCTGTGTTGCAGTGACACCTTTATTTTGCTGTATCACTATAGTAACAGTAGGAGCCACTCTACCCAAGATTTACAATGGCTTCTGTTTTAACAGCTTCCTACCTCGTCCCCTGATGGTCAGCTACAAACTGGCATGCTGCTTTGGGGGTAAACAGTGAAGGAGTGCAGACAAAAATATCCCCAGCTCAGGATAGCAGATAAGCATGATTTTAAGAGTCAGGGTTCAGAATTCAAAAGTAGAATTGTATCTGCAACATTGCCTATGATGTTTGCTGTTATTTTCTTGGGGCAGGAGGAGAAAGGAGGGTATGCAATTTTGCTGTGCAATTTTTGAGATTTCTTACGTGGAATCCTTAATGGTTTCCATGTACTCGAATATTTAATGATGTTTCCAATATAAGTAAATACTGTTTACGTACTTTAATTCATATTTTTTTATGCTATACAATAAAACTGAAGCTAGTGTTTATGCAGTAGTCCATTAAGATGCTCCATATTTAATCAACTTTGTCAAGGAGCGGCAGAATGAGGACTTACAGTCAGAGCTAAGGGACAGAGGCATAGCATGGGTAGGGAGCCAAGGTGGACTAGAGCATCTCCAATTACAGAGATTGGTTGGCTTAAACAAACATTATATAGTGTGTCGAGTAAAGACAATTCAAGGAGAGGTATAGTCTGACCCCAAATCTCACATAAGCCTTTAGTTACACTGATTTTTTTTCCTCTCTCTAATCTCCTGAGCTCTTTATTTTAGAACTAGTACTACACCATGCTTCCTCTTCACTATTTTTGTTTTCTGTCATCTGTTGCTGAGTATATTAATTTATTTTAGATTGTTGCTCAGTACATGATCTTGAAAGACTTCTAACACTAAATATAAATGAAAAGTAACCGCCTGTTCCATGAAAAGATAGTATCTGCTTAAAACTGAAGGATGTGAAGTAGAATAGCTTTATTCCAGTTGTTTTTAAGTTATTTTTTTGCTTTTACTACCATTTCCCACTTAGGCAAATACTGTGTTCAGGAGAGCTACAGAAAAAAATGCTAGATACATAAATCACCGTTTCTTGGTTTATACTGTTCTTTGGATATGTAAAGACTACGTATGGCTCTGGTCTTTAAAACGAACAGGCAGATGTTCCACAGCTGTTTGTTGATGCCTGACTCAATGGTGCCTGAACACTTTCCTACCTGCCTGGAGGTGTCATGGTGTATTCCACTGAAGTGATTAAAATAAGCATTATTTTGTGGAAAAAAATGTGTAATGCATAAAGTGAGTCTGAGCATTTATTAAGGATGAAGATAACATGAAGGAAACAGCTTTCTCAGAAAGCATACAATATTTATTTACCTTAGGCTCTCATGGTCCTGTCAATATCTCTGTAGTGTTAAAGCATTTCACTAAAGTACAGCACTTCTTTGGCACAATGACATATTTAGCAGTCTCCTCAGGCTATTTCAGACTTTCATTAGAACTATATCATTCTATCAAGGATGCTTATTTACACACCTTCAGAGTGGTTGTTTTTCTAGGGTGAATTTGGAATTGAAATCCAGATGACACTGCTGATATTTTTCACCTGGTTTACACAGGTGAATAGTTGACTTGAATGTCTTTCAAATACATTTCATTTTATAGTGGACGAGTTGTATGGGCTATTCTTGACTACAGACAACATTTTTTGCTTTAATTCTTTGGCAACTATTCACTGACGAAGTTCAGCATTTTTTGCTGTATAAACCAGCTAGATATCTGGACGTTTTACAGTTATAACCAAAGAAAAAAGCATATGGCTGAACTGGGCTCATGTGTAATTCATCTAAATTGGGGAGTAAGTGTGAAAATGTGATGACTTCTCTTAGCTAACAGGCAGCTACTTAAATAGTAAACTTTTCAGTTAAATGCATGATTCTTCACACTTTGAAATAAGGTCAGACTTCTGATAGGCTCTGTTAATAGATTTCAAGGCAATTTGTATTAGAAACAGATTGTAACATGGATTGACCATAGCCTTTATGTTATTTTCCTTAAAGCAATAAAGTTTATTCTGTCAATGTGAGGTTCAAGGCACTTTGCAGCCAGGATGAGCTTCTGTTTTTGTAATACCACCATCTTGGCTACCATGTAAGAACTCAGAGCAGGTTTCACAAAGGTTAAAAATACTTGAATTCTCATGTCAGGCTTGGTAGTTGGGGATTTCACAGCTCACACTGACATGTTCTAGAGATCAGAAGTCGATGGCAATATTTGCTGACCAGCAAGAGAGAAGAGCAAAATAGACAGGAACACTGTTTCTTTTCAGGAATGCTGTAGTTCATAAACAGTTAAATGCTGCCTCCTTGGAAGAGTTTAGCTTAGCCCACAAGGGGAAAAAGACTATTTTGCAGTTTTCTGTTAGCACAACTCATTGAGTATTTTAGTCAAAATTCATTCAAAACTCAATTTTATTCTAGAAATCAAGTTACTTGAGGATTACTTCAGTGCAACCAACAGAAGAATTTGAGCTCTCTGTTGGCTTTCATTATAAATAATTCCGAGTTCTGTTCCATAGCCTTCATTTGCCACTGACTGATGCAGAGCTTCAGCTACTGAATGTTCACAAGAAATAAGACGAACATGTATTTTGTATCATCAGCTATGAAAATATGCCATTGAGTGACACCTATGCAATCAGTAAATCAACAGAGCAGAATCAAGCTTATTGTTTACTTCAAAAGGAAGGCCAAAACTGAAGTGCTGCAGCCACACTTCTGAATGATTTGTACTGTTCACTACCAGATCCATCTGCATAAATAGGCTTCCTTGCAGAATTTAGATGAATAGAAATGCCTCCTCTTTGGCTTTATTAATGTCATTTATTTTTAATAGAGGGGAAAATTGAAATAAGTTCTTTATGTGAAGTCTGTTGAGGAAAGGAATCTGGGGAAAAAAACTTAAAAGTTAATTTTTTTTAATCTTGAAATCTTGTGCTTAGTAAGTGTTTAAAAATTTCTGGCAGTCCTGTTAGTAAAAATAATTATTCACAGCCTTCTGGGTGTTGTGGATCTTTTCATTTTATATGTTCAAAAGAAAGGGGGATTCTTCCAAATCCTCAAATGTACAAAAGTACATTAATTTCATTTTCATCGCATTTCTTCATTGCATTAGATTTGCATGGGTTTTTAACCCAGAGATTTAGCAGTAGTGTGGGAAGGCAAGCTTTTTTCCCTCCTCCTTTTTTTTTTCCAGGAGGGCATTTTGGGTCATTTTAGATGAAAGAAACTTCAGTTCATGCTATTATGTTGGTTTCCTGGTTACAGTTCAGTTTTGATTCCTTCTCTAGAGGGCACACGAAAGGGAAAAATGTTGGCAAGTATATTGGACCTCTGGGTTGTTGTGTTTCTTTTTAATTTTAGCACAGGTTCTAGTTAATACTTTTGAATAATGCCAGCCTTCCTTCTCAGGTTAGTCCCACTGATTAGCTTTTTCGGTGGAAGGATATTTATTAATGGGGACTGCTTATATAGAACTCTACTGGTCGGTGTAACTAGAAGTGATGGATCTTGTTCATTTAACCAGGAGAATATGGCTCCCTAAGAACACAGAAGACTCGCACGGTTTAACTAAATGCAAGATAACAAGTTTACAAGAACAGTTCTAGACACTCTAAGCACTGCATGATGCAGAGGCTATAAGGGTGTCCACCAAGTGGGATTTTTCTGATGAGGCCATTGTTTAGGGCTCAATGTAATGTAAAGGCGCAGAATGGAAGGTTGGGCACTGTTTGTGTGGAAGGGGGAGTTCTGGATAGTTCCACTGCTAATGAGTAGTCCCTAAAATATAGAATCATAGAATCGTTTAGGTTGGAAAAGACCTTTAAGATCATTAAGTCCAACCACTGAATATCTGAATTATTAGAGTCAGCATATTATAGCTTTTGGATAAAATCATTTTCCTGAAGGAAAATGCTAAAGTGATCCCTCAGTGTGAATTCTGTGTTACATCTACTGTAGGTGCAATGACAAATCACATTGCTTTTTTAAATAAATTATCTAAATATATTAGGACACGTAGATTTTTGGCCATTTACATGAGTGCTTAGGAGGAGCATCTTCCAAAACAGGAATTTCTGGTGTCTGTAGCAAATTTGGTTATGTTCTTTCTTCCCTATTTATATTTAGCCAAATGTAGATTTATGTTTCACTGTCCTTTACTTATCATGCAACCACTTGCTGAACGTTTTGCGATGGGCCTGTTTCTCTGGGAGTGACTGGTACCCTGAGTATTCTTGATGACAACTGGTGCTTCATAAATGCAGGATATTAATAGCATAAGAACTTTATTACTTGTTGTTTAGAGTTTTACAGGTTGTTTCTGTTAAGCAAAGCAATTTTTATGTGGAAAGACACATAAAAGCAGTTCCTTATTCACAGACAATTCATGTAGTACTGCTTATCTAAACATGGTTGGGATCAAATGGCAGCAAATAATTTCTTGGCTTATAGTTCCTAGTCCTTTGTTTTAGAAAGTGCATTTGCCCTCTTGCTTTCTCTCTCTGCTTTCTCTCAGGGATGTATTACCATACCTTTCTTCCTGTGTCCTTGACTTTCCTGCCGCCTACTTTTTTTTTGCCTCTGGCTGCCTCAAGTTGCCTTTATATAGTTGCATGTGACTGCCAAAAATCTTCAGGCTGATTTTAGCATTCAGACGTGAAGGAAAACCTAAGTCCATCTGGCCCAAGTTCTAGAACTTCAGGGTTGCAGAAACTGTGTTGGGAACGGTGGCTGCCTTGTTTAGCTGTTACCATGAAAAAATGGCCATTAAGCTGCTGTCATAATGGCATGTGGCTACTGTACCTGCTTACCTGAAGGAAATTTAGAAGACTACCAGTACATCAAAACCCCATTCCTAGGAAGCTGTCTGATCTTCGTGATAACAATTTAGCCATTCAGCCATTGAAAAGTTAAAATGCATGCCTACTTTGTGCACCTAAAGGCCTTGAGAAGACAACTAGAAGGCTTTTGTGTACAGCTTATACCACTTGGAATGTCAGTGTTGTGCTACCTCCTTTTTGACTCATTTTATTTGAGCATATTATTCAGCATTTAGGTCAGCATTGGTTTTCCAGCAATACTGCACTGGATTGAGATTTGGATAGAAATGCAAGGATATCTGACATGATTTCAGATTTGATAACATAAGAACTACTGCTTCTATGTAGAACTGAAGTTCCATATTTCATTTTGTCTTAGTTCCACAATCAGATACACATTTGCTTAACAGTAGGGAGAATTTGCTTTGTGGATCTATATCTATATTGATCACAAAGAGAAAACATTTCCACCATTATCTAGAATAAACAATTTCTTATACTTTGTGATTATCAGACCAATGTTAGCAGCTTGTTGGATTTCATGTTCATGCAATGACTGTTACTGCTTTTTAATGGATTTTGATAGACCTAATTTTTTGTTTCAATTAACATTAGAATGTAACACATTAAAAGGTTGCCTGGCTGATACATACTCTGGCATCTGCTTTGTTGCTGTAGAGGTCGAGGCTTCCTTGTGCTGAGTGTTATAGCTACCTACAGAAAGATGTCCTTATTCAAAGTATTTTGCTGTCTAAAAGCAAACCAGAATGGAGCTACAACTCTTTATATTTTGGTGATAGTATGGCTCTGAATATTTTCGTTTACCTAATCATATTTTCAGCAGCTCAAAATGTGATTTATATCAGCTCCCATTAGAAAGCTAAAGCTTTTAAAACTTATGAAACTGTGAGATGTAAATTTTTCCTTAGATCACACAAGTACAAATCTATGAACAATTATGTGTCTGGGTTAAAAATAAACAAAACGCAGAGAGTAGACAGAACCTGTAGTGCTGCACGGGGTTGCTGTTGTGTTTATGGTGCAGTAAGAGACGTGCTTCTGGGGACCACTGATTCACTGTGGTCACTGTCACTGTGCTCAACAGATCCAGTATTTCTGAGAAGCACTGAATATGTTCATTTTGTGTTTATTCAGCTTTAAGAGTCCCGGGTAATGGAATAGAATATTGTTGAAGTAGATAGTATCTGGAAAAACAGAAAAAAAGAGGTTACTAGGATTGAGCTGTAATTCTGATGATGTTACAGTGTTTACCACCAAAGACTAGGTGTCTCCTTTCTTGGATGATTATGGGGGGAAAAAATCATGTCAGTGTTTTAGTCACATCTTTTATATTCTTTTAGAATGACGTATGTCAGCCTTTCTTTAAATGTAATTCTTCTAATGTAACTTGACCTTTTATTTTAATTAATGATTATTTTGGGCTTTTTGTTGAAGTTTATTCTCTCTACCCAGTGCTAATTAATTATGCTTTTATCCTAGGTATTATACAGTTCAGGGTGAAGCACTTATTGAAAGATTATTTGATATACTGAAGGAAAGATGAAGGTCTAGTGAGATATGACTATATAATAATAGGACAGTGTTGCAATTCAGATAAACATAATGGGTAATTTAACTTATGAGAGGTAAATATTATACTATAGAAAGTTCTTATTTATATCTTTACTATTATGTAAGCTAGTATAAAATACTCTTTTTTTTTTAAAAAGAGTAATTTTGACTAAATAAGTGGAAACTGTTCTTAGTCAGTAATTGCTATTCTCATCATAACAGCGAAGTAAAAATATGTAGTATTATTTTGGGGATGCTATTTTGGATGAAAGAATGCTGTGTTTCCAGGCTAGTGGAAAGTATGATTAATGCTTTAGAAATGAAGTATTTTGGATGTTTTTATGTGTGAAGTTACTACCATACCACTATAAAGACTTAGCCCTGGGTTGTAAACGAGCTTGAGCCATACAGTTCCTTGTATAAGAAGTTTAAAGGTCATGTCCCTTTTAGAAGTTTTAGTAATAAAAGTAACAGAGCAGAAATAGCTTCCTGTTTGAAATCTTTCTAGCAGAGGTAAATTTTGAGTGCAAATTCAGTTGGGTTCCTTAGCAGTTCTGTTTTTTCTGACCCAGTTTGTTTAGAGGTACTTGCCTCTTTTCTTCACAGTGTCTGTCCCATATAGTTGCTTGTTTACAGCTGCTACCCCAGCTACTTACAAGCAGGTGGCTCTTTACAGCTGATGTGAAGAAATGACAAATGAAGTTGCAGTTTGAAATGGTGATCTTTTATCAAGTGGTCTTCTAGTTTCTGGGTTTCTTCTTTTTGGTCCTATGATAGTGAAAAATAGTTTGAACTACTTTGATTATATAGATTGTATTTCTGGGAGAATGATGATGAAATCATTGAATGACATGAACCTTCTGTTCAAAAGGAAGGGTCACTCTTTGAGCTAGTTTGTACTGGAAGGCTTATAGCGCAGCAAGGATCTGATGAAGTCAGAATAAGGCGATACAGAGATACAAGATTTGCAACCCAAAAGCACAAGATAGAAAAAGAAAAATCAGGATACTGTCATTATCAGAAATGGAATGAAAGAAGTGGCTAAATGATTCTACAATTCTAAAAACTGGAGGGGTTTATGAGGGGAAGGAAGAACAGGAATGAGGTCAGGAATGGAAGACCAGCAGAGCATGATTTTGGGATGGAAGCAAGACCATACTTCTTAACTACTTGGGATGAAGTGGTGCAGGAAGTAGGCTTGTTCATTCCTTGTTCTTAGTAATTTTTTCTCTGAAAAGTTGTGAATAACATATAAATTTGTCAACACCACAATTTGATTGAAGAGATTGCAGTGATATTTCACAGTGATATCTTCCCATTTTATCAAATTTTAAAAATCACATTTAATTCATAAGCTGAAAATTATGTGGGTAGAAATTGGAAAGAAATATTCCTTGAAAGATGCAAGGCATTCAGGATACCAGATGAGAACAGTGGTGTATATGAATCTCTCCCCCCACCCCCGTCAAACATGCTGGAAGTCTTCACTCTAGTGAAGTAGTTCAAAGTCACAGTTTATAAAGCTATTGTTTGCAGTGCAAATATGGAAACCAACCTTGTCATTTTTCACTCATGTTCTGCTCCGCAGCGTAGAATCCAGGAAAGCTTTGGAAACCCATAGTTGACATTGTAATGGTGTATGGCTTTACCACAGTGTGAATTCCTTTTAATGTCAGTTTCTCTATGGGGGATTAGCCACCACAGATGTCAGAGATCCTGGGAATATCTTCCATGATAAAAAAAGGAAAGCTGGCATCTCAACTGTCATTTAATAATCTACAGACTTGTTAATTTATGTGTTTTACGATATTTGATACTTACAGATACAACAAACCTGTTCTTCAAGTGTTTGCTGGTTTGATTGCAAAATGTGTATTAATTTATGTTCTTGTAGAATGGTTAGATTATAAAATGCCATGTTGTCTTTGCTTTGAATCTTTTAACACATGAATAGATAAATCAGGAGTGCTGATCTTCCAATTATTAGTCAAAGAGGCTTGCTTTAAGACGTATATAACTTCTCCCCTCCCTTTCTCTCTCTCTCCTCCCTGTGTAATGTTAGTCTAAAATGCTGATTAAGGTCAAAACAAGTTTATGCCAGTTAAAAACAGACATATGGAAAGTTCCAGCACTGAGCCACATAAGCTATGAGGGAGGAATTTATAGCCTCGCAATGCTCCCAGTGCTTCTCTTTAATTAACTACTCTAAGCATCCTAAAATTCTCAACAACAATCTGCCTGACAACAGGGAACCCTCTATATCTGTATATAGATCTGTATATAATCACCCTGCCCAACAATATTCTATATGATGAATATATCAGGTGTTCTGTGATCTCCCAGCAAACTGTCATACTCGGTCTGCACTGAAGATGTGAAAAATAAGTTGGTTTAATTGTTTTGTTCTTATTTAAAGAAAGTATATCCTAGCTTTCACTTTACTAATTTTACTTGTAAAAGTGTGTTTGTTTCTTTGTTTTTAAGAAATAGCCAAAAAGACAGAATTCCACAATGCATGTATTTCTCTTGTATGTACTGCTGTTCTTTTTATACAGAGTTTTCATTTACTCGCATCAAAATAAGGATGCTTAGCTGTCCTCTGGAGAAAAAACCACAAGCGGGTCAGTATTTAGTCCTTTTGAAAAGGAGGTCCGCAAGTTCTGTATTCCAGTAGTGATCTAAAAAATAAATGAGCCTGCCCCATTATTCCTTGCTTGTGCACCAGAAGAGCTATCTCAGTAGCTCTTGTAGCCACAGCATGATGCAGGGAGCCCATGCTTATTAGGTTATCTGCTACCTGTTATGATCCTAAGGTTCTTTTCAGAGTTACTGTTTTCCAGAATACTTCATCCTATAAATATGACCACCTATATTTGTTCACAGATATATGATCTCATATTTGGCTTGCTTTATATCTGTTCTTTAATTGGGTATAAATGGCCTATTCTTGCTATGATTCAGCTCTCCATCAATCGTTACCTGCAAACTTTATCAATATTTATATATTTTCTTCTTTGTCACTGTTGCAAACGCAAAACACCACTGACCACAGATTCATCTTGTCTTAGTAATGATTCAGCTTTTAATTAATTTATATTTGCTTGTTTTTTTCTTACTAATTATTAATTGAAATTAAGAGCAGTTATTCATCTTACAGCAATGGAAGTGCATTATGTCTGTACCTCCCTCCTTCATCAACCAAACTTGTTGTTTCACAAAAGAAAGCGATTTAATAAATCTGATGTAACCTTATGATTTCTTCCAAGCTGTATTCTGATTATGAGATCTGTATGCCCCATAAACATCTAGAAATTTTCCTCCTTTGGTTTTTAGCATTCTGCTGAAAACTCTCTTGTAATAACTACAAAAATATGATAAGGCATAAAGTAGTGTTATACAGTTTTCATTGATTATTATGATGACTAATAGGTAGAGACTTTGGTGTAGTGTCGATATGTCCAAATTGGCTGGCCTGGGGCATTAATTCCATCACAGAACTCAGGGGAAGCTGTAGCACCTGCTGAGGTTCAGGGTAAATATTTTCGTGGTTAACTTGTACTGTGCTTTGTGCTGGTAGGTCATCTGCTTTCAAACTAACCAGTTTAAAGCAATGTTGGGTGTTTACAGAGAGAGTATTAAAGATGTGTCTGTAGGGTGTAAGGTTTTGGGGACAGTTTACAAAAAGGTACAGAAAATTGAAGCTCCTTGATTATTGAAATCCTAATGTGTGGTCCCTACAGTGGTACTAAAAATAAATAATGACATATTTACTTCCATGAAATAATGTTACTGTCTTTGGTTCCGAGTTTCAATTTCTCACTGTTGGGGTAGGTATTGATCAATTCACTATTGTGGAAAAATGCCTGGAAAAAATATGGCCTTTGGAAGATTTAGGTATGTTGCTTTTCCGTTTAATTGGGTGAGACAATGGTTTTGTTTAAAGAAAAGGATAAAAAACACTGTCTGAGTTGCTTTCCACATTACTTTAAATTCTTTATCATATTAGCCTATATTTCTTTCCTTTTGAAGACAAATTCCCAGTCATCCCCTTATTTCTTTTTTTTTACCTCTGTCCTTGACCCTGTCATTATGCTGTTGAACTCCCTCATGTATCTGTTATCTTTTCTGATACTGGCCAGAATGGTTCAGTGTCTCAGATGAGGATGTTTCATTGTTTTGTAAAATACCATATGTATGAGAGAATTTCTGGAGCTACAAAGGGCAGTTAGACATCTGACTGAAAATCAGTATTAACTGAATACCTCGCTCCCTTTCTACCTTTGAAAGTCTCACTGTATAATAATATTTCCCTCTGGAGTTGTCTGAATAAGAAAGATAACAGATGTCTGTGTATCATGATTGCTTACCCAAGACATTGGTGTGTAAATCTAGTAAGTGAGGATCAAGATACTTTGTGATATGCTCTACTATGTCAAAACAGTGGCTAAATCTTTTCACTGAAGTGGTGATTAGGAAATTTATATTTAATCCAAATAGTCCCTAAGTGTCACTACAAAGAAGTAAGACTTAATTGCATTATTGTTTGTGACATATATTGTACACAGTACAAGTTAGAATAACATGCATTGTATAAAGATTTTCAGTATCAGCTTTATTAATTGAGGTAGAGAATTTGAGAATTCTGCTGTATTTACATGCTAAATACATTTCTGCTTTCTGAAATTCCATATATTTTGACTTAAAAGTGACTCTACCAAAGGCAATGTTAATAGAGGGAATATATAGCTATTTTTTCAAACTTTTAAGTATATATGACCACTGTTTCTGCTTACTTTAACGAGTAAGTAAGACAGGTTCAGTAAAACAATATGTAGCATCTAAGGAAACTGGAAAATGTGGACTGGTTGTATGAACAAAAATTTTGTAAACTGCCCACGTGTCCCGTCCCAGTTACTCAATGAAACATTTATACCTGTGGATTCCTATATTGTTTAATAAAGTGAGATTTAGCCCACATCAACACAGCAAAATTGTGGTACATTTGTAGCCCAGATATGTATACTCCAGTTAGCTTTAAACTTCAGTAACAGTAGCAGCAAAGATGTCATGTATAGGGCTCCAGCATGGAGCAGAAGCCAAGTAAGTGTCCATTAAATGGATTATATCTCATTTTGTAGTCCACAATACAGTTAATGCCAGGTAACTTTAGTAATGCTTTTAACTGGGCCCGTTAGATTAACTCTAGCAAAAGCCAGTCTGATTCTGCTGTCATTTTCACTGTGCATGCGTGCTGTTTGACTCAAATCAGTGTGGTTCTTGTGAAAATGTTATTTCAGGCCTGTCATATAAGAGAGACATGCTTTGATGTGACCA